>QLTV01001172.1:673895-691627 GCA_003457575.1 Thermophis baileyi | reverse complement strand
TCTATCTATCTATCTATCTATCTATCTATCTATCTATCTATCTATCTATCTATCTATCTATCTATCTATCTATCTATCTATCTATCTATCTATCTATCTATCTATCATCTATCTATCTATCTATCTATCTATCTATCTATCTATCTATCTATCTATCTATTCTATCTATCTATCTCTATCTATCTATCCAATATCCACTTAGAAGGGATGGATTTTATTTTCAAAAAGCTCAGAAGACAAGTTATATATACAGTATAAAGGGTTTTTTTTCCATCAGAGATACTGTTATAATCAATTTATAGTCCACTAAGGGTATTCAGCCCAACTCCTGGCTACGTGGATATTTGGCTGGAGGATGGCCAGCTGCCATATAGAATAGATAGAATACAGTAGAATTCTTTATTGGCCAAGTGTGATTGGACACACAAGGAATTTGTCTTTGGTGCATATGCTCTCAGTGTACATAAAAAGACAAGATACATTCGTCAAAAATCATGAGGCACAACACTCATTTATTTTATATATTATGCATTTGGGGTGTTTATTTTATAGCTATACAGCTTAAGTCAAGTCAAAATGAGATGGATTGTTATATCAATTGAATCAATCAATAATATTTCAGTAAGATCATTCTAAAGACAGCTCCATCCATCAGAATACCTCCATTAACATGCTAAATTATGACTTGTTACTTATCATTTGGTTTTACAGAACTGTAGTTAAATGGATTGACCTATTCATTTTTTTAAAAAAAAATTCATTAAATGTCTATATTTATTTATTTTTTGTTTTCTCTGTTGGTCGATGGCACAGGCTGTGTGAAGGATTATCCTTACAGATATTTAGTAGAGCTTAGTAGAGCTCCAAGATCTTGGTTCCATACTGCTGAGAAAAATGAAAGGGAATAAAATGGGTTGCTATTTCAACTTTATTCTATCTACCTACCTTTCCATTCAGTTTATATACCACTTTTTCATACTAGTTGAAAATTGGAAAGCATTTTACAGAATATAATAAAACTCAAACATAAAATACAACCAGAAATTAAACATGGATGCTGAATGTGTTCATTTCTTTCCATTGGAAAAATACCTTTACTTTCTCAGTCCTTGGATTTTACCCCAGAGCATAAAACAAAGTGTTCACTTTCCATCCTTCTGGAGTCATGGCTGACTTGTGTTTATTTTCACATTATTTTGAACTAGGGGGCAATGTAAAATTTCTTTCAGTGCTCTTGGATAGTTTCTGTTTTCAGTTAGACTCTCAATCAAATAAGCAGAATTTAATCCAATCACCTGCAATGCTGTGTCTCCAGCAGTGGTGAAATCCAATTTTTTTTACTACCGGTTCTGTGGGCATGGCTTGGGCATGGCTTGATGGGCGTGGCTTGGTGGGCGTGGCAGGGGAAGGATACTGTAAAATCTCCATTCCCTCCCACTCCAGGGGAAGGTTACTGCAAAATCCCCTTTTCCTCCCAATCAGCTGGGACTTGGGAGGCAGAGAATAGATGGGGGCTGGGCCAGTCAGAGGTGGTATTTAATGATTCTCTGAACTACTCAAAATTTCCACTACCGGTTCTCCAGAACTGGTCAGAACCTGCTTGAATACCACCTCTGGACAGGGGGTAGCCTGTCAGTTTAGAAGAATTTCAAATGGTTGAAAAAGTACCATTACTACTGCCACTTCTTTCAAATTTTTATTAAAAAGACTGGTCTCTGTGTATGTGTGTTTTTGTGCACATGTGTAGGTGAACTTGAAGGTTGTACTTAATAGGGTTTCTGTGCCTAAATAATGTTGTTCTATTGTAATATCTTTGCATTTTGCTATATAGAACATAGAATCATAGAGTTGGAAGAGACCTTGGAGGTCTTTTAGTCTAGCCCCTGACCATGGCAGGATTTTCTATACAATTCCAGACAAATGGCTATCCATATCTGTGTGTGTCTCTGTGTGTCTCTGTGTTGTTAATAACAACAATAACAATGGCTTCTTTAACAAAAGCTTATATCCTTCATTTATAAGGAGAGAAAGGAAGAGGGGGAAGTTTTCAAAGCCTTTTTCTTGGAATCTCAATTTACACCCACCAAGCTGCAAATCATTTTTAAATCAAAGTTTTCTGCTCATAAATGCCATGCACTTTCTTTTATTATGTTAAAGAGCAAAATCCTGGCAAGGTGATGTTGGGCAATTCTGTATTCGTAGCAGCATCTGCAAAGATGCGGGAGCCATTTGTTAAAGTCAGTCAGCAAAAGGGCCACCTGGAGAAAGGCAGTATGAAGATGCAGGAAGGGGGGAAAAAAATATTGCAGAATTGGAGCCTAGCAAATGTTATTACATCTGTGCCCACTTCCCACCCATCCTGCTTTCACTGACTGCTTAGTGACATTGTTATGTGAATTATAACCTCAATAACTAGCAACGGGGTTTGTTGTCAGTGCTCTTGCAGCTAAATGACTCTTCTCAGATGCGTTGCACTTAGAAATGTAGTCTGGCTGGAATTGGATTTTATCTACAGTACCGAGTCTTAACTTTTTTTTCCTTTATGCAGATCACTATTTTTAAGAGCTTTTGCAGACTGCCATGCATATGCAAGCAGTTTTCAACATTTCTGACATCGCCTATAGCCGATGGGAGTTGAACTTATATACCAAGGCACGTATCTATTTCTAATAATGTATTGTGGCTGCTTACAAATATATCACACTTGTCACAGTAGATTGTCATGCATTATTATGAGTAATAACATAATACGATGCTTCTATATCTGTAAGAGATACATAGTCTCTGATGGACCCTACACTAGGAAATGTTGATCAAAAGGAAGATATTAATATGTATTTGGACTGGAGGCTCTGAATGATTTGCTAGTATTAAAGAGTGATTACCAGAATTGGTAATCAAATTATCAGAATTTCTCAAAGGGACTTCTTAGCTGTTTTTCTCTACCTCTTCTCCATTTCTATCATCATCTCTGTCTCTTCTTCTCTCTTCTTTCCTCTATCATATCTATAACCTATAGTCTATTATCTATATCTGTCCATCCATCTGTCCATCCTCCAACCCATGCACAAGGATGGTGACTCTACTGGAAAATAGGAAAGTAGGCCAGTTTATGAGTGGATTGAAAGTTATGGTTTGTTAATCTCTGATCTAGGCCTTTATAGATTCAAATTAGGGCTGTAACTAAACACACCTTTAAATAAATATCATGCTCAGTTCACTTGAGTATGGTCAGAGGTGTTTAGATATTATTCCCTTTAGCTCAGGATGAATTTTATCTATTTTTTTTCCCCACTGAGACAGAAAGAGCCCAGAGCAGACATGCTCAGGTGTAAATGCTGTGTTTCTCGAGATTATTTGTGGGAGGGAGAGACAGAGGGCAGAGAAAGAACCCAATTCATTTTTTCATGTTGCCCTTGACGTTTAGAGGGAAAATTGACATGCCTTATTTAGGTCTCCAAGGCGTAGTTTCTAAGATCAACCCAAGATACCATGGGAGAGTTTTACTGAGGTTTCTATTTTCTTTTGTTTCTCTTATTTCATGTTTTACACTTTACGTTGTTTGATTATCTGTGTATTTTCTTGTGATTTGCTTCAGAGTACATGGGAGCTCTCTAGCACCTCTCTGGAATGGCTTAACATAATTATTACTATTCCTGGGATCATGAAGCTGACCTCTGCAGTGATAGCTTGATTCTGGAAGAAGGCATGTTTGGTTTAAGGAACTGAAGACAACTACTATGTGTGTGTCACTTACATGTTCCTAAACTCCTTTTTGCCTTTGAATCTGAAGCATGGGGCCGTAGTTCTAGTAGTTGTCACCATCATTGTCACCATCATCGTCGTCATCATCACACCACCACTGAATGGATATAGTTGGGTTTCTTTTCTTCTTCCAATTTGAATAATGTTACACATAATATGTATAAAAAGGAAAAGGATCAAATGACTAAGCCACAGAAAATCATAGTGAATTGGCTATTTTTTCAGGAGCGATTTTGGGGCACGATATCTCAGCAGTTAAAGATGCTGAGCTTGTCAGCTGGAAAGCTGACACCTTGGATTTGAGACCCAAGCACTGCACAACAGGGTGAGCTCCATTCCTTGCCTCAGCTCCTGCCTACCTAGTAGTTCGAAAGCATGCCAATGCAAGTAGAGTAATAGGTACCACTTTGGTGGGAAGGTAACTGCATTCCGTGTGCCTTTGGTGTAGAGCAATACTGGCTGGCCACATGACCACAGAAATATATCTTCAGACAATGCTTGCTACCTTGGCCTAGAAACGGAGATGAGCACCACCCCCTAAAGTCAGACATGACTAGACAGGGAAATTTTTTATCTTTTTATACATAATTTTATAAAGAGAAAGGATCAATGGATAAGCTGCAGAAAATCATAGTGAGCTGGCTATTTTCTCAGGAGCTGATCACTTTAAGATGTAAACAATAATGGCAGGACAAGAAATGTACGTGCAGCTTTGGCCTCCAAGAGACAATTACAAAGAGCGCGTTTTTGACAAGTTGTACCATATGTTGAAAGCATTTGCCTTCCCAAAGCAAAAACACCTGACCCTGTCATTGCCACAAAGCAGCACAGGAGTACAGAGCCTGTTGTCATTTGAATACCAAGAGGGCTAAGATATATATTAAATGAAGCACTTGACAACTCCAAGTAAAATGTAATCTCATTTTTTCCACCTCATCTGGTCAATAATAAATGAGTTTTAGAGTTTAAATCAAGACACGAAGGGTTTCTTGTGGTACATTATTGATGGAACACACTTAGTCTAACAACGTTTTCCAAGGGAAAAATGTATTATTTACTGCCTCTGTTAATACAAAACCTAAGATAAATAAATAGTTTGGCTTTCTCTTTTTAAAGGAACAAATCATTCTGAATATTCTGAAGAATGTTTGTAGATTTGTTGTTGATGTAAAGAAATTTTGGGGCATATTTTTAAGTTGTATTGACGGTTAGTTTCTTTTTGGCTCTGAGAGTATTGCATTTGCTACTAGCAGTCTAACATCTGTTTTATATGGCTTCCATTTCAAACATGCAAACATTTTGTAGCTAGTCATGTTCAAACATGATTCTCTTTCTAAAACAGCATGAAAAATATTCTGAAGAAATTATCTGGTTTGAGGAGCAGACTGTACTCACTATGTGGCTCCAAAATTGTTGCATTATACCCCAAATATTGCTATTTTGAGATGGTATCATTTCATCAATATTTTAGCCAGCCCTCAGAAGATAGGAATGAAACAGGATAACTTGAAGAGAAGTCTAGTTGCCTTATCTAAAACTGTAGTAAGTCATTCCTAGCCCTGTATTTGAATAAAGCTTTTCTTTTGTCTCCACAACTAGAATTATGTGCAAGATTGTTCAACTTTGTGGTTTTGCTACAAGCCTCATTCCCATGCCATACAGGTGACCTCTGTCCCCTCTAGAGATGTAGTATTGGCAGTATATGGTAATCTCACTTGCAGAGAAACCACAAGGGTAAATGCCTTTAAATGAATGATGCCATCCTCTGGCATTCTGCCAAGCCAATTGATAGTTTGGCTAATTTCTGAGCCAATTCTGAGCCTGATGCATTTCTTAGTTTCCTTTAAAGTGCAAAGTTATTTTGTCTCTCACACATCATGCCCAACAATGCCTATTTTTTGAGCCAGGAAACATTAATCATTTCTTCTTCTTTAGGGTAAGTTCCCCTAAATTCAGAAGAACATATATACTGTATATTGCACATATAAATATATACAACAATATACAGAGGTACTTCAGTGCTCATCGTTAATTGGTTCTGGGAGGCACAATGAGTACCAAAAATGATGAATACAAACAAATTCTTCACATAAGATATAATGTAGTAAGTCACAAGGCAGCTGACACAGACAAGTTCTAGCTTGTGCATTGAGTACCAAACAAACAATGAGTATTGGGACAAAATTTTCATGTCAAAATGTGTTGAGTACTAAATTCAATGAGTTTCAAAGCAGTTGAGTACCAAGGTACCACTGTATATATTGTTGTTGTTGTTTTAACCATTTAGTCATGTCCGACTCTTAAACTAAGCAACACTTGGACCAATTATATTGTCAGGGTTCCAAGTAACACCCCCAACGAAAGAAGACTCCGAGGCTAGGCATTCCTCAAAGTTCCACTTTATTAAAGATGTCATATTGGCACATCTGGGAAAACCCGAATCTGAAAGCTTCCAGGTTTTCCCCACCCAAAAGAAAGTCCAAGTCCCTGCCCCAGCACCCACATGTCCATCACATGGTCCAATCAATGCACCGTCCCAACTGGAGATGCTTCCCAGTCACACCCCTCCAGGTGCAGGGCAGAGTGGCCTTGACTCTCGGAGAAAGGAATGTTGTTATGGCTATATATCTCCCCAGCTCCCTACAATCCCCCCTCCCAGTTTCCCACAGCACTAAATGTGGCAGGCCTGAAGATCCAATGCCCAAGACAGCTTCCAGGTCTGACATCTATGAGGAGAAGATTCCTATCAACCTTCTATGTGATATGCCTCCTTTGAAAGAAGGTTAAGAGGGGCTATGAATTGTATTGAGGTAAACCAGCCAGGTTGCTTCACTTTAAATGAAGCAGCTTTGTTTGAACCTTGAAGTGAAGTGAAGTGAAGTGAAGATTTCTAGTCTACTGAGCATGAGTGGGGCAGAATCAGTTTTATAGTTAACATTGGTAGGTAACTTAAGAGATTTTACATGTATTAACTGCAGTTAGAATTGTATATGCTCAACAATGGAAGTGTGACAAGATCCCGACAGATGAGTGTAATTAAGAAAATATTAGAATGTGCAGAAATGGATAAAAGAAACTGAATAATTTTTGACATGGAACTTATTTTACCAATGGTTAGACAATAAAAACAGAAGTTAGAAATGCAGGGACATAAAAAGGATAAATGTTAAAATGGAAATTTGATAAAATAGACAAGCAAAATATTATTGTTATTATAGTATCAATGTTATTGTGATGAATGTTATTGTAAGCATTTTGATTACGACTGCCTAAAAACAACTGTACCCAGACAACACACTGTTTGATTGAAATGGAATTTTTACATATTATTCAAATAAAGTAAATAAAACATATTTTAAAAAAAGAGATTTCCCTTCAGATATCCTTGAGGCAATGATAAAAGACAAAACACCCTTGTCATTAGTGGCATCCTATTTTAAAAATATCCGGATTTCTCTAGTTTTCCTCCTTTTCTCATGAGGATATCCTTCAAAAACTATCAGCTAAACTTTATAATGGAAAATGGAACTGCTTATTGCTGTCTTTCAGCTGCTTTATGAGACTTCTAATGTGCTTTTACATTGTATTCATGTTGCTACATAGTGCAATTTAGCATATCTTTTTTTTCCTATTTCCCGAAGTTCTATTGACAACATGATTAGATGATAAAACTGTTAATATTATAAAACATTTGGAATGTGCTCAGTAAAAGCATTGAACAAGATTCTTTAATATTTAAATAAATGCGTAGAGTTGACATTTAAGCAATTTATAGAATTTAAAGGCTGTATTATTACACATTTATCTACTAGGAGTAAAGCTTTTGATTACAGCTACAAATCTATTTCCAATTGCCAGCATAGTGACATCCTTAAAACATTTATTTCAAAGAAGCATTGATTTTTCCCCCCTTTATACATTTACATGTTATATAAGGTTCTCTAAGGACATTTTGATACTTTACTAATTTTCCACTATTGCTATCTTTCCTTGTTGAAATGGAAACTGAAAAGTGGTTCAGTTCCACAATAACCGAATGGGGGTGATATCATATGATATTAGATTTATTTATTATGAATCAACAAATCTGATATTATATGATATCACCTCATTCAGTTGTTTTCAAATAAAAAAATTGAAGTCCACACATGAGGGATATCAGAATATTTTTCAGCCATTCAATGAGTACAATCAGATGAGCCAATCTTTTCTTTTTTTAATAATAATATCTCTATTAGGTTTTGACATCATACATGAAAATGCAAACTAACAGAAGAGGGAAAGAGAATGACAAAACAAAAATACTTCAAATAAATATAACAAAAGTGACCTCCAATTTTCTTTATTATAGAGTTATTAAAAATACAACCATACCCTCTAAGTGTAAAGAAATAGCACTAGTCTATAAAGTATCTTTAAATACTAATAGCAACATATTAAAAACCAGTATTTGTAAAATCTTCTCTTGAGTTCATCTAGAAGATAGTAAGTCATCAAATGTAAACAACTTTATATTTAGAAAGTTACAGTGTTTCTCTAGTCAAATCTAATCTAGTCTTCAAAATTCAAATTCAAAAGTTGATTCTTCTCTTTATCCTGTCTAGCAGATCACTTGAAATTTAATCAAGTTATTGTCTCTAAGAAAAGAAAGACAATGTTATCATCTTGGCTAGTTCCATTAAGTTCAAAGTCCATTCTTCCATTGTGGGTATACATTTTTCTTTCTATCTTTGGGCAATTTTGCCACCATGGTCAAAACAAAACAAAAACAAAGTATGCTTTTTCTTTACCTGTTTATCTGCCATCTCTAAAAGAAAAAGTTCAGGGACTTTTCTTACAAACCTCCAACTAACTGATGTAATTATGGACTGGATTTAACTGATTGAGGGTTCGTTAATTGTATAACAGGACAAAAAAGGATAGAATTAAGACTAGCTTTCACTGGCATTGGATCTCAGATCCCCAGTAAGGTCCATGTGGTTTTCATAGTTACCAATTAACTCCAATACAGCATATAGCTTTGCTCCTGAATTAAACAGGAGGGGAAAAACCTAGGAATATCACTGGAGATTTGGCATTCTTCACTGATCTGGTTTCTCAGGAAGGAAATTATGAGATCTTGTGGGATTTTGCAACCAAAGATGCTTTTTCAAAAGGCAACTGGACTTTGTTTTTCCTTGAAGATGTTTCGCTTCTCATCCAAGAAGTTTCTTTAGTTCAGAACTGAAGAAGCCTCTTAGATGAGAAGGAAAATATCTTCAAGGAAAAACAAAGTCCAGTTGCCTTTTGAAAAAGCATTTTTTGGGACAGCCATGAGTGAGAATCTCCATAGATATTTTGCAACTGTAAGAAAGAGTTATTTTGGGGAAGGGAAAGACCTCACTGCATGATGTAAGCAAGGACCTAGAAAGATGATGAGAAATTATATTTTACACTGTTGATTTTGTAGGAAGTTAGTACCTACCCCCCTCCTAGAGGAATGAAATATTTTAGGAAATATTAAAAAGGCAGAATATTATATTTCCCTGGATGAGAAATGGAGGAGAAACATGTTTTTAGGCAGGAAACAGACTCACTCTTAATAGCCCCCACCTTTATCAATGGACTATTAAGGCCAGAGCAAACTCACTCATTCCCACCACCTTTCTCAATGGGCAGTCTATTCTACATAACAAGGATCTACAGGAAGAACCATAATAGAAATCCCAAAGCCATCTCACCACATGGCACCTGAGAAGATTACATCAGCCAGACAAAAGCCTACCAAGTTAGCTAAGACCCCTGCCCCCTGGGAGTCTGACAGCCAATGGGATACATTTCTTACACAAGAACAGGAAACTCGGTGGGACCCAACAGAGGGTATAAAAAACTCAGGGACTCTCAGCAACTTCCTTCTTTTCTTCTTCAACATCTTTGAGGCATGTGATCCCCCTTTTCCCCAGGGACCTCAAACCATGTGGTCCTGCTGTCCACCATTAAACCATCTTTCCAAACAGCCTCCATGTTTCCAGTGTCTTTTTCCCCACTTGGAACTGAACCCAGAAAGGACATTTCTTCCAACAATTTGATTTGAAATGGCATAGTACAGCCCTTGTAATTAGAACCTTTCATTTTAGTTCTTACACATTCAGGAAAATAACTGAATATCTATAAGCTTGTTTTTATTATATAGATGAGGATAAAATATAGCCTGCCGAAAGCCTTCTTCGCACGAGTTTAATTGACAGATTCTGCTTGACATGATTACTTTGGGAACTAGCTCTGGCTGCCTGCAGATTTATTTATTTTTTATTTATTTTTTATTTATTTTTGTCAAGTATGTATATGATTACAGGTAAAGTATAAATATTAATATGAGTATATAATAAGTACAAACATAGTTTGAGTACATATTTTTCAAATACATGGGGACTTTAGGACAGGGACGGTAGGCACGTTGGTGCACTTATGCACGCCCCTTACAGACCTCTTAGGAATGGGGTGAGGTCAATGGTAGTCAGTTTAAGGTTAAAAGTTTGGGGGTTTGGGGTTTATCTAAATGGATGCATGTGAGCCAGCGGTGGGTTGCTCCCGGTTCGTCCCAGTTCAGAGAACGGGTAGCGGCGGTGGCGGGAGGCTCCGCCCACCCACCTGGGACATTTCTGCACATGCGCAGAAGCGTTGCGCGCGCACACGAACCAGTAGCAACGGGATTTAGAACCCACTACTTATGTGAGCGTGTTAATATCAAATCATATCCCATTATGTTAAAGGGATAAGCAGGACATGAATAGATGGCTACTGAAGCTTAAGAAGTTCAGTACATTTCAGCTTATTTGTGGTTAAAAAGGTACAGCATTTTAAGAAGGATCTCATAACAGTGAAAAAAAAAAATACAACAACTTGGCATGAGGATTGGTGGAGAGTAGAATCAGTGGAGGGGGAAAAAACCAAAATAAAACAAACAAAGCTAATTTAGAACCTGTCTCATTAATCAGATCTGCCTACAGCTAAGAAAATGTCACCTAACTATGCCTTTGCTTTTTCTCTCGCATGCTGTTGATGAAGATACTGACGTACAAAACAGCAGTAATTGGATTTCTGATTGTGGGCAATGGTAAAATGAAATAAAATAAAAATAATGAATTGGAATGTGCTTTGTGGCTGACCTCCGGGAAGAATGCCTGGGGCCTTTGCTGCCTGGTACTCTGCCATTATTAATGGCCATTGTTCACTTCCTTAAACTACTCGGAGTCCATTTTCTATTTAAATCACATTGCAGTAATACATGGACTTGAGTGAGTTGCTATATCTCCTAAGAGCTATCTTCTTAGGAGGTACATTGCAGGATTCTATTTCCAGTCTTTTTTTTGTTTCCTGAAGCATTCTCAGAGGGATACATGAACTAGTCCATACCACGTTTAATGTTGAAGACAACATTAAAGATAGGAAATAGTCATTCTCGTACTAATTCAGCCAATAGAGTCCTGCTGTTAAGTCATTTATGGAGACTTGGTCCTTAACTTGGAGAGGTGATTTATTTATTTCTCTACTCACAAATGGGTTAATGGGTTGGAGAAATGCGAAAGGCTGCACACAGATCACCAGAAATGGTGCCACTCATGTTCTGATTGGCATAACAAAACTGCAGAATGCAATTCAAGAGCTGCAGAGGCTAACAATAAGGTTAGTGATATGTAAGAAGAGAACCCATTTGGCACAGTGGTAAAGGTGATGGCTTAGAAATCAGGACACTGGGAGTTCTAGTTTTCCCTTAGATATGAAAGCCAGCTGGGTGACTTTGGGCCTGGCTCTGTCCTCTCAGTTCAACCCACCTCACAAGATTGTTGTTATAGGGCAAGTAACCAAAGGGTATATATATTTACCAGCTTGAATTGACCCAATATATATTTATTAAAAAGTTGGATAAAAAACTAACAACAACATATTATCAACCAGTGTGATTGGTTATGCCTGTTGTTAATCCAGATGCTTAGCAGGGGTGGGTTCTAACTTATCTTGCTGCTGGTTCGCTTCCTCCCACGCCACGTGCAAAAAAATAAAAAAAAATTCTCCCCCCAAAAAAGAAGCCGAAAACAAGATGGTGACGCATGTGCAGTGCCGGAAACTTGGCTTCTGCACATGTGCAGAAAAAAAAAAAAATCCAAAAAAATCCAAAAAAAAAAAAAAAAGATGGTGGCATCCACGGACCGGCACCAACCGAACCGGATCCGTGACGTCATTGTGACATCACCAGCAGGTCGCTACCGGTCTGAACCGGGAAGAACCCACCTCTGATGCTTAGACTGATAAATTTGGGAAGTCTCAGGATAAGGTAGAGGTACCCTTTAATGAAGGTTATTATTATTGGAAAATATCTCCTGGGATTGGAGATGATGAAGGGAAAGAAACACCCTTTATAGCCTATGGGAACAATTGTTTCCAGTTGCAAAACTCTAGGAAAAGGAATACTATTGACCTACACTTTTCTCCATAGCACAGAACTTTAATTTTTCTATATTGATCGATCTTGACATTCTGTCTCCCCTTTCTCCTTTTTAAATGTCTTCTTTTCTTCTGAAATCTTAAAAGAAAAAGAAAAAAGAAATAATGCTACTTCTGTGACAATCTTAACTTGGGGCAGAACTCAGGTCTAGGGTAATTTGTTCAAAACCTGAACAAATCAGAGTCTAGCATCTCTAAATTTTTAACTCTTAATTTGGGACTGTCAGACTGAGATAGCAGGTTTCTAAGTCCGTATTGAAGCTAGTCCTCATTTAATGACCATTTGAAGTTATGACAGACCTCCCCAGAACTAATTATGACCCAATTTCAAAGTCCCAATGGTTGCACGCACCCCTCACAGTTATGTGATCACATTTTGGGTGGTTGGCAACCAGCTTGCATTTACAGCCATTTGCAGCATCCCTTGGTCATGTGAGCATCGATTTTTTTCACTTTTTTTTTTTTGTGAAGTTTCTGGTGTTTACTTCCAATTTCTGGCAAAAAATGCCCATTGGGAAAAATGAGTTTACTTAACAACTACCGTGTTCACTTAACTGCTCCAAAAAGTTGTAAAATCAGACATGTTTTTGTGGTGACCCACTTAATGATTGCCATGACATATGTAATTCTGGGCTCAGTTACTATTGTAAGTCAAGGACTACCTTTAGGTGACATATTTCAAAAGTATGGTTAATATTCTGGCTTATGGAAGCATATTTCTTAATATAAAAGATTGTCTCGTAAAAAAAAACACCTCCTGCCATCTGTCCTCTTTGAAAACTAAAGAAACCTTGCAGGAAATTTGAATTAAACAGTTGTATGTGCTGCAAAGTAATTCTCTGTGGAATGTGAAGCAGCCATTCAACAAATGTTGAAAAAGAAAAACTGAGAGTGAGATTATTATGAAGTGTTAAAAGCATTGCCTGGCAGTTTAGATAAACAAAAATCAGACTATTCACAAATAACAGCCTAGACTGACATTCTTTGTTTTTAAAGGCTGCTAAATTAAGTAGGCTGAATCCTCACGGGATATACATTTGAAGATAATAAAGGCAAATCCATTTGCTAATACTATTGTTGCTAGATGAAAATCAGAAACTGATATTGTAGGCAGTCATAAAGGATGTCTACAATGAACTGAGTTCAAACATGATTCTTGCATATAAATGTGAATATAATTGTAGTTTAAATAATTATTACCATTCTTCACAGATTCCCAGAAATCCTTGAATTAAAGCCATAACACTGGGCTGAAATCTTTAGCATTTAAATATTTTGACTATGGATTTCTGAGTACTGTATTTACTTGATGGCAAGTTTTGTTACAATCAATAAAGCACATTATGCTTGTCGGCTAGAAGCTTAGACTGGATTTGAAATTTTTGTCCATTATCGAATCCTTTCTAAGTACCTGTGATAGGCAGATGTTGTTTGATGATGTTAAAGGTACCATTGGATGATGTAAGCTGTTCCAAGTAAAGCTGCCTGTGGAAATTGATTGATGGTGATTTTGTCAATGCTTACTATTGTCAATATTATTATTTAGATTTGTATCTAAATATCTAAATAGATACAAATCTCATCTGAGCACTTCTGGATGGCTCACAGGTAAAAACCAATTCAATAAAAACAACTTCAAAAATCATGACACAAACGTATAAAAACCATTTATAGTCAATTTAAAACAAAAGAATTATGATCACTGGCACGACTCTACAATACTTTAGCATCATGGTGTTAAACTAGTTCAAAGGCAAATCAAAGAAGGATTGACCAGACCAAAAAATATTCCATGTAGGCCCCAAATTACGTTTATTAGAATGGCTAGAGTAGCAGAATGTGAATGGCCTTCTCTTCCTCCTCCTTTTATAATCTTATGAATTGGGGAGGTGATTGTCTGAGATATTATCATAAATTTATTTCTTTATATGGGCTCAAGCCACATTTATCTATTTGTACCTTGGTAATAGATCTTCTCTGTCTCCATCAAGGTCCTCATCTATGTTCTGGAGATCATCCATTTTCAAGTCAAGCATGGCTATTCAAACCAAGCATGTAAAGTTATCATGTCATGTCACCATGCAAAGGTAAGTTGCATAGTGTGACTGATGCAAATTTCATATTTTACATTGTTTCACATGATACCATTGTGGCTTGTCCTAAATGCCTATTTATCTAAAAAAACAAAACCATTGAAGACATCACAAGATGTATCTCTGCCAAATTTGACATAGCTAAAAACACCTCCTCATATGTTCAGAGTGAACATATTGTTTTATAGGGAAAGAACAGTTCTCTCAGATAGTCTGGCTACAAATATATTCAAATACTGTGGCTCTAGAAGTAGAATGAACCAACTCAGTGGTACATGGACTTCTAAGACAACATGAACAATCTAAGGAGCATCTTGCAGATTACATTTATAAACCATGTTTACATTCCATTATACATCCTGTGTTCTAAGTTAGGTACATGAGAAAATACCATCGCTTGGAATGATTCAAATCCTATAAGAGACCGTTCAAACAATCATGAAGATCAAAAATTACTTCCAAGTAATTTAACCACTAACAGCTTTTTAACTTCTGCTTCTGGAAAGGGAGTATATTTAGAGTGGCCACTTTTAAGAATCCTTGGGAAAAAAGAGGGTTTGGGAAAGTTACTAGAGTAAAAAAGATAGTAGGGAAGATATAAAATCTAGTTATCAGGTGTATTATTTTCTTTGGACTTCAGCTAGCTACTTTCTGTCTCCTAGCTCAACAGAGCCTGTCCATCCATCCTGTTAGTTTAAGATTACTAGTGTAACAACACAATGGAGATTTTAATACCAAGCAATTACCTTAAAATTAAAAACATTATCATATAACCAATATTTCCACGTAGGTTACACTGGTTCTTTTTTATAATTATATTTAACTTTAGATTTAAAAGCCAAACAATTTCATGTTTGTAATATTGAGATCCTAACTTGTAATTAATGTTGATTTATTTCTTCCCTTTTGCTATTTTTAACACTTTAAGCTATCTAATTAGACATGATTGAATGGAAGAATGAATACACACACACACACACACACACACACACACACACACTTCCATTCAATCATGTCTAATTCTCAGAGGCTGACCAAGTTGGGACTAGAACTCCCAGCCTTCCAGTTTCTAGCTCAAAGCCTTACTCGCTATCAAACTGGCTCTTGTCTGAATAATAGAATTCTAATAAACTCTAATATTTCATATAAGCATCAGTCTACTGAAACAAAACCATATACCTAGATTTATAATAATATAATAAAAGTCTGTCCAGTAATTAAATCTGACAAAGACAATATTGGCTACGTAGCTAACTTTAAAAACCACTACAAAGCCTTATGCCACCAGATAAAGGCAGAATGCACCAATTACCATTGCAAACAGGAGGAAGAGTTGTTAAACTCGAAATCCACCCGAGCATTCTATAATTTCGTAAACGCCAAACTTAAAGACTCGAAAACTATCCCACCCCTAAAAGGACCTAACAGAGAAGACTGTAACAATGAAGCTGTTAAGGCCAACTTCTTCAATACGTTCTTCAGCTCAGTCTTTGTTGACAGCAATGGCTGCTGCCCCCTATATCCTAGTCGTACCATAACAAATTGTAACGATTTACTACATATTGATTTTACAGTAGATAACATTGAAATGGCACTACATAACCTAAAGCCATCTTTATCTATTGGCCCTGATGGATTATGTGCCTACTTCTTGAAAAAGCTTGCCACTGCCCTAGGCGAACCTCTATGCACAATCTATGAGGTATCTTTCAGAACCAGCTCCTTGCCCGACTTATGGTCATTAGCCATGGTCATATCTATTTTTAAAAAGGGAGACCCTAGTCTAGTAGAAAATTACAGACCAATCTCACTGTGTTGCATCACCTTTAAAGTCATGGAATCAATTATAAACCAATCCGTCACCCTCCACTTAGAGACAAACAACCTGCTCTCTAAAAAGTCATGGAATCAATTATAAACCAATCCATCACCCTCCACTTAGAAACAAACAACCTGCTTTCTAACAAGCAGTTTGGTTTCAGGAAAAATTTGTCCTGTAATCTGCAACTCCTACATTGCAGAAACATTTGGACCACACATCTTGACCACATATCTTGACCAGGGTAAAGCAATAGATGCAATTTACATAGACTTCTGCAAAGCCTTTGATTCAGTGGTGCACGAAAAACTACTGTTGAAACTAAGTTCTTACGGCATCTCCAGATCCCTGCACAAGTGGATAGCCACATTCCTGTCAAACAGGCAACAAATAGTCAAAATAGGGAGGGCCCTATCAAATCCGGCACCAGTTAACAGCAGTGTCCCCCAAGGCAGCGTTTTAGGACCCACACTCTTTCTGCTTTACATCAACGACCTATGCGATCATATTAAAAGCAGCTGCGTCCTCTTCACCGATGACATAAAATTATTTAACACCACTGACAATGCTGCTACCCTACAAAGTGATCTTTACTATGTGTCAGAATGGTTGCGCAATTGGCAACTCTAAATTTCAACTAATAAATGCTCTGTCCTACACATTGGCAATAAAAATCAGAACACCAAATACAAGTTGGGTGGAAATGATCTCGTAGATGACCCTCACTCTGTCAAGGACCCAGGAGTACTTATCTCAAACGATCTAAGCCCCAGAGCTCACTGTAACAGCACTGCCAAAAAAGCATTAAGAGTTAACCTAATTTTGCAAAGCTTTTTCCCCGGTAACATTGTTTTGCTAACTAGGGCATACAAAACCTTTGCCAGACCAATTTTTGAATACAGCTCATCTGCCTGCAACCCACACTGTATATCGGACATTAACACGATTGAGCAGGTTCAGAGGTATTTCACGAGAAGAGTACTCCACTCCTCTACTCACAGTAGAATTCCCTATGCCACCAGGCTTGAAATTTTGGGCTTGGACAATCTGGAACTGCGCTGCCTGCGGTCCAATCTAAGCATAGTACATAAAATTGTCTGCTACAATGTCTTGCCTGTCAATGACTTCTTCAGCTTCAACCACAATACACAGGCAAACAATCAATACAAACTCAAGGTAAACCGCTTCAAACTCGATTGCAGAAAATACAACTTCAGCAACCTGGAATGCTCTACCCGACTCTGTTGTTACATCCTCAAACCCTCACAGCTTCAACCTAAAACTGTCTACCGTGGACCTCACCCCATTCCTAACAGGTCTGTAAAGGGGGCGTGCATAAGCGCACCAGCGTGCCTACTGTCCCTGTCCTACTGTCCCCATTTATCTGTATTCATTTCCGTCGTTCATGTCCATGTTCATATTCATACCTGCTATCTTGTACATGTTTGACAAATTAATAAATAAAATACAGGAGAGATGCAACATGGAAATAAGGAGAAATTTCCTGACAGTGAGAGCAATCAACCCATGGAACAGAAGTTGCCTTCAGAAGTTGTGGGAGCTTCATCCCT
>QLTV01001172.1:643254-665952 GCA_003457575.1 Thermophis baileyi | reverse complement strand
TCATGAAATATTTTTGGACTCTCTCAATTGTATTAATGTCCGATATGCAGTGCGGGTTCCAGACAGGTGAGCTGTATTCGAGAATTGGTCTAGCAAATGTTTTGTATGCTCTAGTTAGCAGTGTAATGTTGCCAGAGAAGAAGCTACGCAGGATTAAGTTGACTACTCTTAGTGCCTTTTTGGCAATGTTGTTACAGTGGGCTTTGGCACTTAGATCATTAGATATGAGTACTCCAAGATCCTTGACAGAATGAGGGTCGTCTACAAGGTCGTGTCCTCCAAGCTTGTATTTTGTGTTCTGATTCTTTCTGCCAATGTGTAAGACAGAGCATTTGTTGATTGAGATTTGAAGTTGCCACTTGTTTGACCATTCTGATACATAGTCAAGGTCTTTCTGAAGGGTAGTAGCATTGTCTGTGGTGTTAAATAGTTTGACATCGTCGGCGAAGAGAACGCAGTTGCTTATAATGTGATCACAAAGGTCATTTATGTAAACACACACACATACATACATACATACACACTCTATCTATAGTCAATATGCAGCATTATATGGTCATTTTAGGGAGTGCTTTAAAGAAAGATTAGCATGTGAGGAGATCCCAGCACTGCTATAAGTGTATAGCATAGAGCATTTTTGCTGTTTGAAAAGAAAACAGAGTCAATCCCTTCATTTGTTTTCAAAAGTGGCCTGGATTCCATTCTCAAAAAAAAGCTCATTGCTAGCCAAACTTTGTTCATCCTAGCATGTGTGCTCTTATACATCTCTTGTACAGGGGTGGGTTCCAACTTACCTCGCTGCCGGTTCGCTCCCTCCCGTGCCGCGTGGGCGCGCCTCATGGGCACGCGCGTGCTATGCGCGTGCGCATGTGCAGTGACAATTTTTTTAAAAAAAAGCTGAAAAAAGATGGCGACTGCATGCACCATGCCGGAAGTCGGCTTCTGTGCATGCTCAGAAGGGGGGGGGGGAATTCAAAAAAAATTCAAAAAAAATAAATAAAAAAAAATTAAATTTTTTTTAAAAAAAAGATGGCGGCCCCCCACGGACCGGCACCGACTGATCCGGTTCGGTGACGTCATCGTCACCAGCGGGCCGCTACCAGTTCAGCAGAACCAGTCCGAACTGGGAGGAACCCACCCCTGCTCTTGTAGAGAGATCCATGGCAACACTGCTTTATATCACTAGCTTGTTTCTCATTCCCAATGGTGCTTAATATCTATTTATTTGGATTTTGCAATTCTAGTTAGGAAGCATCCAAGCAAAGCAAAATCAGATGTTTGTTCTTACTTTGCTTGGTAGATTTATGGGGCACAGTTTTTCATAGTCTATATAGATCTATTTTATGTTCTTTTATAGCTACCTCAATCAAAAGGTACTTTGGTCACCTCCATCAGAACAACACATTCCTTATGGATTGGTGCAGAATTTCTAAAGCACCTCATATAATAGAGCCACCAAGACTGACCCCATCATAAATCAGAGCACAGTAATCATCTTAGATACAATACTGGGAGATAACAACTATAGCTCCTATGATATGCTTCCTGAGGCCCACAACCATACCTATGTCTTGGGACTTATCACTCCCTGTGTATTATATGCCACTTTTTTATTTATTAAATTTATATGCCACCCATCCGATAAAGCAGGGGTCCTCAAACTTTTTAAACGGGGCCAATTCACGGTCCCTCAGACTGTTGGGGGGGGGCTGAACCGGCTGGGTGGGCGTGGCTAGGTCATGTGACTAGGTGGGCGTGGCCAATTTAACACTCCATTAAACAATGCACACAAATTAAACTTTAATTTGTTTTGCTCCTGGGGGTGTTTTATTTGCTTTTGTTTGCATGTTGCTCTTTTGGTTGACTTTTCCTTTTACTGGATCGTTTTTTCAGTTATTTGGAGTCTAGTGGTCCACTTCAGGAAACTCAGTTTTTCAGCAATTCTTCTCAGCCCCAAGGAGCTTGAGAAATCTCTCTCTGTCTCTCTTCTCTCTCTCTCTCTCTCTCTCTCTTTCTCTCTCTCTCTCTCTCTCTTTCTCTCTGTCCCTCTCTCTCTGTCTCTGTCTCTGTCTCTGTCTCTGTCTCTCTCTCTCTCTGTCTCTCTTCTCTCTCTTCTCTCTCATTCTTTCTGTCTCTCCCTCTCTTTGTCTCTCTCTCTCTGTCTATGTCTGTCTCTCTTTGTCTCTCCCTCTTTCTCTGTCTCTCTCTCTCTCTCCCTCTCTCTCTCTCTCTCTCTCTCCCCCCCTCTCTCTCCCTTTATCTATCTTCTGGAGGAGGGGGAGGTGAAAAACACGCCATTTTAGCCTGTTTTTTGGCTTCCTGGGGCATCTGTGCACCCCGTTTTTCACCTCCCCTGCCTCTAGCAGCATTCTGCAGGCCCAAAACAGGCAAAAACAGCTCTTTTTTTGGCCAAAATCGGGTCATTTTTGTCCATTTTTTGGCTTCCTGGGGCATCTGTGCACCCCGTTTTTCACCTCCCCTGCCTCCAGAACGCATCTGCAGGCCAAAATTGTTGGCCTTACCTTTCAGTTCCAGCCCGCGAGGCTCACGAAGGTAAGTCCTGCACTCAGTCGAAGGGTGAGTGGGGTGATGTGGGCGGGGGCAGCTTCATGGTCCTGTGCAGGCTGGATTAATGGCTTTGGCGGGCCGCATGCGGCCCGCGGGCTGTAGTTTGAGGACCCGTGCGATAAAGCAACTCTTTTGCATCCCAAAGTCATTATATTGCCATCAATTGTAAGTAAAGAATACTGTTTTTTAGATTAACAGAGTTGGAAGGGACCTTGTAGGTCATCTAGTCCAGGGGTCCCCAACCTTTTCGACCTCAGGGATCACCAAGGTCATAATTTTAAATCCCGCGGACCAGTGGTGAAATCTATTTTTTTTTGCCACTGGTTCTGTGGGCGTGGCTTGGTGGGCGTGGCTTGGTGGGGGGTCATGTGACTGGGTGGGTGTAGCCAACTTTTTTTTTTTACTTTTTAAAGCATTTTTAACTAGTAATAAATTTTTAACTAGTAATAAATGGCCTTCTGAAAAACAGGAACAACCCCGCCCCCCAGGGCAGATTGGAATCCCTGAGCTTTCACCCTTTGCAAGTGACAGGACATACATCTCACTCAAAGGGGTTTTGCAAGAGGCAACTGGACTTTCTTGGTTTTTCCTTGAAGACCTTTCGCTTCTGATCCAAGAAGCTTCTTCAATTCTTCTTGGATGAGAAGCAAAACATCTTCAAGGAAAAACCAAGAAAGTCCAGTTGCCTCTTGCAAAAGCCCCTTTTGGACAGCCCTGACCCGGAGGATGGCAAAGCGGAGGCAGTCAGATGCCAAAGCCTTCCCCTCGTCCCCCGCCTGTATTTGGGGGGCATTCCCTCCTGAGGGCAGAACAGCCCACCTCGCCCCACGGCTTCCAGGACACACGCCTCCACACGCGCCTCCCCGCCGCTTGCCTGCTCTTCCTCGCTGCGCAGAGCTGTCGGGGTGCGCGTGGCTCCGGTGCTGCAGGGGCAGGGAGTGGCTACCCCAACTGCACAACCGGACCCCCGCCGCTCCCCCCAATGCCACGGGGGCTGCAGCTGGGCCGGGGCCGCCCTGCCATTCCAAGGCCTCCTGCGGCTGGCTGAGTGGTCAGCCAGCCTCCCCGGCAGGTGCCCTCCAGCAGCGGCTCTGTCCCGCCCAGCGCCGCACCCGCTGGGGCTCCTGCTTGGCACCACCACACTGCATGCCATGCAGGCTTTGGAAGGGGATCCAGGGTCCCCACATGGGTGCTCGTGGGGCACAGGAGGCCAGACCTCGCGGGCTCCCTGGCGGCTTTGCGCTTCCAAAACTCCACTGGCCGCAGGGATGCTGCCCCACTGGTTCCCTCCACCTGCAGGAAGCTGATGGGGCCACCGGACATGGCCGAGTCCCCCCTCCACCTCCACCTGCCTGAAGCAACCCCAAGGTTGTTCTGCTCCTCCATCAGTAGCGGCCACAGTTCCTTCTGCAAAACGGGAAGGTGGCCCGCGGCCAGCAGGTTGGCGGCATGCAGGAAAGCTGGCACGGGTTGGCTCAACTTGCCAGCGGAGCGCAGCTCATTGCCCAGCTCCAGCCACAGTCCTGCCACCAGCGCCGGCTGCCCCAAGTCCACGTGGAGGCAAGCGGCAAAAGCCATGCAGCCGTGGGCAGCCGGCAGGTACTTGGAGAGGCCCAAGCCAGGGCCTTGCCGCAGGCAGAGCTCCTGCTCGTGGCGCAGCCAGAACTGTGTCGCTTCGGCCAGCGCCGCCACCTCGCCTGCCGGATGGCCCAGGCTCTGGGCGCAGCGCGCCACCACCAGCTGGCACCAGGCCATGTAAGGGAGGCTCTCCTGGGCGCGCAGCTCCCGTGCCAGCGCCGATGTTCCCCGGACCAGACGCCGTTTACCTCTCTGAGTCCCAAGCAGCAGGAGACGAGGGCTGCCTTGCGCCACCGGCTGGCACAAATATACCAAGGCGGAATGCTGATGCCATGCAAATGCAAGTAGCACTTCGCTCTTGCAGCTTCCAGCCATCGCAACCCCCGCTTCGGCCCACTTGCACAGCACCCCTACCCCCAGCGCAACAGCACCATTATTTCATTCCAGCCGGCAAGGGCTGCAGTCCTTTTTGCATATTGCACCACCTGCAAAGTTGCACATTTCAAGTGCCACCCTAGGGCAGAGATTTCCAGCCCTACCACGGCCGGTCCCATATTCCAGAGCTGTAGTAGTCACACTCACAGGACTGGCCCATTACAGCTCCTCCACCCGGGTGCACTGTCCATTGCAGATGCTAGCTCGGCCCCCTGAAAACCCGTCTCTGGAGGAGTGCTTGCTGAAGCGGCGTGGGAAATTTCGGCTGGGCTCCTTGAGAGATGAGAGTTTGCAGGGGGCCGATCTAGCAGGCGCTTTCTCTTGGGCCTCCTACCCGGAGGCCTCGCAGAAGGAGAGATGTAGGCCCAAAAGGCGGCTGAACCTCCCCAACCCCCCAGCAGCCATTCGGCTGAGTGCGGCGAGTTCTTGGTCTTACCTTCCTGTTCCAGCTCATGTGGCTCACACTGCTATACTCAAGGTGATGTTTGCACTCGGCCTTAAGAGTGGGGGCTGGCGTGTGGGCAGGGTGATGTTGGGCGGTGTAGCCTTGTGTTCCCGCACGCGGGCTGGATTAATTGCTCTCGGCCATATCCGGCCCAGGGGCCAAGATTTCTCCATGGACCACCAAAATTTTCTCGTGGACCACCAGGGGTCCGCGGACCACCGGTTGGTGACCTGTGATCTAGTCCAACCCCTCACCCAAGCAGGAGACCCTACACCATTTCCGACAAATGGCAGTCCAATCTCTTCCTGAAAACCTCCAGTGAGGAAGCTCCCACAACTTCTGAAGGCAAGCTGTTCCATTGGTTGATTGTTCTGTCAGAAAATTTCTCCTTATTTCTAGGTTGGATCTCTCCTTGGTCAGTTTCCATCCATTATTCCTACTGTCCAATTGTCAATGTTGCCACTCCATTTTCCCATGGTACTCCATATTTTCTATGGAGATTCTCAGTCATTCAGCTCATGGTTGTCCCAAAGGTGCTTTTTCAAGAGGTAACTAGACTTGTTCAGTTCAGAACTGAAGAAGCTTCTTGGATGAGAAGTGAAAGGTCTTCAAGGAAAGAAAGCCCAGTTGCCTCTTGAAAAAATCACTTTTGGGATTTCTTACTTTATATTTATATACAGAGGTAGGCTTTTTAACAGATCCAGCTATGATTTTGGATAGAGTAAAACAAAAGTGAGGAGAACCTGAAATATGTATTTTCAGAATATCGTCACTTTTAATAAGCCACAAAATAAGTACACCAGAACAAATATCCTTTAAAAACTGCTTGTGTCTTTGGCACATATTGCTAGCATGCTTAATTTTTCTGAATAATCATCATCTCAACCCAGTGCCAACAAGGAAAGATTATTCCAAGGGATAATCAAACAGGATATGAAATAGAGAAGGTAAATGTGCTCTTTGCTTTCCCTAAATGGCACACCTGTTTTGGCTTATGATTGTTGCTCGTGTCTGAAAACACACAATGACTCTCTCCATAACAAAGCCAGCATCTTCTAGAGGAAAGTCTCCAGGTCCTCATTAAATTGCCAGTTGGCCCATCAGTCTCCCAACAGAGATGCTGCTTATTAGCTTGCAACCAAATTTCCCAGGTGCCACAAAATCAGCTCTCTCGGTAAATCATAACATACTGTAAGAATCCTTAAAAATGCTTGGCAACTTCAGAGAGAATGCACAACTTTTGTTTCCCATTACGCATTTACGCCTCGCATCACATGATGTTGCCGAAAGAAATCCATCCATATTTGTTCCGTCGTTCTCTTACTGTTTGGAGGAAGTTTTCAGCTGGAGAGGGGAATATGGGACTCTCTCAGCTGCCAAAAGAAATTTCCTTCATTGAGACATCTGTCTTGAAAGTAATCTCTTTTTTTTTTTCTAAAATAACCCCAGTGTGTCGCTGAGGCCTGATTATACAAACCACATTTTGAGAATTCATAATCTCTTCAGGCCCCAATCTTTTGTCATGAAATAGCAAAGAAGTCATCGTTTCAAGGCTGAACAGTGCCAATTCCGTAAGAGTGGAACCCCATAGGATTAAGGGTCCCTCTGCTGGCAGAAAAAGAAAACAGGAAAATTAAAAAAAAAAACATTTTCAGGAAATGTATAATTAGGAGACCTTAAAAAACAAGACCCCCCCCCAAAAAACCACCCCCAACCCTCACACAATAACATGCACTTTTTTGAGTTATCTAGTTTCCCCCCCCCCTCTGCTTAGATGGAAAACAAAGAATAAAGAATAGGAAAGGAAACTGGTTGATGTTGGATTCTGTATTTAATCCTAGTGTCAAAATGGAATGTAGAAGAGAGGCAAACATCCAGATTAGGCTTGACCAGTGGTGAAATCCATTTTTTTTACTACTGGTTCTGTGGGCGTGGATTGGTGGGCGTGGTGTGGCTTGGTGGGCATGGTTTGGTGGGTGTGGCAGGGGAAGGATACTGCAAAACTCCATTCCCACCCCACTCTGGGGCCAGCCAGAGGTGGTATTTGCCGGTTCTCCGAACTACTCAAAATTTCCGCTACCGGTTCTCCGAACTGCTCAAAATTTTCACTACCGGTTCTCCAGAACCTGTCAGAACCTGCTGGATTTCACCCCTGGGCTTGACCACAGTGTTAGGAAACCCAGTATCTCTAATTCTTGAAAATGGTACCTAGGGTGGTCCCTCCAAAATTATTTCTAATATTTTTCAACCATCTTATATTTCACTGATTTTGTGCAAGAACTCTCAGGTTTTGTCACTCCCTGAGTCCGAACTGAAAAATCTTTGAATTGCCATGATCTTGAAGGACTATAAGCAACTGTGGGTGCTTGAGACATTACATTATTTCATATGGTTGGGATCTGAAAAGTGATGTTCCCATCTGTCAGTTGCAATGGTCTCAATCAGTTAAATTAGTTTAGCTGGTTGTATTAGCCAGCTATGACAATAATATTTGAAACGCTAATTCACAACAATGCCAAAGAATAACCTATCCTTATATATTTGTTTTTTAAAAAAATTGTATGGACATTTCAAACAACAACTCTGAACAGCTTACAAGGCATATATAACCCACAGGAAAATAAAGTTTGGCTCATACAATTAGAGTTCTTATATATATTTTAGAAGCAACAGTACCCTTTTCAAACAATCTGATATATGGCATTAGACTTGGTCTTTATGACAATGAATTCTCTAATTCAGGGGTCTCCAACTTTCCAACTTAAAGACTTGTGGACTTCAATTCCCAGAATTCTCAGCGTGGCTGGCTGAGGAATTCTAGGTGTTGAAGCCCACAGGTCTTAAGGTCACCAAGTTTGCAAACTCCCGCTCTAATTTAATGAAGATATGTCAAGAAGTAGCTTTCTAGTGGATATAGTTTCTGCTGTCTGACGATAAATACATCACTTTTTGCAAATGCACTGCAGTTTTGAGTTATTTCAAGAGAAATTTCTGTTCAAGAGCATCCATGGAACCAGTCATCCCCTTCTTTTCATATCTTCAGGCAGTGTTTCCATGATACCAACAGGTGTTCAATGGAGCTTTTCGTTTACTTACTTTCCTTAAGTGCATGCAATGACCTGAAATGCACAGAAGGTGTCATTCTGCCATGCCTTAATTTAAATACAAATCCTTTATGTAGAAGGAACCAAGCCATTTAATTGCACAAATGTGAATATCAGATGTGTCTTACTGTATTTCTTATATTTTTTTTTCAAATCAAGAAGCCCGATAGTAATAAATCCTCACCATGTTTTAGTTGTGTAGAATTTCATTCAGTAACTGAAATAAATAGTATAAACAAAACAATCAATGTAGTACAACAGCAGTATATTAAGGTACATTGTGGTCATAGCTCCTCCCTCCCACCTCACGTTTAATTTGGAAAAATAAGACACATTGATGTCTGTTCAGTGAACAATAAAAGTACTTGGATGTTAGAATTTTTATTAAACCCATGCCGGGAAATTTTTAGATTTGCATGATGAGAAAAGTTCAGTCCTGCAAATTATGCATCAAAGTGTTGAAATCGGTGACAAATGTAAAATCAGTGACAAATGTGATATGAAAACAAATTGAATGCATGCACACACACAATATGGAGGAAGCTCCCATAACTGCTTCTTGCCTTCCCTATTTACTGCCTTTTAATTTTTTGTTTACTGCCCCATCTTTTATAGAGTCACTCAGTAATATTTCTAGCAAGGGATGAGAAACCGGGTGTCCTTTAAATAACTGAAATATCTTTAGATGTTTGGATTTTAACTCCTCTGTGCACCAGCTTCTCTTACCACTGGAAAGGGGCACTGGGAGATACAGATGGTCAAACTGTTAAGCACATGGAGCACACTGCAATTTCTATCCCACTCTACACCAATAAGGTTTTAGGAAGCAAAAAGCAAATATTTTGCTCCTTAACCCCTTAAGCTACAATTTTGGCATGAGGAGATCTGGGACCATTCTAATGAGCACAAAATTTTTTTCTGTACTCTGATTTTTTTAAAAATTTATTTTTTTTATTTGTTTGTTTATATCCCACCTTTATTATTTTTTAATACAGATACAGATTAATAGAGTTGGAAGGGACCTTGTAGGTCATCTAGTCCAACCCCCCGCTCAAGCAGGAGTCCCTATACCATTTCAGACAAATGACAGTCCAATCTCCTCTTGAAAGTCTCAAGTGTTGGAGCTCTCACAACCTCCGTTATAGCAATAGCAATAGCAGTTAGACTTATGTACCGCTTCATAGTGCTTTACAGCCCTCTCTAAGCGGTTTACAGAGTTAGCATATTGCCCCCAACAATCTGGGTCCTCATTTTACCCACCTCAGAAGGATGGAAGGCTGAGTCAACCTTGAGCCGGTGAGATTTGAACCGCCGAACTGCAGCTAGCAGTCAGCTGAAGTAGCCTGCAGTGCTGCACTCTAACCACTGCGCCACCTCGGCTCTTGAATAACTCAAGGCAGAAAACATATCCAGATACAACTTCCTCCTCCTATTTTTCCCACAACCACAACCCTGTGAGGTAAGTTGGGCTGAAGAGAGAGAGAGAGACTGGCCCAAGGTCACCCAGTCAGCTTTCATGGCTAAGACAGGACTTGAACTCATAGTCTCCCATTTTCGAGCCTGGTGCTTTAGACCAAACTGGCTCTCCTACTCTGCACTTGCTCTGGTTTCTTCAGAAAACCTCTAGTGCTTATGTTATACAGAATGCTATACTATACATTAATACTAGCAATAGCACTTAGACTTATATACCACTTTACAGTGCTTTACAGCCCTCTCTAAGAGGTTCACAGAGTCAGCATTTTGCCCCCAACAATCTGGGTCCTCATTTTACCCACCTCGGAAGGATGGAAGACTGAGTCAACCTTGAGCCTGGTGAGATTCAATGTGCCAAACTGAAGCTAGCAGTCAGCTGAAGTAGCCTGCAGTACTGCACTCTAACCACTGCGCCATCTCGGCACTACATGTGCAAATACTGCTCAAACCAGTAAGTTCTACTAGACCTTAACATCATCGTTTATGTTGATATATGTAAGATGTTTTGTATTTCACCCAATCCAGAACTTGAACATTTTTCCTCTCAATAACATTTAATGGCTACTCAACTTCCAGATATCACTGCCACCTTGAAATGAGAGAGCAACAACTTAAAATCTCTTCAAGCATGTCCCCCTGTGAGACATTAAATCTTTTATCTCCATGTTAGTGTCTGCCTTGATTACTTGGGGAGCAGGTCTGAGGCTGTCTCATATTCCAATTACATTTTCCTCTTGAAAAGAAAAATTAAAAGTGAGTTTCTGAAATGCATTAAAGGGAAGAAATAGAACAACACATAGTCCCTTGCAGTTTCATTATGTTTATATTATTTCGAATTCTCATTACAATCACTGTCAAAATAATAGGTTCGTGTTTGTGTTATGTTCTCATTACAACCTTGAATGAGGCATCAGAATTTTAATGCCTTATACATGCAAAGAATTAGAGCTGGAGACTGTATTGTTGTGACCTTTTCAGTATTCAGTAAATAGATGACACTTTTCTTCCCCATCTCACCCCACCCACTTCCGTGTTTACAACTCTGCTTTTTCTCTTTTGCTAATTGGTGAGGAAAAAAAAAATGGCCAACTGGTTAAAACACTGCAAGCAGCAAAGGTCAACCTAATATTGCAATGAATGTTTGAGCAAACAACCTTTTGCAATGATATTCCTTTGATTAATGGGTAATTACCATGATGATAAAAGTGATATTGATAACATAATTGTGCATGAGGGAAAATCTCTCTCTGCCTCAGACAATGTCATATAGTTTATCAGCAGTAGATTCCTTCTTTTCTGCTCCTTGATTTCATTAGATCAGCATGTTCGGATGAAATGACAACGAAATAGCTGACTTCATGTAATTGCCCTTATGTATGTACAAAACCCATGAACAGAATTAGGTAATATTAGACTTAGGTTTTAATGCTTCAAAAGTACGGAAGAAAAACATTCATCCGTACAGCTTATAGCCAACAAAAGGCTTCGAGGCAAACCGCAGAAATCTTTGAAAAGTTGACACTAAATTTTGATGCTTAATAGGAGAAAACAGGCACGTTGTTAAATACATGGAGAGTATTGTTATCACAGCGTTTATTTACCACATCTAATCAAAGGGAAAAGGGAGTTTGAATTGGAGCCAACTTGCAAAGGAAGGAAATAGAGTCAACATAGGCAAAAATCAGCTTTTACAGTTTGTCAGCCTAAGCATTTGCCAGTTCTAGTTGGAGATTTCCCTCAGCATGCCTCTCTATGGTTGTGTGTGTGTGTTTGTGTCTATATCTATATCAGGGGTGTCAAACTCAAGGCCCGGGGGCTGGATCCAGCCTGTGGGGTGCTTAGATCTGACCTGGAAACAGCAAAGGAACAGCCTGCAGTGCCTCTGCCAGCGAAAATGGATTTTCGCTGGCAGAGGGTTGCAGGAGGCCATTGCAGCCAAAAACGGAGCTCGCGAGCCAGTTTTCTCTGGCAGAACACTTGGGCCGCCACAGGCACCCCCGACACGAGTGATGTTGAGCTGGCCATGCCAACCCTGGCCACGCCCACCCTGGCCCCCGAGGTCAAACACAACCCTGATGCAGCCCTCAATGAAATCGAGTTTGACACCCCTGATCTATATGTATGAGAGAAAGAGAGATGCTGTATACATACATACATACATACATACATACATACATACATACATACCTGTCAGAAACAGCATGTTCAAAAGAGCAAGGTCAGAACAATTAAATGAATTTATATTCAATTAATAGTAACCAAAATGTTTTGCCTATAAAAGAGGGAATTGCCATTTATAGAATTGTGTTCTTTGCTCAGACAGATGGGAAGGCATTTCAGTGGTTTGATTTAGTGAGGGATTCAAAATTCTCCTCTTCTTTATTTCCTCTTTAACCCCTTCGGGTGTCGAGGGAGATACAAAGTTCTGGTTCTTACTATTCTGGCGCCTCGACCATTGTTATTTGCAGGGGTGGGTTCCAACTTACCTCGCTGCTGGTTCGCTCCCTCCCGCGCCTTGTGGGCGCGCCTCATGGGCGGGTGCACACTTTGCGCATGTGTGCATGCACAGTGCAAAAAAATAAACCCCCCCAAAAAAAGCCAAAAAAAAGATGGTGACGCATGCGCAGTGCCGGAAACTCGGCTTCTGCGCATGCGCAGAAGAAAAAAAAACCAGAAAAAAATAAATAAAAAATAAAAAAATAAAATAAAATAAAATAAAAATTCAAAAAAAAGATGGCAGCGCCCATGGACTGGCACCGACCGAACCGGATCGGTGACATCATCATGACATCACCAGCAGGTCTCTACCGGTTCAGGCAAACTGGTCCGAACTGGGAGGAACCCACCTCTGCTTTGAAATAAGAAATATACATCTGCATGCGCAGTAACAAAAAATCCGGGAAAAAAAAAAACAAAGCCGGAAAAAAGATGCTGACCACATGCACAGTGCTGGAAGTTGGCTTCTGCGCATTCTCAGAAGGAAAAATTTAAAAAAAAAAATTAAAAAAATTCAAAAAAAATTCAAAAAAAATTCAAAAAAAAGATGGCAGCCCCCACGGACCGGCACTGACCGATCTGATTCGGTGATGTCATCGTGATGTCACCAGTGGGCTGCTACTGGTTCGGGAGAACCAGTCTGAACTGGGAGGAACCCACCCCTGGTTATTTGATACTATTGTAGTGTGCCTTTGATGTTCTCTCTCTTTCTTCTGGGTCTGCCTTGTGTTCCTTGACCTTCTCCTCTTTTTGTATATGCCTTGTATTGTATGGTATCCCAAGATATGGGATGGGTGTGGTTGTTCTGACCTAGGCTTCCTGATAAAATAATACACCACAAACAGAGTCCCAAAAACCTCTTTATTTTTAACGGCTGTGAATTAAGTTCATTCCCAGCCTTAATAAGTCCCAAACAATGATAACAAGTCCGACAAAAGTCTTTCGGAAGAAGGCAGATAAGCACGAACCTTTATCTTTCTTGACACGCTGCCAAAGACCTAATTGGCAAGGAACTTTGCAAGGCCAAACAGAAACAGGGAGTCCGAACCAAAATGCTGAGAATTGAACCAAGTTGCTTCCTGCAACGAGCACATCTGTTTGCTCCACTTTTATGAGGTGCCAATTACCCCCAAGCCTTACTCCCGAGTAGTTCTTCTCCTCTGTAACTGTTCTTGCATTCTGGCAGCTCTGCGCATGCGCGCATTGGGAACAGGCTCCCCCTGCCTCGCTCATGTCAGCCTCTGGAGGCTCTGGAGTCAGCACAGACCTCCCAGATGGCCCGGGCTGGATCCCTGCCTCTGGCACCGAGCCTTCTCCAGACTCCAGGCCTGGCCCATGTTCCTCCCCAGCCTCCTCACTGTCCGACTCTGCTGCCAGCTCCGCAGGCCGCTGGCGGACCACAACAGTGGTGGACAAAAGTGATTGGTGTTGGAACAATGAACTAAGAGTCAACAAGCTGTCCATCATAGCAGTGAGGACCCCAAATCATCTCCACCCTGAAGTTCTTGGTCTCTAAGCCAGTGTATTTTAGAAGCCATTATTTTTCTATTTTTCTATGACATTTGGAGCATTTTTGTGGTGCAATTTTGCACCTTAAGCTAAAAAGAAAAAAATACAAAAAGAATTTCCTGAATAATGGAGATGTTGTCTCTGTATTTTCTGTATTAAGAGAATTCTTGATTCTACTCTTAGCAGTGCTCCTATTAAGAGGAATAAATGAAACCCTACGATGAAATGGAAAAAAGAATTGTATGGAGAATACTTCCTTTTATCAACAGTGCTACATAGATAGCATTAAACTGAGTATTTTCTCAAGTTTTATTTCATCAGGCTTTTAAAATTAACATTTTTTAAAAATACATAAACAGTATATCGTATATTGTATGTACATGAATATTTTACCTAACCTTAATAGGCATTCACATCTTAGAGCTCTTTAAAAAAAACAATAATGCATTTTTTTTGAAAGCTTAATTATTGTGTCATGCTTTAGCTTATCAGAAAGCACTGAAAGCTTTAATTACTTGGTACTTTGCTTGGTTCTGAATGCATGCAAAATTTAACTGTTTCCCCAGAAGCAAATAAAGACCACATTTATGATGTTATATAAAAGTTATGGAATGATTTAGAATAATTAAGTCAAAAGCTGTGTTACTCAGGGTTCCACTTATTTAAATGATGCATGCAATTAATTTGAAAGACTTAATCCTGATTGAAGTCTAGTGCTAGGCAGAAAGAAAATCAGAGAAAGATAGGAGACATTGGTCCCGTCCTTTTCAAATAATAATAATAATAATAATAATAATAATAATAATAATAATAATAATAATAATAATAATAATAATACAAAAATCCCTTAGTACTATCTTTACACATAAAGTGGCCATAGTGATCAAATGCCCATACAATTAAAAAAAAATTAAGACTCTCAATCAAATAAGCAGAATTTAATCCAATCACCAGCAATGCTGTGTCTCCAGCAGTGGTGAAATCCAATATTTTTACTACCGGTTCTGTGGGCGTGGCTTGGTAGGTGTGGTGTGGCTTGGTGGGCGTGGCTTGGTGGGCATGGCAGGGGAAGGATACTGCAAAATCTCCATTCCTATCCCACTCATGGGGGAAGGATACTGCAAAATCCCCATTCCCTCCCAACTCCAGGGGAAGGATACTGCAAAATCTCCATTCCCTCCCCACTCCTGGGGGAAGGATATTGCAAAATCTCCATTCTCACTCCACTCTGGGGCCAGCCAGAGATGGTATTTGCCGGTTCTCCGAACTACTCAAAATTTCCGCTACCAGTTCTCCAAAACCTGTCAGAACCTGCTGGATTTCACCCCTGGTCTCCAGTTGTATTCAGTTCTGCCCAATTGGCAGAGAAATCTAGAACTCACCTGGCTTCCTTTGGATGGTCACCTAATGCTAGATTTTTAAGCAAAGGGAGCATCACACAAATTCAGCTAAGCTATCAGTCATTATATCTATCCTGGAGGATTTTCCATTTTCTTTTTCCAGACCTGTCAAATACCTTAGCCATCTCACCATAATGAAGAAGCACAGGGCTTTATGTGTGACCTACTTTTTACCACCAGCACTAGTTCTACCACCAGCAGTCTTAGAGGATAAATACTATAATAGGTCTTTAGGTGATTGTATTTGCGCTTTCAGAGTAGTTAAGCTCTTCAACCGAGCTTTGTTGCATAGTTCGTTCTACTGCAGCGTTCATGCCATTTGCAGTGCCTCATTCAGTTTTTAGCTAAAAGTCTATATAGATTTGATTGATTGACTGATTGATTGATTGTGTGTGTATAACGATTCATCTGTGGATAACTGTAATTAAGATTGTTACTGTCCTCTTTTCTATTGGTTAGATCTCATCTTGAATAACTTCTCCAGTTATGAGTACCACATATTAATTTTTAAAAAAAAAAACATTCTGGAAGAGGAATAAAGAATGAGAGAAAGGGCTGTCAGAGGACTGGGAACAAGTTTCCATCAAGACACACCAACAACAATGTGTTATGCTTAGCCTTGAAAAAGTGATGGTAGAAAAAGGGGTTATCATAGCACTTTGAAAAAGCAATCTATAATGTCTTGAATTGAATAAAGTTCTTAAGTGAAAAGAAGGCAGATTTACACTTTAAATGTTTTTTTAAAAAAAGATCTTAACCTTAAAAGCATTTTAGAGTGGAGTTTCCTACTGCGAGGTAGTCAAATTTCATTGGATTTCTTAAGGTAAAAACTGGGTGGATGTTTGTTTGGCATATTTTAATTTGGATTTCTGCTCTGATGGCAGAAGATGGGATTGATGGCCTAAAGCAGGGCTGTCAAACTCGCAGCCTGCGCCCCGGATGCATCACGTGCTGCCCACGCCCAGTTTAGTGAAGGGGGAAAAAGTCCCGATACGTCACGTGACGCCACTGTGATGACGCGAGTTTGACACCGCTGGCCTAAATCCTTCCTTGTGAGTGTTTAGTTCTATGCATTGGATCTTCAACTTCTGGAATTGATAGCCACTCTGGAAGATTTTCCCAGTTGCTTATTCAGTCTTTCCGATAGCTGAGTGTGCCAGATCTTAAACATAATCTTGTGGGAAGACTCAAAGCATGTAAACATGATCCTGATTCCTTCTTCTTTCTTCTTTCTGTTGCTCTTAAATATATTTTTAGGAATGATTAGTAAACATTAGCAGGATGGTAGCAGGATTTATTTTTCTTTCCATATGTCACCAGTAAGGACCAAGGAAAAGCTAACATGAAAGAAAAACCTCTCAATGTTTTCCTACAATTCTCTTCCTCCTGATAATCAAAGAGGCTTTGAGGAAATTGATCCTTGCAAGCTGATTTGATCTTGAAGTAACGTGTGGTTTGGTTAAATGATTTTATGAAACATTTGGGGAAAAAATGTGTGATTTGTGAGAATAAAAAACATTCAGGAATGTGAATTCAAGTACTTGTTTATAGAGACTCGTGCATGCTTATATATTGATGTGTATGTAGTTGGGTCTCACATTAACATGAAATCTGGTCAAAATGAACACACATGTGAAACTGACAATGATTAGAAAATAGACTGGATTTTTGGCCCTTTTTTATTTATCATTTGGGTATATGTTGTTTTTCCTTTTCCCCACTGGGAATTTCTTTCCCATAGATTCAAGCTGTTTATCCAACTTATATGAAGTGGAAGGGGGGGGGGGGAGAAGCCTAGCCAAAAAGAAACTATATTACAAAACGTAATTACAGGGCAACTCTGTATTAGAAATTGATACTGATAGTATTCACATGGCTGAGCACAGCCTAAACAAGCAATCAGCTATTGAAGGTTAAACGCTTCTGGTTTCCTTTAATGAAGGTTATACGCCCTATTTTATTTATGTAGGAATAAAACAGGTCACGTGCTGACTCATATGTAGTTAGTGTAAAGGCCCTGTAGAGCCCATATGCTCTTAGCTGTCAGAACAGATATTATTATGACAGTATGGGATATATCTGCCTGTTTTCTCAACCGGGTGTTATTAATTAATATCTTTCTGCCTAATTAAATTCCTCCCCTTTTTTTTTTTTTTTAAAAATGGATCTTTCAAACACATTGTCACACTGCCGATGTGTGGAGTTCCAGTGGGGCCGAACATCTGGTAGCGTATTAAGTTGTAGTAACGAAATCAACTTTCCTGGGAAGCTCAGCACATTCAATGTGACTGCTGCAAACTCAGTGAGATGTTGAAATTTCAATCAGGCGTCAGCTGTGCATTTTATAAAAAATGCTAGCAGGGTTGGTTGGGTGGGGGGAGAGAGATTCATTGTTGTTGAGCATCAAGAAAACTGCATCCTTTGTGCTTGTGGGGATGGGCTTTCCCCGTCAATCTCAGCTGAGTGAAGGATATATGGGTTGAATGAGAGTTTACATTAGTTGGCTAGCATTTGAGGTCGTCTCCTTTCATTCCTTTAGTATTTCCAAGAATAGAGTTATTTTGTAAATTCCTTATTAAATATGTATATTTAGATGTGCGATATCACAGTTCCAGAGCATAGCATACATATTGCCATCTTTTGGGAATTTTCATATGGAACAAAGGATTGGGTAGGCCCAGGGGTGGGTTCTGGATTTTCCTACTGCCGGTTTGCTCAGGGACGTGCTGCACGTCCCAACAAGATGGCGGCGCCTATGGTGCCGCTGAGAGAACCAGCTCGGGGGCATGGCAGGCCTGGGTCGCTGCCGGTTCCAGCAACCCAGGCCACCACGTTACTAACAGTTCTATAGAACCAGTCCGAACCAGTAGGAACCCACCTCTGGGTAGGCCAGTTTCTTTTGTGACCCTCTGCCTACAAGACAGTGAAAGAAGTCCTCAAGCATCTTAAATTAAGCCCCCTGCCCCCCCAAAAAGCAGAAACACTTTGCACACAGGAATAAAAAAATATTTGAATAATTGTAAAGTTGTATTTTGTCCCACTTTTTAGATGGCATGTTGACCTGCTGCCAATTACTCAAGTGTTCATAATTGCTTGTTAATAATGGAACATAAAATTGCATAATTTTTTGATTCTGCAGAGTGAGTAGAATGATCAAGGAACTCTAAGAAGTGGCACTGAAACAATAGGCCTTATCAAGTACTTTGTGAGAGTGGCCATAGTTTCTCTTATAGAATAAATGTTGTGTGATTAGTAATGCTATTATGGGGCAGATCCAGGGCCAAGGATCACAGAGGCAAAATTCAATGCATTCAGTCTGTCCTCCACATAAAAGAACAGAATAACAGAGTCAGAAGGAATCTTGGAGGTCTTCCAATCTAACCCCCTGAACAAGCAGGAAACTTTATACAATTTCAGACAAATGATTGCCCAATACCTTCTTTAAAACCTCCAGTGTAGTAGCACCCACAACTTCTGGAGGCAAGTCATTTCACTGATTAATTGTTCTGTCAGGAAAGTTCTAGGTTGGTTCTCTCCTTGACTAATTTCCATCCATTGCTTCTTTTCCTGCCTTCAGGTGCTTTGGAGAATACATTGACCTCCTCCTTTTTATCGCAGCTCCTTAGATATTGGAACACTGCTATCATGCCACCCCTGGTCCTTCTTTTCATTAAACTAGATACACCCAATTCCTGCAACTGTTCTTTGTGTTTTTTTAACCTCCAGTCCCTTAATCATTTTTGTTGTTCTTCTCTGCAGTGTTTCTAGAGTTTCAATATCTTTTTTTATATTGTAGCAACCAAAACTGGATGCAATATTCCAAGTGCGGTCTTACCAAGGCATTATAAAGTGATATAACACTTCATGTGATCTTGATTCTATCCCCCTATTAATGCAGCTTAGGACTGTGTTGGCTTTTTTTGTCAGCTGCAGCATCCTGCTGGCTCATATTTAAGTGGTTTTTCATTAGGAGAAAGTCTACAGATTAGTAAGAAAGAATGGAGAAAAATGCATTAGAAGGAGGGAAAAAAGAGTGTGCTGAAAGAATGGAACTTGTGAAGAGAAAAACTGCCCACAAGTAAATTTGTTTTCCAGTAGCATCTTGTCTTCTCATTCATATCATTGATAATGGCCAGCTTTGAGAAGACTTTGATTGAGAAAATAGTGTGGCATGAAGGGTTAACTTCCTAATTAACCACTTCCATTCCTAATATTGTGATCTTAATTAAAATTCTTTCCAACATGGATGAAATTAAATTTGTTTTGTTTTAAACAAGTTCAAGTTCACTGTACTGTATTGGATCTGTGTACTTATATGGCCCAAAATATTGAATAGTAATTGTCAATAAGGATTAGTTCTTCTTAAAGTAAACGTAAGATACAGGGTAGAACCATGGGTTTTCATCATAAGAAAATAGTAAAGAACATATTAAGATTAAGAAATAATAGCAATAACATCCTTTGTAAATTAAACTATTTTCATTGACAGTGTTCCTTGTAAGTTAAACAATAAAACAAACTGAAGTGGATTTGGGTTTTGCACTATATTTTTCCTCAAATTTATTCTAGAAATGATGCTAAGGGAAGGCCATTAAGGAACTATCCGTGTGGATATTTTTAGTTGAATAATGAGAAAAGTATTCAAATAACTGGCTAATGTTTATCCTTAACCTTATCCCTATTTATTTTAAAGTCTTATGTATGCATCATTAAACCTGTTGAAAAATGTATTACCCTACCAGACACAACCAACCCCCTACAAGTTTCATTTATCACTCTCTTCATTTGTGTCCTGTTGATGTAATATAAACTGCTCCAGCCTTTTATGCACCCAACTCAATCTTTGGCTTGTCAAGTTCTATAACGTTTACATCAGATGTGAGGAACTAATAGCATCCCAAATTTTGCTGAGCTACAGTTGCCATCATCTTTTATTATTGGCAGCAGGGGTGGATTCCGGATTCAGGTACTGCCGGTTCGCTCAGGGATGCGCCACACGGGCGCGTGTGCATGCACAGTACTTTAAAAAAACTTCTGCGCATACGCAGAAGCAAAAACCAAGATGGTGCCGCCTATGGCGCCGCTGAGAGAACTGGCTCAGGGGCGTGGCAGGCCTGGGTCGCTGCCAGTTCCAGCAACCCAGGCCACCACGTTACTAACAGTTCTATAGAACCGGTCAGAACCGGTAGGAACCCACCTCTGATTGGCAGTGTTGTTTGGGGTTGTTTGGATTTGGGAGCCACAGTTTGTCCACTGTAGCCTACATTGCCTGACACTTTATCTTCAAGGATTTAGAATGGAACTTTCCCTAGATACTTTCCCTTGTTTATCTGTATGGTGAAGAGTTTAGTATGATTCTAAAGATAATTCAGAATGGGGGGAAAAATCCAAATATCCTATCTGAAGGGCAGCTCTTATGTTTGTAGAATATAGATCTTCTATTTATTTATTGAGCATATGATTAAATAGATATAGATATAGTTAGATATAGATGATATAGATACAGCTCTTCTAATGTCTGAGGACTCAGTAGATAGATACTGGTATCTCTAATTTCTACTACAAGCATTTTAACAGCAGAATCTATAGCTGGTAGGATAAATGATCAGCAAATCTTGCCAGCTTTTAAAATAACTCATCTGAGCAAAGACAGTCATTAGAACTACTGTATGTTTTATTATTTATTTATTTATTTATTTATTTATTTATTTATTTATTTATTTATTTATTTATTTATTTATTATTTGTATGTATATTATCACAGGTAGAGACTATCAAGTTTACCGGTCCAATCGTGAAATTCGTAGAGGAGGTGGAGTGGCTATCTTCTATAAAAAGTCCCTAAATCTAAAAAATATTCAAGTTACACAGGAACTCGCTCTCCCCGAGACCATCGTCTGCGAGCTGTCCTTAAATACCACACTTCGCTTCCTACTATGTTACAGAGCCCCTGATTATGACATCGTACATGCAAACAAGTTAACTACACTACTAAAGTGGGCAGCCTCCTGCCCGCTCCCTCTTATCTTTCTGGGTGACCTCAATCTACCTCTTATTAATTGGACCCTAAATGAATGTACAAATGAACCTATACATGCAACCCTGTACAATGCTGTTACTAATCTGGGACTGGATCAACTAGTGACCAACAACACTAGACTCAACAACTGCCTTGATCTCATTTTCTGCAACAGTATAAACACAATTTATGGACTACAAATAAAAGAGCCCTTTTCCAACAGTGACCACAGCATGATTAATTTTTGTCTCAATATACATCCTTACAAAAATCAGCATAACGATGAAATACCCAAATATAACTTTAAAAAAGCCAACTATGATCTCATAGACACTGACCTCTCCTCTCTTGATTGGCAAATTCTATTCACTGACTGTAATACTGCAGAAGACCATTATAACATTTTCTTGCTTGTAGTCAAAAGAATCATCAAACCATACGTACCACTAATAACCCCCAAAACCAAGAAAAACAAATTACCCATAACAATAAGGAAGCTCCAATCAAAAAAATAATCTCTTTGGTGAAAAAACAAAACTGGCTACGTAGCTAACTTTAAAAACTGCTACAAAAACTTATGCCACCAGATAAGGACTGGATGCACCAATTATCACATCAAACAAGAGGAAAAACTTCTGCGGACCAATTCCACTCACACCTTCTATAATTTTGTAAACAACCAACTTAAAGCCTCAAAATCCATCCCATCCCTAAAAGGACCTAATGGTAATGACTGTAATGATGAAGCCATTAAAGCCAACCTTTTAAACACATTCTTTGGTTCAGTCTTTGTAAACAGCAATGGCTCATGCCCAATATTTCCTAGTCATACCACAAATAATAACAACGATCTAACACAAATCAATTTTACAGAAGATAACATTGAAAAAGCACTATGCAGCCTAAAACCATCTCTATCTATTGGACCTGATGGACTATGTGCTTACTTCTTAAAAAAGCTTTCCTCTGCCTTAGCAGAACCTCCAAGCATAATCTTTGAAATATCTTTCAAGACCGGCTCCCTGCCCAACCTATGGTCTACTTTTAAAACTGCAACCTTATGGCATTTCTGGACTCCTGCATAAATGGATAACTGAGATCCTGTCAAACAGGCAACAAGTGGTCAAAATATTGAACTCTATATCAAATCCTATATCTGTTAACAGCGGTGTCCCCCAAGGCAGCGTTTTAGGGCCAATACTTTTTATATTTTACATAAATGACCTTTGCCATCATATTAAAAGCAACTGCGTTCTCTTCGCTGCTGATGTAAAACTATTCAACACCACCGACAATACTGCTACCCTTCAAAAAGACCTTGACTATGTCTCAGAATGGTCAAACAATTGGCAACTTCAAAACTCAACTAACAAATGCTCTTTCTTACACATTGGCAAAAAAAATCAAAACATAAAATACAAGTTGGATGGACACGACCTTGTAGACCACCCTCACTCTGTCAAGGACCTTGGAGTACTCATCTCTAATGATCTAAGTGCCAGAGCCCACTGTAACAACATTGCCAAAAAGGCATTAAGAGTTGTTAACCTAATCTTGCGTAGCTTCTTCTCTCGTAATATTGTACTTCTAACTAGAGCATACAAAACATTTGCTAGACCAATTCTTGAATACAGCTCATCTGTCTGGAACCCGCACTACATATCGGAC
>QLTV01001172.1:616991-633085 GCA_003457575.1 Thermophis baileyi | reverse complement strand
CTATCTATCTATCTATCATCTATCATCTATCATCTATCATCTATCATCTATTATCTATCTATCTATCTATCTATCTATCTATCTATCTATCTATCTATCTATCTATCTATCTATCATCTATCTATCTATCTATCTATCTATCTATCTATCTATCTATCTATCTATCTATCTATCTATCTATCTATCTATCTATCTATCTTCTACCTATCTAGACTAGGCTTGGCATGTCAAAAAAAAATGTCTAACTTGACTCTGCTGATACATCAACCCTCCCCCAAAACAAAAGAGAAACAATTCTTTACATATTTATTAAAAAAAAATATGGTCCAACTATGTCTGGTGCTATGTGTTATATAAAGAAATATCAAACAATTACAAAAATGAAATACAAATAAAACAAGCTCATTTTCTCAGGGTTTGACACCCCATCAGTGCACAGCTCTCCTGCATGCTCTTGTGGTGTCAGATGCACATCACAGGGTCCGGAGGCTACACAAAAGCACAGCTTTTTTCTCACATGGCCCCTACAGCCTCTGAGAATGGTGCGAGAATGGGGCATGCTTTCAGAATAGTTGTTGGGAGTTGGTGAATGCTGGCATGTGACCCAAAATGTTGTGGCGTGTCACCTTTGACAGGTGTGTCACAAGTTCACCATCCCTCCTTGGACTCTTCTATGCTTTGTGAATATTTGTGCCAAGCTGACTTGTAGCTTTCAGACAGGAGCAAGAATATGTCAGGAAGTAAACAGAGGATATTTTTTTTCTTTCTTCTTTGGTTGGAAAGGGTTCTTGATCACTAAGTTATTATTCATGAACTCACATCCTCCACAAATAAACAAAGTCATGCATTTGATGAATAGAATAGAATAGAATAGAATAGAATAGAATAGAATAGAATTTTTTCATATTTAACAGAATAACAGAGTTGGAAGGGACCTTGGAGGGCTTCTAGTCCAACCCTCTCCTCAGGCAGGAAACCCTATACAATTTCAGACAAATAGTTGTCCAAATTCTTCTTTAAAACTTCCAGTGTTGGAACATCCACAACTTCTGGAGGCAAGCTTTTCCACTGATTAATTGTTCTAACTGTCAGGAAATTTCTCCTTAGTTCTAAGTTGCTTCTCTCCTTGATTAGTTTCCACCCATTGCTTCTTGTCCTACCCTCAGGTGCTTTGGAGAATAGTTTGACTCCCTTTTCTTTGTGGCAACCCCTGAGATATTGGAACACTGCTATCATGTCACCCCTTGTCCTTCTTTTCATTAAACTAGACATACACAATTCCTGAAACCGTTCTTCATATGTTTTAGCCTCCAGTCCCCTAATCATCTTGGTTGCTCTTCTCTGCACTCTTTCTGCATACTGTTATGCAGTAATGGGAAAGTACTTAATATGAACCAGAGAACACCTATAATTCCTCTTGGACATTTGTAAAGCAACTTGCAAAATGCAAAATCAAAAGCCCAAATCTTCATATAGGGGCAACAAGCAGATTGGGTAACAGCTGACGATTTTTCTCTCTGGTTTGGCTGATTAAACATGTGCTTGTGAATACACACAGCATTTGACCTTACAACAACCATTCTTGTAAATGTTACCGAGCTGCTAATATTGTTTCAATTAAATAAAAATTAATGCTTGGAAAATATCACAAAAGGGTAATTAATATTTAATCATTAAAGGGTTTATGCAAAGGGACATTTACAGAAGTATTCTTAGAAATGGTCAATTTCAAATGTTTGATTCTGCTTTCATAACTCTTGTCCTCCTCCCTCCATTTACTCCCCACTACTTTTTTTCCTGTTAGGAATTATTTATTTATTTATTTCATAAAACATTTTCATTGCTAGGGAACTATGTTTGAAATAAGAACATTTCAAAAAGAGAAGTAAAAATTGCATTTAAATTATTAAATTGGTTATGAAGGACATTATTAAATAATCTGTTCTGAAACATGTTGGGATTCCATTTGGCTAAAGGCAAGCACTTTAAAATACATATAATTTCAGTTGTAGATTTAAGAGAAGATGTGCATTTTATTTTGTTTTTAAGTACGCAACCTGCTCTCGCTTCTCAGCATTACAGAATACAATTTTCCTAATTGTGGCTTAATGAATAAACCATGGTTAATCAAACTGCAGCTTTCTTCTATGACATTATGGCTACGATTACAATCAAATAAGTTGCAATTTGTTTAACTATGGTTTATTGATCAAGCCACAATTCTTTTGTATGGCAATTTAATTAAAAATCACAAATACAGCAATAAAGGAACAATCTAAAAAAAAACAATAAAAAGAAAAAAAAGGTGCAGAAAAGAAAAAAAAATAGAAAAAAGAAAATGAGAATACAGTACAGATGGAAAGTCACCTGGTGCTGTAAAACCTGTTAATTCAAAGGTTTCTAACAGCTGAAAAGCAGTAAACAAGCAATTTCCAAAAATGATTAAAAAAAAGGAAATAGTGTCCTTTTAAAGGCACCAACCACAGTTTGAGCAAGACAGATAAGCTGTCATCTCTCAGCTCTCTAAATACGCAGACTACTTTTTTTTTTGCAGTCTCCTCATGAAGAGCAACTGTCCCATGCACTTGTTGGTGATCTCAAGTCTTCTTTTTGTTTGGTGTAAAATTACAAAGAGCCTGCTTACTCGCCAGCTCTTCATCCTATCACATTCATCTGAAGTGCATCATTTTACAGAACCCAATCAAACCATAATTATAATTACTGGTTCACAAACCCAGTGTTTGAGTTCACAAAATGTGGTAATCCATAACCAAATAAGTTTAAAATAATTTATAATTTAAATTATAAATTATGATGTAATGCGGGAGGGTCTAACTTACCTCACCACCGGTTTGCTTCCTCCCGCGCTGCATGCACAGTGCCGAAAATCCCAAAAAAATTCCAAAAAAAAAAGCCAAAAACAAGATGGTGGTGCATGCGCAGTGCTGGCAACTCAGCTTCTGCACATGTGCAGAAGAAAAAATAAATTAAAAAAAATCCCCCCCAAAAAAATCCAAAAAAAAGATGGCGGCGTCCACGGACCGGCACCGACCGAACTGACTCCATGACGTCAGGCGAACCAGTCCGAACTGGGAGGAACCCACCTCTGATGTAATGCATTTTATAAAGTCTGTCAATATATTCTTGTCATATGGTTTTAAAATAGGCTCAGAATGATTGATGATGAGGGCTAGACTTATTCAGGAAAACTTTCACTCAGTTAGTTCCCAGAATCTAACTTCTAAGTGCCTAGATGATTTTTCTTACCAAATTAGGGAACCACAACACACTAAGAGCATTTCTGAAGAAATATGTTTAAATGTACTTCTCCTCATAAGCATTCTTGTTTTCTAAAAGCATATCACTTATAAAACTTTTTTACAGACATTTTAAGAAATAATTGCTAGTTGTCAATTTATAGGAAGCTGTTTGATTTAAACAACAAACTGTAATGCAAAGAATTTCAGTGGTTTTGTCTTTTTTATTGGAATTTTCAGTCAGATTTGAGTACTACTTGTCATTCAGACTGTACTTCTGGGTTCTTATTTGAATTATAGTGGCAAGAAAATGCTAGAAAAGAACATCTAAACATCTAAACAGACCTAATTGAGATAAGCTATGGAAAATAAAATATTTGAATGGTCTTCAACATCCCATTTATGTTATCTTACATTTCAAATTGTTCTCAGATAGGGATCCTTCCTTCCATGTAGTGGATTTAAAAAAAAAAAACAGCAAAATAAGAATCCCCGGAATTTATTTTGCATGGCATCTCAATTTTAATATTATTTTGGAAATTTAAGAGAATCGCCTAACTAAATTGGAGCCCAAATTAACTATTCCATGCAAATAAATTGTCTTACATGTTATCAATAAATTAAATAATTTTGAAAGCAGTGTTTGGATTAGTGTATTGTATTTCTTCATCAGCTTCTCAAAGTCAGGAGCAAATGCTTTTGTTTCAAGGTTGTTGAGGGGTTTTTATTGCATGTTGTTGAACTTTGCTGCACATATCAAACTCTGATGCAGGCATAAAAATGTCAAGGCAAGCAAGGAGCATAGGGGAGGTCTCAGATCTTAAATTATTAACTTTTCAATCTTGCAGGTACAGGATAACCCAAAATAACACACCAAAACTCACACGAAGGAGAAAAAGCTTTTCAACAGTTAGAAATTTTTCCTCTTCTTCTTCCTGTAAAGAAGGATATTCAACTTTGTGACAGTATTTCTGTCTGTCTAAAAAAAGGAGAAGTTAAGAGTTCCTTCCTAGACACAGATTATCAGAGTTGGAAGGGACCTTGTAGGTCATCTAGTCCAACCCCCCACCCAAGCAGGAGACCCTACACCATTTCTGACAAATGGCAGTCCAATCCTAATTTTACCTCTCTGGCCATTAAGCCCCTGGAGTCTCCTGCCTCTCTTCTCTAATTGTTTCCTAGGCAGAGTCCTCTTCTCCTCATTCCATTATACAATATGTCTGATAGGATATGCTTGGAACTTTTCTGAAACATGGGAACATCAAGAGACCAGTAAGATGGAGAGATTACTATAGAATCCGTGTCTATAAGATTCAGGGCCTTAACACATTCATCATACTTTTGGCCATCTCATCATTAAAGAAGTGCAAGGACACCATACTCCATCTAGGAAAATTTATTTCATTTAACTAGATGAAAATGCTAGAAAACCAGGGGATAATTTATCTGACTGATTCTAATTAAAATAAAATAAAAAGTGAGACCTTTGCCTTTGGTACTCCAATGTAACTATTTGGGTGTTTTCTTTAACAAGCATAGGTATGACTCTTGCTATAACCTTATATTATTTTTTTATGAGCCTGTGCTGGATTTCTTAATGACAGTGGAAAACTTTGCAAGTTGGCTTACTAGCTATTTCAGTCAACATTTGGCATATTAGACTTAAAACGGTTTCCTAGAATATTCCAATTAATAATATATCTTTGAAGAACATCAAGAACATCAAATAGCAAACACAATAAGCTTGCTCTGTGTTAAAATCTTGTCTGTTTGTAATGCACTTCATGATGTCCAATTGGGAATATAGAATTATTATTTGTTCTCTTTCTCTACCAATAAGCAAGAAGCCTTATGCTATGGCTTAATAGCAACTATAGCTCAATGCATAGTAAACCCAAATTAGCTGAGGTTGGATAATATGCTAAATTTGTGCACATTCAGACACAGTAAAGTAGCACAGAGTTTGTCCAATATCTACCTCAAATGTCATCTTTCTAAACAACATGGAAGGACCCATACAATGTTAATACTTTCAAATGAAATGATAATTGAGGACTAATAATCTCAGGATAATAATAGCTTAGTATACCCATCATAGTGTATGCATTTTCAGCCACGTAGATATTGTTCATGACTTATTGGCCAGCAGCAAATCAGGTGGGCTGCCTCTGGGACATGATATTTTTAAAAGAAAAATTGGCTCACTCAAACCAATTAAAATCCAGGCAAAGCATGTTTATCTACTCCATTGCAGAACAGGTTGCCATCTGCCTTCAGACTCCACTCGCATGATGTCTCTTTAGGCATTCGTCATATTTTTTTTATCGATATAATATCCTTATGCAATGTCTATTTCCTTTGGATTAATTGATTCCATTCCCCGCCTCCTTCAGATTCAGCCAGAATTTTGGAACAATGTGGAAGGACGATCATTGTTTGATGGAAAACGTTATTCTGCAATTTTGTGTATTGCATATCCATTTTTCTCCCTCTATGAAAGAAGTCATATCAAAGTGAACAAAGATATGGATAAATGGATTAGCAGGTCTGTGGGAAGGGCTCTAGGATTTATACAAAATGCTATCTAGAGATCAAAACAAATGAGATCATGAAACATCATCTTCTAAGAGCGAAGCTTATTCATCTTAAATGTCTTCTCCTTTGATCCTGGCTGTTTGAGAACCAGTTAGTTTTTCCTTACTCAGCAAAGCTTGTTGCTACTTACAACATTTTGCTGCCTGAATTTGCATTCAGGTGGGGTAGTAGGGGAAAAATAATTTTGCTCTTAAATATTCAACTGCCAATGTATTTGTTACCTATTTCTTGTCTCTGCTGCCTTAGAAATTCATCTGTCTTGTTGCATATTATAACTCCAGAGCTAAGCTTCTTGACATGTGTAATTTGGGCTCATGTACAGTATTAGCAACTTGCAAATGAAGACATGCTTGTTTAGTTAAACGATTTAGCACTTTTATAAAGCTAAGTTTGAAAAGCTTCCATTTACATTGATACCAAGACTGGGGTTTTTTTTTTCCTGCTATTCTTTAATTTCTAATGACCAAACAAACACTTTCTCCTACCTTCACCACTTTTAAGAACTCCTTTAAAAAAAATGCCTTCTTATAAGCCAGGTTGATGCCTAAAGCAAAATTGTAGAGCCGAATAATAAATACATTGATGAATCAAGCTGGAAATGCCTCATAACATTTAATATATAAAAACTAATCTGACTCATGGACATTGACAGGTTTTCCTTACCACCAAGCCAGATAGTTTTAAATTTTGATTTTCTTTCAGCTTTAAAGTCTTCTCTCTTGAAAGGACGAGACTTATCCCCTGAAGCCAAATACGTTCAGCACAGATCTATATACCTCTGCTTCCATTTACTGTACCTTGCTAGCTGGTTCTCCTAAAAAAAGGGTGTTAGCTAAGCAACTTAGCTCTCTGTGTATGGCTTAGCAAAAAAACCCTCAAATAATAAAATGGGGGGGTTGTGTAGCTTTTGTGATATTTAATGAAGGGATAGCAAGAGATTTTTTTAATGGAAATATGTTATCATTCTAAAGGAAAACAAAATCCAGACATTGAGAAAAATTAAAAAAAATCAATATTGCTTATCTACGGAGATGTTATGAGTTAAAGATGACTTGATGGAACATAATTGATCAATCGTCTTGCAATCAATTGTGATTAACTGTTGTTCCCATCAAGTTTATTTCAAAGTATTTCAGTTAACATTTGCCAATGGTAGATGGATTAAGGATCTTTTTTTTCCCCTTTTGGTTAGATGTTCTGCCTGTTTTAATGAACAGGTCTCCTTCTTTTCTTCCTTCCTTCCTTCCTTCCTTCCTTCCTTCCTTCCTTCCTTCCTTCCTTCCTTCCTTCCTTCCTTCCTTCCTTCCTTCCTTCCTTCCTTCCTTCCTTCCTTCCTTCCTTCCTTCCTTCCTCTCCCTAATTTCTTAAAAGGAAACCCACTTGGCTAATATTAATGGCTTTATCTGCCAAAGTGACAAATGAGAACACAAGTTGAAATTGGTTCTTTTTATTCTTTTCCTTAACTCCGTTACTATCACAATACTGATTGGAGTAAAGACAAACAACATCAGAGAGAAAAAAACAATTCCTTGGAACTTTTTTTTTTTTTTAAAAAAATATTGAGTAAGACTATTCAGTTGGAGACCTTCGATCCTCATGGCAGAATTGCAATTTGGAAAGCTCTGCTTCAAACAAACATTTTCCATGGCAGATTTGAAATTAAGTTGACTTCAGCTGGATGCAGAGCACACACACCTCTCTCCCGTTTTTCAATTTTATCACCATAAAGTGACCATGGCATTGTTGCAAAGATAGAAAATACCCAAAGAGCTGTCCTTAATTTATTTATGTAATTTATATGGCATCCATTCCAGTGTCAAGAGACTCTGAGCATTGTACAATTCAAGAGAGTCTGCTCGGGAGTATGTAAGTTTATGTCTCAAAATCAATTAACCCATGACAAAGTTCTTCCTGAACTTTGCATTTGGTCCAGGGTATGGACCAAGGTATAGAAAGGACCAAGTAATACTCCCAAGATAAATAGGATTCCGAGGCAAGCAGATTCCCCAAATAACTGATTTATTGGAAATATCATATTGGCACAGGCTGGTGAAAACCGAGTCTGAAAATTCCCGCGGTTTTCACCAAGTTAAAAGTAAAAGTTTTTCCCATTCCCCAAATAGTCAGTCACACAGTCCAATCATCGTGTTGTCTGGTCACCTGGTAACATCACTCCACCTCTCTCCGACCACCTGTGGGAATGTCCTTGGTTCCCAAGAGAAAATATTTTGTTTTGACTGCAACCCCCTCTATCTCTACTCCCCCCTCCCTAACCCTCAGCTCCATTGTGGCAACACTGAAGCCCGGAAAATGGCCTCTCTCAGGCCAGCTTCAGGGTTGACAGGTTTCTTCATTTTCACTCAATCTTCCAGTATACAGAAAGCAACGCATGATGGAAATGGCATGCTAACTTTTAACGAGCAGAGATTCCATTCCTTAAAGAAATCAATACGCAACCCTTCACCTTCATATTGAAGCGACTTAAGTCCAGTGTTGTCATACAGTATGCAACTTTGATAGGCTAGGGCTGTTGGATTAGTGCAAATCCTATTAATTGGTGTGGCTCTCATTCCAAAGCTTTCTGAAATCAGCAGCATTCACCACTTGGTTAAATTTCTGAAGGGATTTTATGCTAAATATTGACATGTATATTTCATCAGGAAAAAAAAAAAGAGGATAGGATCCAGCATGTTGTTTTCCCAGATGCATAGCTACAGACAGGATGCAGAACGAATATCTCTCCTTTGTCATTTGTCTCTCAGAGATTCAGGCATCTCCTGTTATAATGCCCTCTGAAATGACGGCACCATTTAGCTATCATGGCTAATGGCTATTGATAGCTCTATCCTTGAATCCCTCTTTAGAGCTATCTAAGCCTGTGACCATCAGAACCTCTGGTGATATGGTGACAGTTAATTATAAAAGCCCTGTCTCTGAAAATGAAATTGTAATGGCTCATTCAGGTGTAATTTGTCATCGTTCAATATGACTGTCAACTACAGAAAGGTAGACTTTTGTTCAGTTAGCATTTTAAGGTAAAGTTGTTGAATATTGTGCTTCTAAACGAAGGGCTAAATAGTTCACCAAATATTGTGATGCAGGCTTACAAGCAAATCAATACAAAAATGAAGAAAGTATTTTTAGGAAAACAAGGTCCAAAGTATTACTTGAAAAAAGCATTGCTTGAAAAAAATATAAGGCAATACTATTTTTTAAAAAAAATACATAAAGTGTCATGCAAAATGAGAAATGCAAAAGAACAACTTAGATGGTGTTATGTATGATCTTTAAATCACAACAGCTCTGGATACCCGTTGCTGAGGAACATTTATTTATTTTTATTTATTTTTTATTTATTTTTATTAGTTTGTCAAACATGTACAAGATAGCAGGTATAAATATGAACATGGACATGAACGAAGGAAATGAATACAAATAAATGGGGACAGTAGGACAGGGATGGTAGGCATGCTGGTGCGCTTATGCACGCCCCCTTTACGGACCTCTTAGGAATGGGGTGAGGTCCACGGTAGACAGTTTAAGGTTGAAGCTGTGGGGGTTTGAGGATGTAACAACGGAGTCAGGTAGAGCATTCCAGGCATTGACCACTCTGTTGCTGAAGTTGTATTTTCTGCAATCAAGTTTGGAGTGGTTTACCTTGAGTTTGTATCGATTGTTTGCCCATGTATTATTGCGGTTGAAGCTGAAGAAGTCATTGACAGGTAAGATGTTGTAGCAGACAATTTTGTGTCTATGCTTAGATCGGACCGCAGGAGGCGTCCAAATTGTTCAAGGCCAAAATTTCAAGCTTGGTGGCATAAGGGATTCTATTGTGAATAGAGGAGTGGAGTACTCTTCTCGTGAAATACCTCTGGACCTGCTCAATCGTATTAATGTCCGATATGTGTAAGACATAGATCCTTTTCTGCTTTTCCCCTTCTGCTGTGTATTTCATTGACTGCTAAAGATATAAAGTGCAAGGGTAACTAGGTCTCTTGTCTGAAAAGAAAGATCCTTTTTTGCGTGCACATGAACTCAGTGAGTATGGGTGGGCATATTCTTACATTTTTCTAAGCATTCTGTAATAACAGTAAGAGGGTAAAATGATAACACGTATGTTGGGATGGTAGCTGACGCATCTCTTTGTAATTATGATGTTGGTCTGTGGACATCAAGAGAAAAAAGTTTGATCAGAGTGAGAAGGCAACTACAGGTAGTCCTCAACTTAGGACCACTTGTTTAGTGACCATTCAAAGTTATATTGAACGTTCCCCTACGTACAACCCAAATGTAAAGGTCTAATGGCTTCCTTCACGTGATCTTTATGGCCATTTGCAGCATCCCATGGTCACATACTGCAATTTATGACATTTTGTTTACCAGAAACCTGTCTTTACTTCTTGTTTCTAACCTAAAATGTCCATTGCAGATAATGGGCTCACTTAATGACTGTCATTAACAGCTTAACAACTGCCACAAGAAAGGTCATAAAATTGAACAAAGCCACACAATAACCCAATTAACAATCAGCATGACTTATGACCTTTATTCCAGGCTCAATTATAGCCATAGGTTAAGAACTACCTATCAAAGAACTGGCAAATTTCATTGGTGGAAGTACAAGAGGAAGGATACACTTAAAATAAATCAAGAAATAGGGTTAAATTTCAGAAAAAAATATGAAACTTTGTAAAATTTCTAAATATTTTTCCTTGATGTTGGTGGTGGTAATAGAAGCATCTTCTTTGCTACTGACTTTATTACAGAATAAAAGCAATATGCAAGTTAAGTAACAAACTGAACATGATACCTCTGGCAGAAAATAAAACCAGCTGGTGTTGCGTACTATGCTTAGGCTCAATTAAACACACTTATATCTCATTGTGAATTTTACTATTCTATACAAAGCTAGGTAAACCCATATCTCACAGGGTTTTGTTCTCCATCTCTCTCCCATGCATGAATTTCTAGCTGGAAATTTACATGATTCCTTTGCAGGGCAAAGTTTTCTGTCTTGTGATTAATCTTTTGGTTGGAAGCTCGGCTAGTGCAACTCATAAGTAATAACCCCATTTATCTGCTTTGATGACTAACTGCAGCAGTCAATCATGTCTTCCATCTGTCCATCTGGTATAGTCTATGTCAAATCATGGTTCACCTTCAAAGATAAGTCTGGATATCATTACAAATTGCCATCACACTTTCATTCCATTGTTTTTCTCCTTGCCATTCTTCAATTTCTACAACACCTAGAAGCAATATGTTAGATCACACAATAAATGTATGTAAGTTTTTGTTTGAAAAGTTTTTGGTTTTAAGTTAAACATAAACATATCCAGAGTTTCCTAAAAGTTATCTGTAGTTCTACACTAAAAACCCTTTTTATGTAAAAAAAACAAAAACAAAAAAACAACAACATTGCTTTTGTAGGAGAAGAACAGGCAGAGTCTGGGGGGGTGGAGTCAAAAAAGGAATCAGCCTAGAGTCATTGTGTCCCACAAGCAGTATAAGTCTAACCCCTCTTGAATTCCTTTGATTTAGTGCCAATTTAGTGCTGACCATTAGTTGACTAGATTCTAGTGTATAGGCATGAGCAATAAATCATCTTAACTGAAACTCAGTGTGTGGTCCTGATTCTTCATGCTTGATAGCTTTATTCTCAAAGCTAATCTTAACTCCAACACTTTGAGTTTCTCATGATTTCCCATGGTTACAACAACTTTATGTGGAATATAAGCATGTTGTTATCTAATTAGGTAACAACTGGTTCCATCTTCTTTCTCTCTTCACTTTATTTCACTTTACCCTTGATAGGACCTACTGTTCTGACCTAGGCTTCCTGATAAAATAATACAGCACAAACGGAGTCCCAAAAACCTCTTTTTATTTTAACGGCTGTGAATTATTTTCATTCCCAGCCGTAATAAGACCCAAACAATGATAACTAGTCCGACATAAGTCTTTCAGAAGAAGGCAGTTAAGCACGAACCTTTATCTCTCTTGACATGCTGCCAAAGACCTAATTAGCAAAGAGCTTTGCAAGGAGTAGCCCTTTTCTTCTGTAACTGTTCTTGCCTTCTGGCAGCTCTGTGCATGCGCGCATTGGGAACAGGCTCCCCCTGTTCCTCTGCCTTGCTCATGTCAGCCTCTGGAGACTCTGGAGTCAGCACAGACCTCCCAGATGGCCCGGGCTGGATCCCTGCCTCTGGCACCGAACCTTCTCCAAACTCCAGGCCTGGCCCATGTTCCTCCCCAGCCTCCTCACTGTCCGACTCTGCTGCCAGCTCCGCAGGCCACTGGCGGACCACAACACCTACACGCAATAAAAAAAAAAGGTCAACCCACACCCATTCTGTCTTTTCCATCTACTTCAAGCAATCCCAGTGCTTCTTTTCTTCTTCGCTTTCTTATTTATAATTACAGGGAGATGGCAAGTTATTTCTACAATTAATAGGAGCTCAATTCCTTCAAACTACCTGGTGTGATTGGCCTTCCTTGTAAGATGTGCAGAAAGTGCAGCTCTTGGATGGCCTCTTTGTGTGTACAAGGCCTTGGTGTTAGGACTCAGCATCATGTCCTTCAAGAAGTAAAAGCAGAAAAAGTGACCCGTCCTTACCAAGTGGACTGAAGTATTTAGCCACACTATTTTATGTGAAGTAGTAAAAAAAAACAACAACCCACCTTTCATATTAGAACCATAGGAGCTCACAGATTATGGCGTACAATTTTTGGAATGAAATTCAAATATTCTACTTTGCTGCCTTGAAGGAGACTGATACTTACTCCTCTAGAAGCTAACCAGGTGTCTGTTCATAGAAACATATGAATAAGAGCCCTGGTGGCGCAGTGGTTAGAATACAGTATCACAGACCAACTCCGCCCACTGCAAGGAGTTCGATCCTGATAGGCTCAAGGCTGACTCAGCCTTCCATCCTTCTGAAGTCAGTAAAATGAGGACCCAGATTGCTGGCGGCAATATGCTGAGATTGTAAATCGCTTAGAGAATGCTTTAAAGCACTACGGAGCAGTCCAAGTGCTAATGCTATAACCTTGTTCTGTCAGGCCAAGACTTGTCTTAGTTCAGCATCTTGTTTCTCACAGGCAACCAGCAGGATCTGGAAATATATCCCTCTTCTTCCATTCTTCCTCTCCCTCTAGTTGATGGCACATTGTCCCCATCCCACAAATCCCTGCAACTTTTATTTCTCACGATTGATCTACTGAGTCCTCATTTTTAGGTGTATTGACTGGGATCTACTGTATTATAATAAAACCATTAAATATGCTGTTAGCTTTTTTTACTCCCTTTTAAATTCCCAGACTTTTTCTTTACTTCTCTTCTTCCACTTTAATTGCCCAGTAATCTCCTGCTGATGTCTCCCCTATACTTGACCCTTCTTTTATATAATATGAAAAAAAAAAAGAACATTTTGCACACATTTCCAAATAACATATTTTCTCCATATGCCTTATAAAGTCATACTTGATTATTTTGGAAGTAGCCAATTTGAATATTAAGCAAGACTAATTGTGGTTTTCTAGGATGTCATAATTAAGCAAATCATGACTTAACCGTGTGAAGATAGCTATAAATTATACACACACACACACACACACACATACACCCCCCCCCCGGTATCTTAAAGAGAACAACTGAACATCAGGAGTGTAACTGAATTTCCAGTTCATATACATATTGGTGGACATTATCATTTTTTTTCATCATTAGTCAGAAAACTAGATTTACACAGAGGACTCTGACCTACTGAATTATAAAATAAAAATAGTTTGCTTTAACGCATGATGGTGTAAAGTATGCCTTGAAGCATCATTGAATTTGATTGCACCCACATTTTTATATGTCTGTGTTTGTAAGAAAGAGAGTGAGTGAGTGAGAAAGAGATATAGAAAAAAATACTGCATTAGCTTTCCAGCCTATGAAATTTCAGCTCTTTCATAAAGGTAATATGACCACTCAAATTCAGTTCCTATCTTTTAGATGTATGAAATGCAATTATTACATGCATCAAAGTAGACAGCAAGGTAGATGACCTTGATAGAGATATGCAAGCTCCATTGTCAAGGCAACAAGGGGTAAAAAAAATACCTAAATCTACAATGTCATGATAACATTTGGAAGCAACTCAGACAGATACTCCCTAATTTACTGAATTTACTAATTTACTGAACTATAAGAAGCTGTGGGAGATACAGACTTTCAAGATTTTGTTATTATAGCAAGTCTCAATAAAAGTAGTTTTTAGACTTCCCACAAAGCTGAATTCTCGGTCTAGTCTACCAAGTGGTGTTGTCAGGTGCTACCAAATTCTTTAGGATTCCTGATTGCTAACAATAGTGACTTCATGATAAGGACACTGTAAAACATCCAAGCTAAGAATTAAATAAGTGTCCCCAAAACAGCCATGATAAAGTTAAAATAAAACATCCCTGGTCAAATAATCAGTTCAAGTTAAATGACAAATTCCAAGAATAATGTACCCAGGCTTATAGAATTGTATTTGAAGTTTCAATTCAACTGTAATTGAATTCAATTACAGCCCATAGATCACTGTGATTATGCAAATATGTCATCATTATAGTAATAGCAGAAAGGCATGCCATTGTTACAAGTGCTGAAATCATACCAAGTTGCTTTGTTTTGAAATCACATCAAGCATCTTTTGCTTACTTTAACATCAGAGCCTCCAAAACATTATCGTTTTGATTACCCTTCTAAAGGTAATTAAAAGAAAATAATGGACATGTCATAAACAAAAGTATGCAAACAACTAAATATGTTGTGAAGCTCATAGCATGATGAAAACACTGGTTGGAAAACAATGTGCATGTTCTTGTCATAAGTTACTTAGTGTTAACTGACACACCAAGGTTTTGCATGAAGCAAAAAGAAAACGGTTGAGCTGGAATGGACTAAACAGGAGTTAGTGATGAAAATAACTGAACATTCTTTATCACATGGAGAACTATATATTAGTGTGGAGAGTCTAGTCCAGTATTTTGATAGATGTAGGGAGCACGATGACTCAGCTGTTAAAGACACTGAGCTTGTCTGACAGCTCGGGTTCAAGACCCAAGGGCCGTGCAATGGGGTGAGCTCCCGTTACTTGCCTCAGCTCCTGCAACCCTTTCATGCAAATGCAAGTAGATAAATAGGTATCCCTTTGGTATTCCATGCGCCTTGGTGTATAGTCATGCCAGCCACATGACCATAGAAGTGTCTTTGGACAACGCTGTTAAGAAATGGAGATGAGCACCAACCCTAGAATCAGAAACGACTGGACAGGGGAAACCTTTACTTTTCTGATAGATACAAAACTTCATATAAGAACAGTGACTTGTTTGTTTGTTCCTTTGATTGATTTATTTTATATCTTGTTCCTTTTTGTAGGATCTCAAGCAACTTACAATGGAATGTCCTCTACCTGACAACAACCTGTGAAGAAGACTGGACTGAAATAGACTGCTCATACTGTATAGTATCACCCGGTGAGTTTCCAGTGTTGTGAGTACTAGGAAGTGGGCTTGCCCAGTTCAGCATCTTAACTATCACATCCAACCTATCTTATTTTAAAATTTAAGGATGCAGAAGAATCTTGCATTTAATCTGCATTAAATATGGTTCAGATTTCTGATTTCTGCCTATCATTGGGCATGTGTCGGTTTTGCCAATTTACATAAATACAGTAAATCACTGATGATTTCTACTTGATTGAAAGCAAAATTGCACATATGGTATACTCCTTCGAACTTATATTAACTTACATAAACATAAATCATGTAAGTCATTACTCGACTTACGTGATCCCTAATATACTGCTATAGAAAACCATTATTTTTTCTGTGCTTAATCAAAACCTGTTAGCATACTTGGAAAAATACAAAAAATACATGATGGAATGACTGCATATTCACATAGCTTTTCCCATTACTTCTGAACAAAATAGATGCTCTAGATCAGGGGTCTGCAACCTTAAACACTCAAAAAGCCATTTGGAGCCGTTTCCCACAGAAAACAAAACACTGGGAGCCACAAAACCTGGGTGGGGGTGGGCATGGCCAACTCGACGTCACTCACTCCCACCCAGTCACATGAAACCCCTCCAGCCACGCCTACCCAGGTTTTGGGGCTCCCGGTGTTTTCTATGGGAAACAGGTCTTTCTCTCTCTCTCTCTCTCTCTCTCTCTCTCTCTCTCTCTCTCTCTCTCTCTCTCTCTCTCTCT
>QLTV01001172.1:602093-616449 GCA_003457575.1 Thermophis baileyi | reverse complement strand
TGCCGCACGCGCCTGCACTTCCGCCGTCTGCTCCTCCCACTCCCTCTCCCTCTCCCTCTCCCTCTCCCTCTCTCCCTCTCTCTCTCTCCCTCCCTCTCTCATCTCTCTCTTTCTTCCTCTCCCTCCCTCTCTCCCTTCCCCTCCAGCTCTCTCTCATTTCTCTCTCCCTCCATCATTTTCTCATTTCTTTCTCTCTCTTATTTCTTTCTCGCACATGCGCACGCACACAAACGGGATACCCTCCTGGGCCGGGATCATGGCGGCAGGGATGGCGAATCCTCCTCCCACTGCCACCACTGCGCAGTGAGGTGAGTAGCTGGCTGCGCTGTGCAGGAGAGCCGGAGCTCTTCCCTCCCTGCATCGAGCGGCGACGGCAGCTGCTCCTCCCCATTCCCCTCCTTCCTGAGCTGACACGAAGGGGACTGCAGTTGGCACTGAGCTGCCCGTGACGGATGTGGAATCACAAAAAGCAGCCAGTCACGGGCAGTGCAGAGAAAATGCTAGGGGCGCTTCAGCCGCGCGGCTCTGCAGAGAGGCTTGTACCTTCTCGGGGCGGAGAGCAGGTCACATGACCGGGTCGGCAGGGAGCCGCAGGAGAGGGGTCAAAAGAGCCGCATGTGTCTCTGAGGCCATGGGTTGCCAACACCCGCTCTAGATGTTTTGGGATTGCACCCAAAGTGTCTATTATTATTGGTTGTTATTTCTTTGTTTTCTAATCTTTGTATATGCTAGAGATGGACCAGATTAACACAATCATCTTCAACTGTTCCTCATTATATTTAAATTGAGTTGGAAAATGCACTGCTATATGGAGCTTTTTAGTTTGAACATCACTTGGTTTATATATCTAACAATGTTTCTGTTCAGAAGAAGAGAATCAGGAGAATAACAGTGGGATGCAGAAGATTTTAGAACATGTTTACTCCTTGATTAAAATGCTCCCTGGCTGATACACAGTCAATGCAAAAGAGGGGATAGCAAGCAATAAAGTAATTCATCTTTTTCATTTGTTGATGTTATACAGGTGGTGATTCAATGTTTCTGGGAAATGCAGCAACAGAAATCTCTTTATTATTGAAGAGATCAAATAGTAACCAATCAAACAGAAGAAAAAGAAGTGTCTCCTGGAGCAGAAATTGCTTCAGCTCTCTGTAACAACAAAAAAAGTTGCATTATTGATGATGCCACTGACTTCAGCAAAGATGGGATAAGCCTTCTATTGAAATTTATCCTGCCCTTAAGGATGGCAATGTGAGACTGAGATTGATTTTGCTTTCAAATGCAATGTATATATATCAGATTTGGGAATCTACATTACCGCAGACTGAAGGTTTAGCTAAGCAAAGTCTTGTGGTGCATCAATCAACAGCAACTCCCCCTTCACCCCATTGTTCTCCCTTTACTGTAAAGAAAGCACATGTGAGTCCAGTCCATAAAGAATCCTGATGACACAGTGGTTAGCATGCAGTATTGCAGGCTAACTCTGTGTTCTCACTGCGGGAGTTCGATTCTAACTGGCTCAAAGTTGACTCAATCTTCCATTCTTCCAAGGTTGGAGGTTACTGAGGGCAACATGCTGACTCTGTAAACTGGTTAGAGAGTGCTGTAAAGCAGAGGTGGGGTCCTCCCAGTTCGGACCGGTTCTCCCGAACCAGTAGCGACCCGCTGGTGACGTCACAATGACGTCACCGATCCGGTTCGGTTGGTGCCAGTCTGTGGGCGCTGCCATATTTTTTTTTTTTGGAATTTTTTTTGAATTTTTTTGTTTGAAATTTTTTTTTGTTCTGTGCATGCGCAGAAGCCGAGTTTCCAGCACTGAGCATGCATCGCCATCTTGTTTTTGGCATTTTTTAAAAAAATTGGACTGCGCATGCGCACGTGCGCACAAGGCGTGTGCGTGCCCACAAGGCATGGCCACGTGGCGCGGGAGGAAGTGAACCAGCAGCGAGGTAAGTTAGAACCCACCCCTGCTGTAAAGCACTATTAAATTGTATTGAAGTCTAAGTGCTATTGCTATTGTTATATAAACACACCTGAAACAGCAAAATCATATTTTGAATCTAAAAAAAAAAAATCACCCTCTCCCATTTCTGCCAATAGATTATGATTACCCTTCATGGTTTGAGAAGGGTGGTGAATTTTGATAAATGGGATGGGAGGAGTACGTAGCCATAAGGATTAAGCTTCCTCAGTTTACATATAGTAGTCCCAGTTCTATGTAAGCCATCATATGTTTCCTCTAGAGATCTTGTGGCCAAGAACACATTTTTTTAATATATTAATTTTGTGCTTTGCAGAACATAATGTAATAATGCTGTGACATCACTGGATGGGGAGCAGAAGAAATTTTTCTTATTTATTTAACGTAGAATTTGTACCTCCCATAGCTGGAACTTTGATAATGTGGTGGAATCTGGAGAGGATGTGAATTCCCAGGAGGCAAGGGGCTCATACCAAAGGAGTAAAAGGCAACTTCAGTCCAGTATATCTTGTTTGAGAGAAGGAGGGTGAAGACAACCCCTCCATAATGATTCACAGAGTATATCGCAGATGCAGATACTGAGTGGTGTGGTGGCCTAGTGGTGAAGACATGAGCCTCCCACTTGGAAGGTTGAGAGTTCAATCCTAGGTAGCGTTCTCAATTAGGGTGCAAAGAAAAAATATCTGCTGCAAACTCCGGGTAGGCATTAGGAAGGGCAGCTGGCTAGTAAATGCTCAGCTCCATCCAGTCGCCCTGACACTACCTTGAATTAAGGGATTACAGCAGGGGTGGGTTCTGGATCCTTTTGCTGCTGGTTCGCTCAGAGTCACAGCGCGTGCGCACACACCCACAGCAATAAAAAAAATAGCTTCTGCGCATGTGCAGAAGCAAAATTCAAGATAGCAGCACCCACGGAGACACTGACAGAAGCGGCTCCGTGACGTCATCGCCGAGTTACTAACGGTTCTAAAGAACCGGATAGAACCGGTAAGAACCCACCTCTGGATTACAGGGTTATAAAAAGGGAGGGATTTTTTTTTTATTACAGATGCAGATACTAGAGTCCTCAGTCTGTTCAGATTTGATCTATAGATGTAAATATATATAAATTTGATGAAAACTAAAGGTGTGGCCATTTCCATTCACAAAGGATCTCCAACTGATGTACAAGTTATCATTGATGCAAATGGGTGCTATTTAATTGTATGTACTAAAATAGCAGTGACTGCAATACCAAATTTAGATTCGCCTATGTTTTCAGTACTCAAATGAGTATATTTCTGATAAAGTGAGAATAGGAGAATTTTTTTTCAGGTAACTTTAATGAACTATAGACCATGGGTCTACAGGAGGTATGCTTCCTTATTTAATTATTTAATTTTTGTGTATGAACATAACCATTATGTTATGTGAACTAAATACTTTGTACTAGTGGATTTTTTCCCAACAAATAGTGCTCAACATGATATTTTAACTGGATTGCTCTTGGTAGTACAATGGCCTGTGTTATCTTCATTTCTGCTTGGAGAGAAAAGCTAAATGTTGTGTTTTAACACTATGTAGCAAAATAAGGGATATTTGGTCACCAATTTGTAGTTATGAAAAAATTGGGAATTTAGAATCTGGAATAAAGTCCGCTGTCCAATTTGTTGTATGACAGTCAAGATTATATCAGAAAGTGCTTCCCACTTTTCTTTCTCTGACAAATATAATAGATTTTTTTTTTCTGCCACACAGAGCAATTTCCTGCATATTTTTTATCAGTTCTCAGTCAATCTGAGGAAAAGTATTTTGTTTCTGAATTTCTTTTAAAGCAGAAGAGAATTTTGGATGCATACTCATGACCAGAGTTCTTGCTCTTAGTTAGATACATGTTGGCTGAGAAATGTGTATAAGTATTTGATCATTTCAATCTTCTGCATTAATTAAACCCAAAGGGAAGACATAAACTCATCCCATTCAGTTTTTTCAATAAAAGTGCTAGTATCTCTTCTAGGAGTAAGACCTATTCTTGAATAATTGTTGATGATTGTCTACGTCTCTAAGGGAAACGCAAAAGATTCACACAACCATTTTCTTTACCCAGAAATTTGATTAAGAGTTTTAAAAATACATTTACAGTTAGCTGCAATTATTTAAGGAAAAGAGGCAGAAACATGCATGTATTTTTATCACATAAAAATATATTACTGTACATGAAGCTAATTGCAAGCAACATTTATATCAGACACAATTGCAAACAAAGATAAAAACATACGTTAGAACTCTGAAAACTCTGAGCTTTAAGAAACCATCTACTCCTTCCTTCCTTCCTTCCTGCCTGCCTGCCTGCCTGCCCGCCTGCCTGCCTTCCTATTGTATGACACATACTAGCATTTCATTAATCTTTTGTCTAATTCCTACTTTCAACATGCATTTTTTGTCATTCTCATGGTCCTAAATCAATGGGATTAGCCTGTACTGTGTAAATGATAAATCCCTAGATTCTATTTAAGATTGTTTTTAATGTTTGCAATTCTAATCAGCTCAGAAGACAAAAGAAATACCTTAGGATTTCTTTATCCCTGAATTCTAACATAATGACAAACTATGCAACATTAATGAGGGAAGGTAACTACTAGGGCAGATGACAAACACAGAGAAGATAAAATCAAATGGACTTGTCAGTATTTGTCTGGTCACACTCAGAAACCGATGGTGCCTAATTGAACAGAGATTTGTAAAATTGTTCCTATTACTGGCTGAAACTTGCCAGTTTTAAAGATGGCTAGCTAGTAAGAATTATGCTTCTAATTCTAAAGCTCATTTGGGCACACTGATTAATTTTGATTGATAGAGATGACCCAATGGGGATATGTTCTTATCAGTTCCTGTGAAATTAGGCATTGTTGAAGAAGCTCCAAAAATAATAGCTTTGAAGACATATGGCTTCTATGGTAGATAACATTTTAAAAGAATTTGGTTGATTGTATTTTTGTAACATCCAATAGAAGGAATTCTGTGCTACAGGACTCAATGGTCAGAGACTCCTACAGACACAGAGTTTGAAGGAGACATTCATTCAAGGGCAGCCCTCTGCTCGGTGTGAAAATTCAAATTTCAGCATCATCCCCCATAGATTATTTTCTAGATTCTGCTTGAACATATACAGCAAAAGGGAGGCTTAATATGTTCCTCAATAATGGGAACATTCCAAACTACTCTCTTAGCATGACTTTCCACCATGCAATTCAATTGGAAACTGACTTCTCTACCTTAAGACCACTGGTTTGATTCAAGACTTTTTAAAGGGACAACTGCTCAGGTTTTTAAAAAAGAGTCATCAATCCTTTTCTCTTAAACTTACACATGCACAGACTCTGACATTTAGTTTCCAACTCCTTGATCATCTCTGTTGCCCTTCCCTACATCTACTTTAGTTTTTATGAATATTTGTTAAAATGTGATGTGCAAATATTGGGTATTTATAGTGATTTTCTGATCATAAAATTTTAGGGAAGGTTGTTCAAGAGGTGGCGTGGCTTCAGTTGCAGAATTTCATAAATAAAACATCCTGGATCATTTTCAATGAAATTTCAAGTTTGGAGCACGGGTCCGAGATGGTATTGATCAGTTTACTAGATGATCTGCAATTCTTTTCTTTTGGACTCATGGCCTATTTTACCACCAAGTTGTAACTGTGAGTAGGGTGGCCTTTACCAGCTGTATGTCATGTCCCGATCACCATCTATACAAAGTATTAGAATAAAATTGAGATGGGGCTACCTTTGAAGACTATTCAGAAGCTGAAGCTGATACAAAATCTTTCCAAAACTATTCTAAAGTTAAATAACTCTCTTTACCCAATGATTGTTTTAAAAGTCTTGCGTGTGAACTAAGCATAACAAATGCAAGCTTTTTTTCCCTCCCCTTACAACTTTTTAAAACAAATGCCACTGGGTTTATTTCAATAAGTTTGCATTTGGTTAGGGAAAATTAAATAAAACAGCCATGGTAAGAACACTTACTTTGTAATAAATAGAACTTATGGAACTCAGCAGTGGGACTTCACCATAAAGCTGCACAAGGTCATGCTGTAAGGAGGTTTTTATATTGAAGAGTGAGAAAGTTAATTGACCTCATTCCATATTTACTCAAAATGCTTCAGACATTGCTGATAATTTCCAGCAATTAAAAGATGCTGTCCTAAAGCAAAAGAACAACATTAAGTTTTCTTTAAACCATTAACAGGAAATTACCTAAAATATTTCAATGACCATGTTCAGCTAAGATGGACCGGGCAAACCTAAAGTAATTATAAATACTGAAACAAACATTTCTGCCTTGCAATTTTTCAACTCCCTTTAATAACATATGAGCTCATTAGGCTAATATTTATTGCAAAAATAATAAGATGGTGTCCGTGGGTGTATATAATCCTTCTTATCATAATTTTTCCAGTGGGGGCTCCATAAATAGAGGCGCTTTCTCATTATTTCTGGTACCTACTTTGTCTATTAGAGTATTCTCTATTAAATAATTCCATTTTTAACCATTCCCGAACATGCAATTCTTAGACACTGATTTAGTCTAGAATAGACAGTGAATTATGTTTTGGGGGAAAAGATCAGATGCATGCTGTCACCATTTTGCCCCCATCCTTTTGGCTTCAATGAGTTGGCTGTTAGAGAGAATGCTCTCGTCGTTTCATTTTGTTTCCACAACAAACTGATTTGTTTGGGAATATTGATCTAAGGATTGAGTTGAAGCTCAAGGAAGCGCGCTTGGTTTTGCATGCTTCTGTTACTTAGCGTTACATATATTACTTCTAACAAGTTTAGCTGTTGAACTCTTGCATAATACATTGCAGTTTGGAATGAGAATGCCATTTGTTATTTTCTGTGAAAGAGACTTAATCAAAACTGACCCACAATTTCAAGCATGAATGCATAACATCTCATCATTAACTACTGGCTGAGACATTATATGGTAAGTTTAGTATTGATTGGAATGTAGTGGAAGCATTCAAGAGAAGCTATTTATTCTCATCTCTAGCACCATCTTCAGGTAGTGTATAAAAAGGGGAACATACAAGGCATTCACTGCCCCCCCCCACAGTATCCCCACTCCAGGGGTTGGTTCCTCCCGGTTTGGACTGGGTCTCCCGAACCGGTAGCGACCTGCTGGTGACGTCACAATGAAATCACTGATCCGGTTTGGTCGGTGCCGGTCCGTGGGCGCCACCATCTTTTTTTTTTTGAAATTTTTTTTGAAATTTTTCCCCCCTTCTGAGCATGCGCAGAAGCTGAGTTCGGCACTGTGCATGTGGTCGCCATCTTGTTTTCATTTTTTTTCCGGATTTTTTCCGGATTTTTCGATACTGCGCATGCGCGCACGTGCAAAGCGTGAGCATACCCATGCGGCGCGCCCACACGGCGCGGGAGGGAGTGAATTGGCAGCGAGGTAAGTTGGAACCCACCCCTGCCCCACTCCCATTCATTGCTTTAGAAATATGTGGGAAAGAAGGACTACATGATTCTTTCACGAGGATGGGAATCCTTTCGATACCTAAAGAACACTTAGGCTGCATTGAATTTTGCAAAATGATGCAATATAGTTGAACAACATAGATAGTCAGTCTTTTTCCAGTGTCCTCTGTTAGTTTTTTCTGCACTTTGGCTGGATCTGCACATTTCATTATGCCCGTCACATGATTTGTTAAATGAATGCACAAATGCATCATTTATGGTGTGTAGACCATGTTCAGGTTCAGTGTGTTTTGTAAACTCTGACAAGTGTTCATTTAAGAAACAAGTAGAAAACTGCAATGTATTTACAGTTCTTGAATATTCTTTCAGTTATAATATTGTCCTTTAGGTTGAGGAAAGTAGAGTTGTATGATAAAAGAAAGGAATAAGGATAATCATGTATTTCTGTTGAAAGTGTGAAAAATTAGCATTGCTTTTTTCATGACTATGAAGTGAAGGTACAGTACCAAACCAAGAGAGACAATGTCTTCTGGAATGGCTCTAATTTCATGACACCAGCTTCGTATTTGACTAAAGCTATGATACTGGGGAATATTTGAAACTTTTAATACAGTGTATTTGATACTTGAAACTTCCGCTGTTCATTTGTAGATTTGCTTTTTCAGGATAGAAATATTTGAATATTTGAAACTTTCCCTGTTCATTCATAGATTTACTTTTTCAGGATAGAAAGCCTTGTATGTAAATATTTGCATATGGTATTGCTTCCATGAAGAGGTTCAGCTAAACATGTCAGAGATGACATTGCTATTATAACAAGTCTGTTCCCCACTCCACATGTATTCTCTCAAGCTGGATGTGCCAAGTTAGAATAATATCTATCTGCTGTTGCTGTACATATTATAGACAGAAGTTGAGCTATATTGTTAAGCTAGATATGAGCAAGAAAGCAAAGACAAAGCTAATGAGAAATTCAGCTTGAAGTGATTGCAAAATCTTGTCTCATAGTAGAACATGCTGATATATTTAATAGATTTCATTCTTAGACCAGTCCTGGGTATTCCTAAAGAAAACATTCTTCAGTAAATGGAATTAAAATCAGACACATTTTAGGTCTGACGTCAGTCGGGTCTATTTCCATACAACCAAGTCTGGATCCAATCAATAAAATGAATAACACTCAGTTGAGGTCTACATATTGCAGAAAGCAATAATGTAGTTTGATTGATTTTGTTTTAGAATATTGTACAAACCTTCATCACTGTGGGCTGTAAATCTTAGATTTCTCAAATCCATAGTTACGCATCATGTTACGCAAATGATGCATCATGCTGAAAAACAGACATTAAATAGGAGATTTGTTTTTCCTTCTTGGTAAACGGGCCTTTTGAGAAGAAACTTTATCTTATTCTGTACTAAATTACAGTGTTGTGGTCATAGATAAAATAAACAAACACAATACATTTTAGGAAATGTGATGTGGAAAAAAAATAGAAAGTATCAACAACTTTAAGGATAAATAGTTATGTGAAAAGGAAAAGTTAGGAAATAAAGTATAATTTAGTTTTACTGCCTAGTTTGTTAATTCACAGCTACTTATCGTTCTTGCCCACCTAGCAGTTTGAAAGAACGCAAATGGGAGTAGATAAATAGGTAGCACTTCTGTGGGAAGGTAGCAGAGTTCTGGCATTTAGTCATGCTGGCGACATGACCACAGAAAGGGTCTTCGGACAATGCTGGCTCCTTCAGCTAAGAAACAGAGATGACCACTGCTCCCTAGAGTCAGATATGACTGGACAGGGGAAACTTTTACCTTTACTTATCATTATAAATACAATTCCCCTTCTATCAATGCAATCCAGAAAAAAAAAGGCTCAAAAAATCAGTTTCATATCTGTGAAGCTGAAACGTGTCACTAACATTTCTAGATTTAACTTTCATAATATGAGTATTATATTAAATATGCAGTATTTGCAACACTGACTCAAGTGACCATTGACCAACATTAATTCTACCAGGAAAATTCAAAGCATTTCAAGTATGCAGCCCAGAAATAATAATCCTGAAATGGACAGTCACACAATAGGTTCATATGGCTGTGTTGACACTGCATGCTAAAAGATGGTTGAGTCAATCATGACTTACTTAATAAAGCATAATTGTCTGGTTCATGAGGAATACTAAACTATAAACTAGATGTAAAAAGCCATGGTTGTACATAAAGAGGCCACATTTAAGCTTCATTTTTGTGAAGTAGTTAGTTGGGTACCATCAGGCCAGTCCCTGACAGCTATAGAGACAAATGCCTTCAATTCTGATTTGACCCTGACAACAATATGTATTTCTTCTGAGAATGTTCAGGTGATATTTCCAATCCCATCCATTCACTTTATTTATTATCTTTATTGTCTTTCCCTTCTTTTCCTTTCCTCAACATTGCCAAGCATAGTCATTTTTTCCCTAAGCCATTGTTTGTTCACATCACATACCCAAAGTAAATGAATTTCTGCTTGTTGATCATTGTCTATGGGGAACAGTCAGTCTTTCTTTCATCCACAACCAATTGATTGGTTCTTCTTACAGTCCATAATATTCTTAGAAACTGTTTTCAAATCCAACATTCAAAGTTATCTATTTTCTTTCTCAATATCCAGTTTTCATAACTATATTCTATCATACAAATATGTTTATCCTTCACAATCTCATCTAAGTTTGTCATTGCTTTCCTCTCTAGGATTGTGTACCATTCTTTCACTGGGCCACACATCCTCGTTCTGCATATGTTGTTAGCATTTTAATTGCCGCTTCTTCTAGAGCTGTTAAGATGGGAATGGGTATCTCATCTGTAAATTCCTCATTTGACAGATGGTCTACTATTTATTTATAAAGTTTATAGAAAACTTCAATCTAAAGACACAACAGTGGTGTTCATAAGTGCTAAAGAGCTAAAAACATACTGATGTATAAATGCAAGAATAAATATTAGAAGTTTCATCGATATCACACACTTCATCTTTCTATGCCAATAACAAATAAAATCAATTCATCTATGAAGGTTTTATGATACAGCCAAGAATTAACAAGCTTCCAGAAACCAATGTCCCTGTCACCTTACCTTAAAGGTGACAGGGACAAGCTAATCTAAAGTGAAGAGGTTCCATAGAGAATGTCTACTTTAAGACCCCCTCTTTGTACTACCCAATAGATAGAAACTTACCAGTAGTCAATTACTATACCAGCTTTAAGTAGCAGTGTCAAGATTCTTCTATATGTGGGGTTCTTGGTGCTCTCTGAAACAAGAAATGTTTTCTTGCAAATGTTTCATTACCCAACTAGGTAACAACATTAGTGTTAGAAGGAAAAGGGATTTATTTTCTGTTTATATACAAGTGGCTTGCTCTGTCAGTATTGATGGGACTATTCTTGATGGTTCCTCAATTACACTCTTGTTTATTGAGTTGGCAGTTCCTTGATTGGGGTTATTGTTAACTGTTTGGTATTAATCTTTTCTTATATGAGTACTGATCGCTGGTCAGGAGGTGTTGTGGTCTTTTTTATTGTCTCTTTTGAACGGTGTGTAGATGTTGTTTATCTCTATGTGTCTGTTGATTTGTCCGAGTGCCAGGAATTTTCTACATTTTTGGTCTAGGATGCTCTCTGTCTCTCAGTTGAAACTATCGTGAAGTCTTCCCATGTGTTGAGCAATTAGGAAGTTTTCATCATGTCTTCTGACTGCTAGTTGGTGTTCATGGATGTGCTCTGCTAGTGTCCTGCCTGTTTGTCCTACATAGTGGCCATAAAACTCTGTATTGTAGATCTTTCATATCCATGCATTCCACTGTATTTGGCACCACTGAAATTTCTAAATGGTATTCAATACAACCCCTTGAATTATGGTAACATGGGCTACGTCTCCCCTCCTTCTACTTCTGGACATGACAAGGAAACAAGTGTATATTATGCACTTTATTAGGCTTTTGTGAAAGCCCACGGATTACTAACAAAATGTGGTATTTTATTCCCTTATCCAAAGCAAAGCGATCTGTGTAAATTGCTAATGTGGAACCACCAAGTCAGCACTGTGGGATTGTTCTATTGAGATGCAGAATCAATGCAGCCTTCTGTAAATATGTGCTGCCATGGCAATAAAACCACACATAGTACTGATACAAATGTGGATCATAATTATACAATGTCTGTGCCTTGTTTCCTTAAATCCCTATTCTCTAACAAAATCATTTAAAAGAATCTACACTTTGAAGGGAATCATAAGTACTATTTGTTTGTTTGTTCATTTATTTATTTCACACTCCTTTTTTAAAAAAATGATGAAATAGCCCTGCAAATACAATGATTATTGCATTCAATTATGATTTCCATTTTTTTAAAAGTGTTGATGTAAGACAGGGGTGTCAAACTCAAGGCCTGTGGGCTGGATTTGGCCCATGGGGTGCTTAGATCTGGCCCGCGGGGCTGTGCTGGAAACAGCGAAGGACTGGCCCGCGGTGCCTCTGCCAGTGAAAACGGAGCTCCGTTTTCATGGGCAGACAGTTGCAGGAAGCCGTTGCAGCCGAAAACGGAGCTCAGGAGCCTGTTTTTGCTGGCAGAGCGCTGGGGCTCTGCCCCCCAAACGAGTAACATCAAGCTGTCCATGCCCACGCTGGCCATGGCCACCCCATCCCCCCGAGGTCAAACACAACCCTGATGTGGCCCTGAATGAAATCGAGTTTGACACCCCTGATGTAAGAGCTCAGTTATCATCTTCCTCCCTTTTTCAGCTATTCAGCCTCAAAGGCTATGAGTTTCATTGCCAAAGTTTGAATGTTTTCTCCCAATCCTAAATGTAGAGTTTGAGAAATAAAAATGAGCCCTATTGTTTCTTTTTCACAAAGCTAAATTTATGTCAGGAGGAAGGGTTTTTTTTTTTAATTTCTTGCTTTAATTTTTTCTGACCTTCTTTAAGAAGTGTGGAGGAACATCCACCTTGTTAAGGAATTGTGCAGAGTAACCTCTGGGCCCTGAAGGTTTGCACAGTTCACCGTAATGTTGCAGTAGATATAAGTAATGGTTCAGTCAATACTCAGATACGTTAAAGTGTATAAAAATAGTTTACTTAAAGAGATAGCACAGTCCAAATAACAGTCCGAATCATACACGTTCTATCAGTCAGTATTCAGAGGTACAGCAGTCTTCTTACCAGCCTTTCTTTGTCTTAATCAGCAAACAAAGATTCTCTACTATCACAGATAGTTAGCTACACACAGAGCTTACTTTCAGACACGAAGTCACTCAGCAATGAATCAGCAAAAGAGAGAGAACTAACCATGTTCTCTAGCTCCCTCTTATGGCCGTTACTGCCAGTCAGGATGCACCAATGCATTTAAAGCAATATTACATATAAACAGTGATTTGGGGCTTGTTTATATTAACCAACCCAACCGTTTGGATAGAGTCCTAACACACCTTTTATTACGTCTCAGTGAATCTCTTATTTATAACTTGCTGCCAGTGGGACTGTCTGCTAGTGTGTTATCTTTAAGAAAATATCTTTAAAGTTGAAAAACAAAGGATACTTTTGTACCCAAGTGCTACTGAAGGGCCATGTAAGCTAAAGATAAAATGATGGATTGAATTTGGGCATCAGGAGACCTTTCATTAGCAGTTGTCAGGCTTTTGGCCTTACCTGATTATTTCATAGTTTCGTTTAATTAAAAGAAAATGTTCAGAACAGTGACATAGGTCAAAAGGAACAAATGACACCCATGAGAATTAAGTAAGAGTTCTCCAGATATTTGTAGCAATCGTTAGGTGCCACAGTGATTCTAGTCAAATTAAGCCTTCAAGAAATGTCAAGGTGAATTTATTGGCTACAGAAGTGAGACCTTTCTTTTAGATTTCTCAAAGGGGCCTTAATCTCAGTTGTTCCCAAGTATAGATTAAACTTTTGTATAGCGACAGCAGTGCCAGTTCAAAGGTATATATCACCTCTAGACTTGACCTTAGCTAGGTCTGACTTTAATTCTCAGTGTGTGATGAAAACAACTAAGCTTACAAATGCAAATGCAAGTCTTCTTTCACCTATGGAAGGTAACTGGGCTAGTCACCATGCTTGAACTGAACTGTCACACTCAAGACTGCTAGGTTGCTAATAACTAGTTTGGAACTCATGTAAGATTTACTGGCAAGTTTGGCTTTTGACGAATGGTCCCATGAGAATAAGCCACAGAAGGTTATCACATTAGTTTGTTATTCTGACCCAGAGGCAGAAGCCAAGATTTCAGGCGCTGAGAAAGGGGGGGAAATCAGTAACCATAAATCACTACAGGAATGCAAAAGTCTTCAGTACAAACTTGAGAAAAGTTGAGCCACAGTCAAAAAGTATCAAATGCAGAAGCCAAAAAGATTCACAGGATGAGTACAGTCCAGAGTCAAAGCCATGATAATCAAAGTAGTTGTCACAAATTCTAGAATAAACCAGTTCAAGGGCCAGAAACTGCAGTTTATCCAAGGATGTGATGACAGAGTCGAAAAGTTACAGGGTTAGGGTTGAGATTTGAATGGTTCCTTCCTATAAAGCTGAATTTATTTATTCTCAAAAGTTCAGAAAATTGTTTTAGTTTCCTTCTTTCAGCAAAGAGACCAATTTTGTTTTGCGTTTTCCGTTTACCTTCTTGTTTCAGGGCAAATATCAATCTTCAATTGGCCGGAGTTAGCACCATCTTGGTCTAAATTCTCATTGTCTGGGTTTATCAGAATGCTAAACTGTCTTTGGGAACTGAAAGCAAGACTTTCTTTCCACAACAGATTGATATTTTTTTCATATTCACAGCTATTGTCCACTGATTGAGGACATTGACCTATAGTACGGTTACCATATGGCCCTCCAAAAGGAAAGAAAGAAAGAAAG
>QLTV01001172.1:552146-588970 GCA_003457575.1 Thermophis baileyi | reverse complement strand
CTACTTCAGCTGCAACCCCAACAATACACGAGCACACACTAGATACAAACTTAATGTAAAGCGCTCCAAACTCGACTGCAGAAAATATGACTTCAGCAACAGAGTGATCAATGCCTGGAATTCACTACCTGACTCTGTGGTTTCTTCCCCAAACCCAAAAAACTTTAACCTTAGACTGTCTACTGTCGACCTCACCCCATTCCTAAGAGGTCTGTAAGGGGCGTGCATAAGCGCACCAGCGTGCCTACCGTCCCTGTCCTACTGTCCTATTGTCTTCATCTATCTGTATTCACTTTGATTATGTTTATGATTATACCTATACCTGCTATCTTGTACATGTTTGACAAAATAAATAAATAAATAAAAAAAATAAAATAAACCTACTATAGTGCTGTCTTTGGATTTCTGTGGTGTTTTGTAGAGATTGTATTCTCCATCATATATCATCACAGCTTACTGATGCTTCTGTCCATGGCCTGCAACTACTTATTTGTCTGAGTATATCCTGCTTATATTTCAACTAACTAACCTTTCCTCAGGCTGTCTTACTATCTATTCTTGTAATGTATCCCAGTTCCTTGAGCTAAATCATGGACTACAGAAAACCTTTAACAGTACACCTTTAACAGATTAACAGAGTTGGAAGGGACCTTGCAGGTCATCTAGTCCAACCCCCTGCCCAAGCAGGAGACCCTACATCTGCCTCTATCTAGGATTGAACTCACAACCTCCTGATTGTGAGGCAAGAGCTCCATCTGTAGGCCACAACAGACTTTATTACATATTTATTACATAAACGTATTACAGTTGTCTTCTCTGAGACTCGCCTTCACAGACATTCATATTCCTTCTCGCCTCCTCCACCTCCTTCTTGACCCAAGGCTAAACATGCTCAGTTTCCTCAGTTTTCTCCAAGGGATACATTTTTAATGCCTTGATTGTCAAGTTCCAGGGAAAGCAGGAGATCCAGGCAGTTCAAATAGGTATAAAGATTTATTGTAAGCTTAAGCTCTCTACAAGAATCTGAACTACTAACAGTCAAAGCAATTTGGTGGTAGATAAAAATCAGTGAAATTCAAGGTAGGCTGGACTTAGATCTCTTCTGTGCACGAAGGGATTCAAGACTGATGACATGTTTGACTCCTCCCTCGGGCTCAGCCTGGTCATCTCCTACATCAATAATTTTCTTGCTTTTGTCTGCATGAGTTCCAGTTTCTTTATTATTATTTTTTAAAGGCAGTGTGATGTTCTGAATAGTTCTCAAGATAGAAGAGTTGGGTTGTCACTCCCTATGTATTACTGGCATATTGCACCATTTCCTATTATTGTTTTTGGTTTGCATGTTGGGATGCAAAAGGAAGGAACAAGATGCATCACAAGACTTTGTATTCATCACAACTGCAGTTTCAGTAGTTGAAAATAAGGAAACAGTGAGTTAAATATTAATTTTGAAAGTGACAAAGAGTCAGGGAAGGGTGGATAATTCCTTGGCAACTAACATTTTTTTAAGTATAGGCTAGAGCTTCTGACAGCTAAAAACGTGAAATATGTATTACTCCCAACAAACTTATTTTAATTATTAGTCCCATACTGAAAACTGTATCCAAATGTGTAAAGTACAGGGAAGCTCATAACCTCTTATATCTCATAAAACCAGGGGAAAGGAGCTTTCAGGGAATTTAAAATTCTACACAAAATTGAATGTTGAATGATAAATCTAAATGATTTATCCATTTTCATAATGTTGTAGGAAGTTGCTTTGATGCTTCTAGTGCAATGCTCAGCATATTAAATGTTCTTGAGGAATTACTGTCACCCGTTTATATTTTATCAGATTTCAGTTGCTGTGCACAAGCTAATCATGGATGAATAATACACAAGGCCATTCTTCTTTCTTTCTTCCTATGTGTGTGTGTGTGTGCGTGCGTGTGTGTGTGCCTGAGAGAGGGAGTTGGGGGATTGCTTACACCATGAAAAAAGTCTGGAATAACTTTTTATTTTAAATCAGTCCAAAAGTATTTTGGTCACAATGTGAATGCTGGAATCTCTAGAATGTAATTTGTGGTTACTTTTTCCTCCATATTGTTTCTGGAACAGATTAATGGGAAACAAGATTGAAAACAAAAATAATATACTACAAGAAGTTGGAGTTTTATTATAAATGTCTTCTCTGAAGGTGAAAGAGAAGTTAAGAGTTAAGAGACCAGACTAGAAGCCCAGGTGAAGATTTAGTCCCATCTTAGGCATCAAGCCAGCTGGGTGACCTTGGGCCAGTCCCTCCCTCTCAACCCTAAGAAGAAGGGTTAAGCCAGTGGTGGGCTGCTGCTGGTTCGGACCGGTTCAGGCGAACCGGTAGTTGCCGCCCGGGCGCAATCCCGTCCTATATCGCTGTGTTTTTTGACAACACATGCATGTGTGGACGGTGTGCACGAGCGAATTGCCATGTTTTTTGATGCCGCATGCATGCATGGATGGTGCACTCGCGAGTGAAGCGAGCATGCACGTGCCGGTTGTTACAGTATGTGTCGCCCACCTCTGGGTTAAGCTACTTCTGAAATCTTGCCAAGAAAACTGCGACATTAGTCAAGGTAGTTACCAGGAGTCAACATTGGCTTGAAGGCACCGTAAAGTAAATAAATTATGCAAAGGAGCAAGACACTTGTAGAGATAGACCAGGACAACTGTCCTTGGACAATTGGCCCTGGATCAGAGGTCTTAACTTGCTTCCCTAAATGGAGGGTGATAAGTAACATCAACAGAAAGATCACAAAAAGAACAAGACTGATTTCTTTGAACTTTCCTGTTATGTTCTAACTGTTCTAATTGTGTTACATGATTCCAACCAGGTCCAGCGTTTGAGTGGGAAAATGCTCAAACACCATTGGCTGGTCTGTCTGACAACTCCCTATAAAAGGGCAAGCTGTCAGACTGCTCTTTGCTAGTTGCTTTCTGAAGTGCTGAAATAAAGAGCTGTTTTGGAAGTCTGTCTCCTGTCATCCTTACCCACTATCTAACAGTGGCGACGAGGGCTTTGGGACTAGGAGAACAAAGATGAGCCTCTCCAGCGCTACAACCAGCCAGGCAGTCCTTTTCCTGCCTCCTTCTGCCGTGATGTCCACCTTCCACCCGCCGGCTCCTTTCGACCCGACCCGGAAGAAATGGGACTCCTACATGCGGCGCTTCGAGTGCTTCCTTGAAGCCAACTATATGCTGGGTCTGACCGACAACCACAAAAGAGCTGTGTTCCTGAGTCACTGTGGCCCCGAGGTGTTTGACACCGTGGAGTCATTGTCAGACCCCACCCCGGTCCAGACCGTTCGTGGCACGTTCTTCAGGCAATGCTGAAGACCCATTACACGCCCACCCCGTCCAAGGTCATCCGGCGCTATGAATTCAGGCAGCGGATGCAGAAAGAGGGCGAGACCATCAATCAATAAAGGCCCTCCATAAAGCGTCCGGCCACTGCGAATTCCGCGACCTGGACGACATACTCCTGGACCAGCTCATCTGTGGCGTGCAGGACATCCGCCTGCAGCACCGGCTCCTGGCCAAGCCGAACCTTACTCTGGCTGCCGCCTTGGACAAAGCCAGGGCTGCCGAGTCCTCGACCAGGGCTGCCGAGTCTCTACATTGGTTCGCTGCTGCCAAAAAAGAGCCCAAATCTCCATCTGCGGTGCACCAGGGCGACCTTGAAGAGCCGGAAAGCAGCGACGACGACGTCTGCCACACCGACCAAAAGCGCATGCCACCCCCCGAAGGACTCTCCCGCTGTCTGTGTGAGCTGTGGGGGGCAGCACCTGAGAGTTTCGTGCCATTTTAGGGACGCTATCTGCCAGCGGGGCGAGAAGCGCGGGCATTTGGCGTGAGTCTGCCGCGCCACTTTCCCAACAAAAGACGCACATGCGCAGGACTCCTTCCGTGGCGAGCTGTCAACTCTCTCCCGGCGTGAGTTTTAAAGGCCGCGCCACAGAACCACGATGCCAAGACCCGACACAAATCAAACACGGGTCGCCAGAGCTGACTGTCACAACAAGAAAAAAATCATGGTCACCGTCTCCATCGAGGGGGCTCCCATCGAGATGGAAGTCAACACCGGCTCTGCAGTTTCTATCATGGCGTGGCAAATGCTGAAACTCGCCCTCCCGAGTCTCCGGTCTACCCGCCTTCAGAAATCCACAGTATGTCTCTCCGATTACCAGGGGAACCGAATCCCCGTCATGGGTCAAGGCCACTTCACCGTGAAGTTCAACGCCTTCACCAGCGCGTTAAAGATCACCATTGTCAACGGCAGCCTCCCCAGCCTCCTCGGACTCGACTGGTTCGACGCGCTCGGACTGGGGGTCACTGGTGTCAATGCCATCAGCAACTCACAATTCGATGACATTTTTGACGAGTTCCGGGATGTTTTCAGTGACAGCTTGGGCAAGTATGTGGGGATGCCTATTTCTTTTAACCTCGATCCAAACGTAGCCCCCATACGACTTAAACCCAGGCGGGTCCACCTCCCATTAAGGGCTAAAATTGACAAAGAGCTCGACAAGCTCATACGCCAGGGAGTGCTAGAACCGGTTGACCACGCTAAGTGGGAGACCCCCCATAGTCACCCCAATTAAAGGAGATGGCAGCATTAGAATATGCGCAGATTACAAATGCACTTTAAATAAGGCATTACAGCAGAGCGCCTATCCGGTGCTGATAGTGCATCATCTGCTTCACTCCCTGGGACCTGGCCGCCTGTTTGCTAAATTAGACCTCACGCAGGCGTACCAGCAGCTGCCTGTAGATGGCGCTACCGCAGAGGCACAGACCATTGTGACTCACAGGAGAGCTTTCCAATGTCACAGGCTGCAGTTTGGGGTTAGCGTGGCCCCGGGGTTGTTCCAGAGTGTAATGGAACGCCTGTTGCAGAACATCCCCGGGGTCGTGCCCTATTTCGATGACATCCTCATCTCTGCCTGTGACCAGGACCAGCTCCGCTGTCGAGTCAGAATGGTCCTGTCAAAACTGCCCGCTGCTGGGCTTAAAGCCAAACACAGCAAGTGCATGCTGGGGGTGCCTGAGGTAGAATTCCTGGGCTACCGAGTCAACGGACAAGGCATCCACCCCACAGAAAGCAAGCTTAGGGCCATCCACGAGGCCCCAGCCCCCAGGAACCAGCAGGAGCTCCAAGCCTTCCTTGGACTCCTCAACTTTTATAGTCTGTTCCTTAAGGGAAAAGCAACCATTGCTGAGCCACTCCACAGACTATTAGCTAAGAAAACCCCTTGGGTTTGGGGTGCCAAGGAAGCCGCAGCATTTCAAGCTGTCAAAAAACTAACTACTTCCTGATCCAGTACAACACGAACCTGCCACTAGTCCTCGTGTGTGACGCTTCCCCAGTGGGGGTCAGCGCTGTGCTTAGCCATGTCCTCCTGAATGCCTCTGAGGCCCCAGTGGCCTACTATTCAAGGACGCTGTCCAGCGTGGAGAGAAATTACAGCCAGCTGGACAGGGAAGCGCTGGCTGCTGTGGCTGGCATTAAAAAGTTCCACGAGTACTTATTTGGGAGGGATTTTGTCTTGGTCACAGACCATAAACTGCTTTTGGGACTGCTGGCTGGTGACCGGCCAACTCCAGCTGCTTTGTCCCCCCATTTTGCCAGATGGGCAATATTCCTTTCGGCCTACTCTTATCGCCTGATACATCAGCCAGGAAGGGACATGGGCAACGCGGACGCTTTGAGCAGGTGCCCGTTGCCCGATCTACTGTCTGATATTACTCCGGACGCCCCGGTCCTCCTGATTGACTTAGCGGACTCGGGTCTGGTCACCTCTGCCGAGGTTTTCAGGCACACGGCCAAGGACCCCACCCTCAAATCTGTGTTGAACTGGGTGTGGAGGGGGTGGCCGAAGGACCTGGTCAGGCCAGACCTCAAGCCCTTTGAGCTAAGGCAGCACGAACTGTTTGAACATGGGGGTTGCCTTCTCTGGGGTGACCGAGTGGTCATTCTATCCAGCCTGCGTGCTGGGTTTCTCCGGACTTTACACGAAGGCCATCCGGGGATTGTCCGGATGAAAGCCTTAGCTAGGGGGTATGTCTGGTGGCCCAACATGGACTCCGAGATCCAAAAATGGGTCGGGCTTTGCAAGCCCTGTCAGGAATTGAGGCCAGCGCCTCCAAAAGCCCCTGTCCATGACTGGGAGCAACCTAAAAGCCCCTGGTCACAGCTACATGCCGACTTTGCTGGCCCCTTCCATGGGCAAATGTTCTTTATCTTAGTTGATGCCTATTCAAAATGGTTAGAGGTTTTCCCCATGGGTTCCACTAACGCCGAGGCAGTCATTAAGGTCCTCCAGCGCCTCTTTGCCACCCACGGTATCCCCGATATCCTGGTCATGGACAACGGCCCACAATTCACGGCCACAACCTTCGAGGGGTACCTTGCCGAACAGGGAATCTGCCATGCCCTGTCCTCGCCTTACCATCCGGCCATGAACGGCTTGGCGGAACACTTCGTTCGATCCGCCAAGGAGGCACTAGGCCACGTAGGCCCCGGGGACTGGCAGGCCCGAATTGACAAAATTTTAAAGGCACAACACATTACTCCAAGTGCCACTATGGGCCGCAGCCCCGCAGAACTTCTCATGGGCCGCAGGCTCCGATCCGTCCTGGACCGCCTGCACCCAAACTACAGCGCAAGGGAAAAACCAGAGGCCGCACAAAAATCCAGGTCCTTCTCCATAGAGGACTCCGTGTTCGCCCGCAATTATGCCGAGGGGGCCCTATGGCTTCCTGGTGTAATTGAAAAAATCCTGGGTCCCTTGTCCTACGAGGTCCGCCTCCAAGACGGTCGTCTCTGGAAGAGGCACATTGACCAATTACGAAATAGACAAAGTGGGGAATTAATCAACCCACAAACAGTAACACCTTATCTTCCTCCCCTAGCTAACTCAAGCCCGGGTGTCTCGGAAGGCCTACCTGTGGAAGCTGGGGTCCAGCAACGTCCTCCCTACGAACCGGTTCCTTCGGCCGTGGAGGCCACACCCAGTACATTCCAGGAGCTTCCATGCTCAGACCCGGGAGCGACAGCAGACCTGTCCGCACAGGCCGCTGCCTCGCCAACAACTGAGCTGCGCAGGTCAGGGAGGATTCCTAAACGCCCCGCCTACCTGCGTGACTACGTTTGCTAGACTGCTCCATCTGGGAGGGGAGGGGTGTTATGTTCTAACTCTTCTAATTGTGTTACATGGTTCCAACCAGGTCCAGCATTTGAGCGGGAAAATGCTCAAACGCCATTGGCTGGTCTGTCTGACAGCTCCCTATAGCAATAGCAATAGCACTTAGACTTATATACCGCTTTACAGTGCTTTACAGCCCTCTCTAAGCAGTTCACAGAGTCAGCATATTGCCCCTAACAATCTGGGTCCTCATTTTACCCACCTCGGAAGGATGGAAGGCTGAGTCAACCTTGAGCCGGTGAAATTTGAACAGCCGAACTGCAGCTAGCAGTCAGCTGAAGTAGCCTGCAGTACTGCACTCTAACCACTGCGCCACCTCGGCTATAAAAGGGCAAGCTGTCAGACTGCTCTTTGCTGGTTGCTTTCTGAAGTGCTGAAATAAAGAGCTGTTTTGGAAATCTGTCTCCTGTCATCCTTACCCACTATCTAACATTTCCCTTTTCTCTTTGGCTGTTTATTTGGCCTTTTCTTTAGAAAAGGATTTATATTAGGGATCTTCAGTCACATAAGGCTTAAGTTCTAATTCTACAGATTTCCTTGGAGGTTACTCCTGCTGAATTCATTGGGGTTTACATGGGTCTTTATATATTAATCAATTCAACAATCACTTAAGAAGTTAATCTCTTAAGAGTAAAGATAGTGCAATTATTTACCTATTTATTCAGAGTGATTTCCATTAATTCATGGAACATATTGTGAGCTTTAAGGAATGTGTCAAAATAAAAGTAAGGAAATAAAGTCAGTACTGCACTGCCGACTAGAGTTAGAGGTAATCTGGTGAAATCATGTCTCATTAGATGTCCCTCAGAGATATTTTGAAAGCTCCATTGGCATATATTTCATCAGGGGAGGGAACACATATCAGTAATCTGCCACATCAAATCTCTGTTGATTTCCAAATATTGGTATTTGGGTGCAATCCCGAAACATCTAGAGCACCACTTGAATTGACAAAATCTACATCAAAATAGATGTTTTGATTTACTTTACTTTACTTTACTTTACTTTACTTTACTTTACTTTACTTTACTTTACTTTACTTTACTTTACTCTACTCTACTCTACTCTACTCTACTCTACTCTACTCTACTCTACTCTACTTTACTCTACTCTACTCTACTCTACTCTACTTTACTTGGAACAACTTACATCCTGTGATAAAAATCTTTAAGACAGGGGTGGGTTCTAACTTACCTCGCTGCCGGTTCGCTTCCTCCTGCGTCGCGTGGGCGCACCTCATGGGCGCGTGCATGCGCAGTGCCAAAAAAATCTGGAAAAAAATAATTAAAAAAAAAGCCAAAAACAAGATGGGGACCACATGCACAGTGCCGGAAACTCAGCTTCTGCACATGCTCAGAAGAAAAAAAAATTCAAAAAAAATCAAAAAAATTCAAAAATTTTTTTTTTAAAAAAAAGGATGGCAGCACCCACGGACCGGCACTGACTGAACCGGTTCCGTGACATCATTGTGACATCACCAGCAGGTCATTACCAGTTTGGGCGGACCGGTCCAAACCAGGAGGAACCCACCCCTGCTTTAAGACCAACAGACAATGTCTGATTCAGACATCCACATCTGCCTGTCCCAGGTCCTTAGGAAAGACTAGAAAGGCAGACAAAATTGCCAAACCCAGGCTAAACATCTGGCTAACTGTGAAACAAGCCATGATATATTTTCAGTAAGAATTTCCTGAAATGAATATATTTCTTCTGAAAATAAAAATGAAAAAAACATGAAAAAAAAATCAGAGGAAGCAAAATGGATAGATTCATTGAATCCCTTTGTCATTGTGCTAGCTTGGCTTCCAATTTGGTAAGACAATTTTTCCAGGTGTTCTAGGAACAGCTGTCAGTTTTATATCACTTTTCTATTTATTGTGCTGTGCACTTCCTTGTCCTTTCCAGACTGAGAATGCATAACATATGATGCATAAAGCATACACGATATAGTGAGAACGACTCCCCTTCCTGATCATTAAAATAAAGAACTGCCTTATAATTGGTGATAGATAGCAATTCTGTTTGGATTCCTCTGCCCCAAAAAGAAGTACATTTTTCAGAGAGCTGCGTTTATTTGCAACCCGATGCTTTATCTTTTTTGCATATAGGACAGTTGTATGTCAGCTTTTTGTGCTCATTCTTTCTGTTTGCCCTAGTTTCTTTGCTAAAACAACATTGTTGGCATGGGTTTAAAAATGTTTCTGCCCGGAACAAACACATGATAGAAGCGTGCCCTTAGGAAATGGAAGTTTCACAAAGCCCCAGGGAAATTTCAGCACCTAAACATCATCCCTGTAAGTGGTACTTAATATTTGATTCTCTCCAAGCAAGACAAAGGGGAGATGGACAGACAGAGCTTCAGATATTAATGTTAATCTAGCAATACTAGCACAGACTGTGAAATGAAATCCAGAAAGCCGGGAGCATGGGGCAATGTGAATAAAAAATATCAAGCTGAGGTCAACACTCTCATTATCCAGGCAGCTGCTAAATGTCAAAGCAGTCATATGGTATCTCCAGCTAAGGAAACTGCTGCTACAGAAAAAGCTTATATCTGTGTAACGGAATAGAGTAGAATGGAAAGTAAATTGTATTTGAATTCCTTTCTTTATTAGTCGGTGACTGTTGTGGTTATCATGATACAAGTTTTCCACGTCTAACCCTGATAGCTGGGTTCATGTCACCGTAAGCCCCAATGTAGCTTGCCTTTTGATGGGAGCTGAGCATTTTTTTGCAAATCCAACCACTGTGATTTAGAAAACAGTTTATGACTTAGTTTGCAATATGAACTCAGCTCATTGTGTTTACTCCATACAGTATATCAAGTTGAAGAAGCTATGCTGTAGTATAATGTGGGAAAGTGGGTCAGTGACTTTTCTCTGTTTTTGCTACACTAATGAGCCATATAGACTGCAGTGGTTGATGGCCTTTGAGATGCCTGAAGTATTAAAGCTCAGTTTCACTCTACTGGGGAATTCTGGGAATCACAGTCTCAACATATCTGCACAATAGCAGATTGGAAATGATTAATTTTAGATGTTCTTTAGAAGGTTCTCTGGTTAGGTAGAGAATTCTATTTCCTCTGAAATCCATTACATACCTCGACATGGGGATTGAAAGCAACCCACTCATCTTTTCCAATTTCTCATAATTTGACACTGTGATAGTCTTACGTGATAAGAACTAGAAGCCAAGGATGCAATCAGAATAGGGTTCCTGACCCTGCTTCTAAGACAATTGAAATCTTAAATATCTATCATAGATGTTCTCACAAGATGCCTGTTGTGGTTATTTGCCCATGTATGCAAATACTGTGGTAGATATAGTGAAATGCATCAAATAAAACAAAAGGCAAAAAAGAAGTAACTTGCTGAGGATCCAATATAAAATAATGGTATTGACTTCCAATGTATGAAACTTTCCTTTGAGATACAAGAATGGCTTTATTTATTTGCTCTTATTTTGAATAAGCTTGGTGGGATAGTAATAAAACTAACCCTAGTATCTATTGCTTTTTAAACTTTTTTTAAACTTAGTAAGTTCAGAGAACTTGGTGACTTCCAAGAGAGGTGTCTGAAGCAGAGGTGGGTTCCTACCGGTTCGGACCGGTTTGCCGGAACCGGTAGCAACCCGGTGGTGACATCACAGAGCCGGTTCAGTCGGTGCCGATCCGTGGACGCCGCCATCTTTTTTGGGGATTTTTTTTATTTTTTTAAATTTCTTCTTCTTCTGCGCATGCGCAGAAGCCGAGTTGCTGGCACTGCACATGTACCACCATCTTGTTTTCGGCTTTTTTGGGGGGGGGATTTTTTGGAATTTTTGGCACTGCACATGTGCGCACCACGGCTGCACAGCAAGAAATCCAGCAGAGCAAGTTGAAGAGTCCAGGAAGCAAGGGAGCATGGCAAATAATCCAGAAATCCAGAAAGAATGCAAGGAATCCAGGAAAGTTCAAACATCGGCACTCAACACTCCAGGAACTCAGCATTTGTTCCTGACAAATGCCCCTACCCACAGCGTTTCCTTAAGTCTCAGTCCCCAGGTGTGCCTTGTGAAGCGGGGCAGGGCACTCTCCTCCTGAGTAGTTGGCTCAGTCTGCGCTGTTCTCGCCTTCTCTCCACTCTCCATGCTTGAGAATCAGGAGGGGGTGGTCCTTGCTCATCGCCTGAGCTTTGTCTCTCATGTTCACTGCTTAGCCTCTCTTGGTCATCCTGTCCCCGTTCCTCCCTGCCTACAAGCCATCCTAATCCTGAAAGGCCCTGGCCTGACTGGCCCTGCTCCTCTCCATTTTCCTCTGAAGCCAAAGAAGCCACCCCCTCGATCTCTGTTGGCTCCAGTTCCAACTCGTCTTCTCCCACAGATTCAGGCTCTGACAGGGGCATGGTATCTTTTTAGTTGCTTCTGCCAGTGGAAAGACAAGATTTGGTCCTCATCTATTTTAGTCCCTTGTTAGATTTATGGGTTCCCATAATGTTGCTGGGACTGGTCAAGATTCTTTTCTTGCCCTCGGGTAGAATTTTGGGTGCATCATATTAAGCCAGAAGTGATAACGTCTGTTGCAAGCTGGGAGCTTACTAAGAAGCTGCCAACATGTTGCCGTCTTGGTTCTCTCATTCATTAGGTAGATTTTTTTCCCCCATTTCTTCTGTGAGTTACTTGGTATTCCTTGTTTGCAAATGGCTATCCCTCTTCAATCTATCAATACCAACAAGCATATAAAACATGAAGCTTGAACTGGCACCAACATTTCAACCCGAAGAAGAATATTTTGTTTGCCATTATGCACAATTCCATACTAAATAAAGGGCATATTTACCTTTCAACTATGATTCAGCAGCTTTGATCTTTGTCTTTAAAAAAGTGACGAGATTTCCTATGCCCCACAAACCTGAAAGGAATCTCATTAAAAAAAAATAGAAAAACAAAAATCAGGAATGTTTCCCAAAGGGAAAATATGAAAATCAAAGTGGCAAGAACTCTTGGAGTTTCTGACATAACTCTTCTGCTTATTGAACACAACCTTGAGATTCTGATCTCTTTTGTAGTTACTTTAACTCTGCTCAGACCTAAATTGGTTCCTTTCATTCTGTTAGATATTTCCTTTTGATATTTTGTTATTGCCTTTTCTAATGGCTTGCATATTCCCATGGAATGAACCACTGCCATTGAAAATGTCAAAATGCATCAACATGAATTATGCGAAAGTCATGATTCTCCATAGGCATTAGAATGAAAATTAGACACACTTGGGCATTAAGTCAGAAATAATTGAAACCTAGAATTATTCACTTAGCAGACTGGAATTCATAAAATTTAATCTGTTCTTTTCTTCATTATGGACTTCTGACTAAATGGGGTAAAGCATGGGGGAGTTTGATAGCCAGAAAGCATGCTCTTCGGAATGAAAAAATAGCATGTTCTGGCTATGTACATTTCTTCATGAGATGGATATCAAGGCTTCATTGCCTGCAGGTCAACTATAATTGTTTTAAATGTGTTAGAAGCAGCATCAATCATCTAAACCCAGTAGTTATTTGTCCAAACCCTGAATTTTCAATCAATCAGAATAGAGCTGGAAGGGACCTTGGAGGTCTTTTAGTCCAACCCCCTGCTCAAGCAGGAGACCCTATACCATTTCAGACAAGTGGCTATCCAGTCTTTTCTTTAAAACTTCCAGTGATGAATCACCCACAACTTCTGAAGGCAAGCTGTTCCACTGGTTAATTGTCCTCACTGTTAGGAAGTTTCTCCCTAAATCCAAGTTGTTTCTCTCCTTGATTAGTTTCCATCTATTGTTTCTTGTCTTGCCTTGTGGTGCTTTGGAAAATAAGTGGTCCCCTCTTCTTTGTGGCAGCCTCTGAGAAATTGGAGCACTGTTATCATGTCATCCCTAGTCCTTCTTTTCTCTAGACCAGGGGTCAGCAACCCACGGCTCTGGAGCCGCATGTGGCTCTTTCATCCCTCTGCTGCAGCTCCCTGTCGCTGGTCAGTTCCACAATTGATAGGGCTTTCGGTTAGGACAGGTGGAGGAAAAAGGATGCCATGCTAGGAGGAGACTATGATGGGGGAACCGGACTTCCGGTCGGCTCCAAAATTGAATGGGAGGCTTCCGGTTAGGACCTTTGTGGCTCTTTGAGTGTGTAAGGTTGCCGACCCCTGCTCTAGACTATCCATACCCAATTTCCAATTTTGGACAGATGTACCCACCTTGGTCTATGTCACCAAGTTTAAAGCCAATCAAGATATTGTATTTGATGTAGTGATTTTCCTTTGCTTTTAGAGAGGAGAGAATTTAGCATATTCTGAGAGATATTTTTTAAAGAGTAGCAGGACATCACTTTAATTGTAGGCCAAGGAACTGGAGAGAAGGAAATGTCACCAGATTTATCTTGGAGGCAGGGCAGAATTATTCTTGTTCAGAAGTGACAATCATCATTAACAAGGACCATGGCCAGAGGCAGTGTCCAGAACCTCTGACCTTACATGGGCAAACTGGGATGGGAAGAATATTTTTTCTAAGGCATATTCCTGCAGAATTTCTCCACAACCCTTTATGTTGGTGAGAGCAATGCTGACAATTGGGCTGTTGGTTTGAGCTCTGAGCTTGACAATTTGGTTGCAAACATTTTGTCACCATTAGAGGAGACATCGTCAGTGCACTTTGAATTGTGCTCATCTGTCAGAACTCATCTGGCCTTTAAATACCATTTTATGTGGTGTAAATTAGCATTAGTGTTGTTTGTTTGGATACTTCTTGTTAAGGAATTGTTACTGCCAGTCAGAATGCACCAATGCATTTAAAGCAATATTACATATATACATATAAACAGTGATTTGTGGCTTGTTTATATTAACCAACCCAACCGTTTGGACAGAGTCCTAACACTTCTGAGTCATGATCTGGTTTCGGACTGTTTGATTGGCTGGCTGTTGTTATGCTGACAACATTTTCCTTGCCAGCTGCTTATCCTATAGACACCACTTTTAGAATAACAAATCCTGATAGTGAATAATTTGATCTACTAATTTGCTGTAGTAATTTATTTGCATCTTTGCCATTTTCATTTACATTGCATTAATAGTACAATAATTATACTAATTCTGTAGATACTTTTTTCCCCAAGTCATAGAATATAAACAAGATATCAGATTCCCAGTTTATCTGCAGTTATTAGTTTGTGATGATGGTTGCAATCCAAATTTTAGAGGAGTGCAAGATCTTAAGGATAATTTGACTTGAGGGTTAGCATTCATTAAAAAGATCCATAGGGTTCAATTACACATTTTGAATGAACAAAAATATAATTTCTCCAGAACATTTGTTGGGAAGTTTTATAATGCAACCATCTAGATCCATGGATAGAGAGAAAAAATGTAGCTTTACAATTGAAATGACAATTGGGGGGGTGGGGGGGGCTGGGATTAATGGATAGTCAATTAGAAAAGAGCCACTGAAGATTATTTGGATATGTCTTATTGCTGCCGTGAAACTACTATATATCCAACAGTGGAGGAATGGTTGGTGAAAATGACAGAACTACCAAAGATGGCAACATTAACTTGTTTAATTAGAGAAAGATCAACAACTACTTTTATTAGGGACTGGAAAACCCTCATGGATTTTTGCTGAAAGAAAAACAGAAAAGTGAACTTATGATTTATGGGTGTGAAAGGATTGCTTATGGAAAGAAGGAAAGAAGAATTATGATATAACCTTAGAGAAAGAGGTTAAAATGTAAATGTATTTATAATTGCTATCAAAAAGATTGGAAGTCCTTCCTTCCTTCCTTCCTTCCTTCCTTCCTTCCTTCCTTCCTATGAAATAGAATGAGATTTTTGTTTTGCTTTTCTTTATTTGATAAGGAAGGTAAATTTCTATCCATCATCAATTTATAGAGGGCAATTGCTGCTAAGGTGCTAATTAATACAATGTTGCCAAGCAGTATTGCAAAGGTATTATTAAGAAGCTTCATTAAAATACTATATGTATGTATCTTTTTCTTAACTGTCTGTAACTTAAGACCTTATTTTATCCAATTAACCATTTGAAAAGTTAATTTATGAGAGCAATTTGAAGCATAAATATGATTCATTACCATTTGACTGGGATAATTAAATAATTTGAAAAGTAGGATTAATAAATCATTATAGCAACTTAAATGTCAATTAACACTATAAATGTTAATATTTTTAGCAAGCAATCGGCACCTGATTACTGTGTTTCAGGATATAATATAGCTGTTTTAATATAAATCAGGGCTCTAAACTTTGCTTATAAATGTTACGTGCAGAGATTGAGCAAAGTAATTTGGCTTTATTGAATGAAAAGAAGAGAGGTTTTCCCATATGTCACTGAGATATAACTTCTAGCTAATATTGAACATTATTATTCATTGCATTTATTGGATTGAATGTCAACAATGAAATAAAACACTTGCTTCATCAGCAATACAATTTCTTATTATTTTGATGAGTTTCCAATTGCTTAGTCTTGTTTTCCATTTCCCAGAAGAAAATATTGTTTAAAGTTTGATTTATGACTTATCTCAATGAAAAGTTGTGTGCAAAAGTTACTCTTGCAGTGAGTTTCTTTCCAGCTAATTACAAATGAAAGTATATTCCAGGTTTCAGAAGAAGAAAAATATCAGGCTGCAGGCAACAATTCTATCTTTGTTATTACCAGGAAGTAATATTTGTCGGATGCGTTAGGATTTATTGGTGAATAAGCATGGATAAAATTCAGCCCATTTAACTCAAAGGGTCTTAATCCAGGGTAAAGGATACAAGATTTCAGTTCTACACATAGAACAATTCAGTGGACACTGTCTGAAACAAAGCATAACAAAATTGAAAAACAGTAAAATAATTGGGCAGTAATCACTTCCAACAGACTCAATAAAAATAAATTATAATGAAATTCAGCAGCTCATTAACATACAATGTCAAGCATTTAGAATCACTAATGGTTTATGGGACCATATCTTGGATGAGTATCCATATGTGTGCTTGCATATGTCTGTCTGTAGAAGAAAACTACAAAAATTATATAAAAATTATACAAAAATTATAACTAAAGAATATTATCTTGGTGAAAATGCATGAAAAATGAGCAAACACATTTCAAACGATTAAGGAAGTGTTTAGAATAAAAACAATGTAATTTATACAATAAATCATCGATAAAGCTTGACTTCTAGTAATCATCTCTATCTCTACCTTGTTGTTTTAAACAAGAGCACTTACATATTTTCATTTACTGACTAGTGCAATTGCTTGCAGGAGACCTTTCCCATACATTTTAAATCATTTATTGCCATTTTGGCAGAATCTGTTCAATTCCATTAGATTCATTAGCTTTTCTAAAGAGCATTGTTGTGTGAAAAGAGCTGAAGCAGCTGCCCTGTGTAATTTTGTTATTGCTTTAATTTACTCAGAGTTTTGTTTTAATACTCCAGCTGTCAAATATACAGAGGGAAGCAACAATCAATATATATATTACTTTATCCATCCTGTATCTACAATAAAGGGGGGGGAATGGAGGTACGAACCATGTTTTATTAGCTGGTAATTGTCTTTCCCAATTCCACTTAAAGGATAACTTGCCATAGCAAAATAAATACAATTGTATAAAAACATCCACAATTTGTCAAAATTCTTAATTTCTCTCAAATACTACTGAATAGGAGGCTAGATGGGCATAAATTGCCCTTTAGAATTTTTCACCTAATTTATGTGGTGATAAATTTCTTCACATTTCAAACTTCTCTCTAGGAAGAAAAAAAACCCCCAATTTATAGCATCACAGGGGTGGAGCTTTGTCAGGATTACCATTGCAGTGCTCAAACACAACACTGCTCACAGCATTGTGAAGAAAGTATTTTACAATACTGCATGAGTTAACCATGTTAAAGGATGGCTGGGAAAACTCTCAACTTAGTAAGCAGAACAGAGATTTGTCAGTGTACCCTTTTTCATTAGACTAGGGGTGAACAAAGCACACCCATCTATACAGTACCTACCCTCCCTTCCCACCCCCAGCCCTGCTTAAATGACTTCTCTGCAACCAAATATTTGTAATCCCAGGGTGTCCTCAGAGGGAATAGAGTGGGGGTGGATGGGTGGGAAGTGGAGATTTGCATCCCAAAAACGCAAGGTGGTATGGCTGTTTGATCAAAGCCTGCCCCCACCTCCCTAACTTCTCTTAATCCCCTATAGACACTCCTTATCTTTTCCCTTATCCATTCTGTCACACTTTTTCTTTTCTTCTTTATTAAGTAAGAAAGACATTGTAAAATTTGGAACAGGCTGAAAAGCTTTTATTTGAGGAATTTTGGAAGATGTATATGCTCAGGGGAAGGCATATAGAAGAAAGAGAAGGAGTATATAACACTATCTAGTACATATGTATCCCATCAGATTATCTTCAAAGAAACAGAATATTCAGAATGAGAGAATGCATCCCAAGCTGCTTTAACAGAATAACAGAGTTGAAAGGGGGTCTTCTAGTCCAACCCCCTACTCAAGCAGGAGACCTATACCATTCCAGACAAGTGGCTGTCCAGTCTCTTCTTAAAAGTCTCTAATAATGGAGTATCCACAACTTCTGAAGGCAAGTTGTTCCACTAATTGATTGTTCTCACTGTCAGGAAGTTTCTCCTTAGTTCTAGGTTGATTCTCTCTCCTTGATTATTTTCCGTCCATTGTTTTTTGTCTTGCCTTCTGATGCTTTGGAAAATAGGTTGAAACCCACCCCCCAATCTTCATGGCAGGCCCTCAAATACTGAAACACTGCTATCATGTCACACCCAGTCCTTCATTTCACAACATTTTACTTATTTTCACTAGACTTTACATCACTAGACTTTACTTAGACTTTTCGCTCTACTGTAATCATACTTAACTGTGGCACTTTTAAAGCATATGTTGTTAATGGTGACTTAAATAAATAAGGATTTCATCAAGATAGCCTTGTTGAGAGAGTGCATATCTTAATAGAACCTCAAGAATTACATCAGAGAAGGTCTACTCTGTAAATTAAATGCTATGATACAGTGGCAATGCAGATCAAATGTAACACTCTGAGGTTTACAGGAAGTCAATAGACAATGCAACTGGATATTAAGGAATTGATTTCTCTAAATATTGACAATCTCATCTTAAAAAATAGACACTGCTTTCTTTAGCCTGGACTTCATCCCAAAAGGCCATTTAAGTACTCTGTTTTATCAAGAAAAGGAGGGAAGGAGGGAAGGAGGGAAGGGATTTCCTTCTTGGAGTCTCCAAATTCAACACCAGATTTCTGGATTCCTTGCCAATGATTCTGTTTGTGTCTGTTTATTTGGAAATGGCACTTGCTGAATTCAAAGGAGCTTACTCTTAAATGGGGGTGGATCAATTGATATTGTTATAATGCAGTCCTACACTTCTCACAGACAATTCTCATTAAATTAGATGGAGCTTACTTCCACTCCTTATGGAATTTCAGCCTACTACTATTTTTTTCCTCTTTAGAATACAGGAGTCTAATACATTTGAAATTAAAGAACTGGTAATATGCTTTGTGAAAACTTGTGAAAAGGGTTTAAAGTGGATCTGGTCAAACAGACCTAGGTTAAAGTCAAAACCATAGAAGTGTGCCAACTTGTCCATTGCTAAGGAATGGACTTCCTTGGGAATTGTCATTTGCCAATCCCTCCTCCCCCCTTTAGCTTTTAATAACACAGGTATTTTGTACTGTCAGACACTGATTTCCAACTTCACTGATTTCAGTTGGAATTACTTTAACGGTGGCTTAAATTTTATGGACCTCTAAAGCTTTTAGGATTCTTTGTTTCGTAAATTGATATTTTTTATTCAACCCATTTTGTTATGTTATGTAATGCACCAATTCCCTACTTCTGCCTTATCCACTTTTAAAACAATTATTATTTAAGTGAAAATTGTTGGAAGAAGAGAGGGGTGAGGCTGTTCAAATGACAAGGTGGGTGAGTATTACAGAGATCCCCAGGTCATGAAACTTTACTAAAAGACAATGGCTTCACTATCATGTAGTTTAAGGAGGAATGTAGTTAAATTTTATTTCTGGCTTTAGTGCAGTATCTGCAGTTTTCTTAACCATCACACACTTAACACTTTTATCAATATCTGTCATGATCTTGTTTTTTTTATGATACTCTTGCATTGACACACCATCTGGAAATGAAAGGCCAAACCTTCAGTTTTTCAAAGGTCATATTAAAAGGAATAGTTCAGATTTATTTAATTGACTCCTTTAGCCTATTGATAAACCTGTTATTATTTAGTTTTTGTAATGGGTAATATTAGTAACATGTCAGCTGCATATTGGTAGCAGATCAGCATGTCCAAAGTAAAGAGAGTTTTGAAGTATTTTTATGCAACCACTCTTAATCAAGTGAATATTCTGAAAAAGAAACATTTTGGAAATAATTTTGCATCTTTTAACAGGTGGAATAGGTAGCTTGGGGGAGAAAGGCATAGCATTTGCATTTCTACTATTGTACCTTTGGAGTTAAGTGTGGTTTTAAGAGTTAAATTACTGACTCAGATTGAGAGGATACAAGTACAGATTCTTTTGAGGTTCACTTGTCCAAGTCATTCCTTTTTTACTTACTAGGTCAGCGGTCACCAACTGGTGGTCTGTGGACCACTGGTGGTCCGTGAGAAAATGTTGGTGGTCCGCAGAAAAATTATTTGCATTTTTTATATTGCACTAAATCAGGGGTCCTCAAACTACAGCCCCTGGGCCGGATACATGCAATGAATATTTGTGTTGCTGCAGAGAGTCTCCCCCTTCGGGGTCTTTTTGTGTGGGTCAGAGGGGGCAGAAATTCCGACTTGGGGTCTGCTTAAGCCTCCTGGTGCGGGGCTTTGGGCGAAGGCTGGAGGGAAGCGCCACTGATGGCGAAGAGCCGGAGGGCCTCGTTCCAGTGGGACTGCATCATGGCCTGGAACTGGCTGACCATCTCAGCCCACCTCCTGAGCGCTGGTACTTGGCTGCTTAGCTCCAACAACTGCTTCCTGTTGGGGCCCTAAGGAACCCAGGCGGGCAGGCGAGGAGTGGCTGGGAGGGGAGGGGCAAGTAGAGGCTGGCGAGGCGCCCCTCGACGTGAGTGACATCAAGTTGGTCACAGTCACATGACCACCTAGCCACGCCCACCCAGCCAGTCATTAGGCAGATCATATTAGTGGTCCGCGGGATTTAAAATTATGAATTTAGTGGTCCCTGAGGTCCAAAAGGTTGGGGACCCCTGTACTAGGGTATCAGAAAAGAACATCAGATACCAAACCTTGAACTCTGAATCTTTGGGACTTGGGCTGAGATTTGGAAGATATTTGAATCAAAGTAGGAATTGTTCAAGACAAACTGAATCAAACTTGGAATCTTTTTCTATTTGGAGGGTGATTTCAGAATGCAATGTTGCTTATTTTGGCTTAAGTGCCATATTAGTCGAGCCATAATGCCATTTATACTGTACTTTATGGCTTAATGTTATACAAGAACCAAGTCAATATGACTCCTAATCACAGTGAATTGTTTTAACAGGACTCTTTGATCACCAGCTGCCAAACACAATAATCATTCTATCATTTTGTCTTGGAGATACATAGCCTGGAGTATTATATCCCATTCCGAATATCAGAATTATACATAGGTATAGATAAATTGGAACACGTTAGGGAAAAAATGAAGACAATGAAGGGCTAGGAGACCAAGTTCTATAAGAAAAGTTTGAAATAACTTGCTGTATTTAGCCAAGATGGAATATTTAGGATATGATATGAAGCCGTGACATTCAAATGTTTCAAGGGCAACCATCCAGATGATATTGCAAATTTATTTTCTGTTGTTCTTTCTGTATAGGTCACAAACCAGTGATATTGTTTGAGAAGAAAAAGGATTATGATTAAACATTATGAAAAACTTCACAGTCTGTGAAGCTTTTTCACAGCGAAACCCTCTCTCTCAGTAGGCAGTGAGCTTCTTTATTAGAGGTTTAAAGTCCACCTAGAAAGGAGGCTATAGTAATAGATTTTCTGCATCAGGAGGATATTTGTTTGGGTGACCTTTGAAATCTCTGATTACTTCCACCAGCAACGTGTTAACCTTGAAAGGCTTAATTGCCCTCATTAATTGAGAAGAGAATTGTTCTTTATTAATAATGAATTAAGGGTGAAATCCAGCTCAGAGTGACATCATCATTTGATTACTAGTAATGCCAATGGGATTTTTTTTTAAAGCAAATGCAACTATGTACAGGGTTACAGTAGAAACAGGTGCTATAATAAAATGTTTTTATGTTCTTGTTTTATTTATTTATTCATTCATTTCTGTCTTTTTCTTCCTTTCCTTTCCTCCCCTTTTTCCTTTCCTTCATTTTTGCAGTCCTTTTAAATGGCACAATTCCAGGAGAAGAGAAATGTAAAAGAAATATTATTTAAGACACTTGTTAGTGTCATTATTAAATTGGTGCCCCCAACCAATTGTATATTTATCATGCCTGCCTCGCTTGCCTGGGCTATACATATTCATAAGAGTCAAATCTGTTTTCTGTTTGATTTTAGTATTCCTTTTAAATAATGATTTAATCCATTTTCTTCTTTAATGGGCTACAAAAGGGTCACTTCTCTCTAACCCTTTGACAGCCATATTAGTTGTCAGATTACACAGGCTCACTCTTTAATGACACTAACCCAAATTAGACCTTTAAAGTTGATTTATGTTAGCCTGAAAGTTTAAACAGAAACTCAAAGATAATGAAGAAAATTTGTCCATGTTAGACGTTAAAACGGATGTTCTTGTCCCTTTCTACCTCTTCATTTACAGCTGTGGCAACTGTAGTGTAAGTTTTGGGGCAGATCCTGGGCTCTTCATCCAGTTACATGTGAAGAGATGACATCATATTCTAAATTTGAAGGTAGAGTCAGTCAAGATAGGAGCCAATTTTTAAGGACATTGTTCCAAAGTCTGTTCCAACTTTGAGTGGGATCTGACGACCATGGAGTGATTGAGATAACATCACACATTAGACTTGGAATTTATTTTGTGGGAATTGCTGTGGGTTTCCTTATTTTTTCCCCCAACTATTTTTGGAGTTGCCCTGCAGATTTCATTTGTTTCCCATTTCAATGTGGTGAGAATCTATGCTGCCAACATTCAGTGATCATGGTTCCCCAAGAATCCTGACATGGAGACTTGCTCACCGTTACCTTATGTGACAAGAGAATACAAATGTTTTTTTATTATTATTATTTCTGTATAGGTCCATTTAAATATCTTTTACATATATGCCCTAGATCAATGTTTCTCAACTTTGGCCGCTTGAAGATGGGTGGACTTGCTGGCTGTGGAATTCTGGGGGTTAAAGCTGAAGTCCACACATTTTCTTTCTTTTTTTTTAAAAAAACCCTTTTTTATTAAATACACATTAAAACATTGGACACAGTGTAACCATCCTGGCAATTATCTTTGCCATACATACTAAATTATAAGATAAGTATCATGTATACCTTACTGCTTATATACATTTGGTCTATTCAGTATTTACATATATAAAGACATCATACTTCTATCCATAATCATTTTAAATCTGTCTTATCTGATTTCATTCTATTGTAATAACATACATAACTTTAATTCTCCATTCTATAAATCCTAGTTACTTCTTGTTTTGGGTCTCTCCTTTCTGTTCCAACCATTGATAAAATTTGTTCCATATCTCATAATATTCCACACATTTTCTAAGGGCCAAGGTTGAGAAACACTACCCTAGATACTTGATCAGTATCAATTCAATTTAAAATTATTTAGCTGATATGCAGAATCAGGTTCTGAAGATTTTTAGTCCTTGAACAGTGGGCTGAATATAGACCAACAAACCCATTGCCACCTTAGTTCCAAGTCAGCGTAGTGGCAGATGAAAGTCATTAGTCTCATGATGTTCAGTGGCTTATGTAGGAAATTGGCAGTTTCAGGTGTAAACATCATAAAAAATGTAACAACACAGTTGGCAGCTGAAGATTGAACTGACATAGAAACTAAATGGCTATTTCATCCCACAAGGTGATTTTTCTGGAAAGAAACAAAGAAATTTCTTGACTACTCTGTTCAAAGATGTCATCTGCAATTGCTTGAGTCTAGTATTTTTTTCCTCGCTCCCTGTTCTTATTTTCTTTCTTTTACTCAAGAGGGACCTTGGTTTAAAGTAATTTTGACCTTTTTTTGGCTGTGGTAATAAAGTGATGAACATATAAAATAACCTCAGCCAAATAATCTCAGGTTTCATGTGTAGTAATTCCTGCATTATCCCAAGTTATCTGCTCCAGGTGATCAAAGTTAATAAGGTAGTAATGATTTAACTACACAGCTTTAAGCATGGGACATATCAGCATAATTATCAGAGGTATGGTAGAACTGTACAAAACCCTTATCGATGTTTTATGTATTAAATATCTAGAGATTCCTAAGACCAAGACTTCATTATTTTTCACAGAGCTTGGTAAAAAATGTTTATGCGATTTAAGAAGGTGTACTACTCATAATGCTTGTGTTGCAGCTGTTCTTTAAAAATGATGCATGAAAACAATATAATTGAGCATCAAGAAATTAAGGAAGGCATTAAGGAAGAGACAACTTAATGCCCTCCAGATGTTTTGGGGCACAAATGCTACTCTTCCTCACCACTGGTTATGGTGGCTGAGGCTCATTGTAGTTTGAAATACTGTGTTGGCACTACATGGTTTCTCCCTGATACATGGTATTGTATATATGGCAGGAAACAAATTCCAGCCTGAACACCATTTTCATTGTTTAGATCGCTGATAGATAGGTATTCCATCAGACAGAGAACTGATGCTTTGATCTTGTCCCAATGAGGGGTGGTTTGCAATACTTTAAAAAAAATCAAAAAAATCATTGGTCTTTGATGCTGAGGTCGATCAAATGGTGCAAATGATTGTATTCAGGGACTGTAAGTTAATTATAATAATAACAGAGTTGGAAGGGACCTTGGAGGTCTTCTAGTCCAACCCCCTGCTTAGGCAGGAAACCCTACACCACTTCAGACAAATGGTTATCCAACATCTTCTTAAAAACTTCCAGTGTTGGAGCATTCATAACTTCTGGAGGCAAGTTGTTCCACTGATTAATTGTTCTAACTATCAAAGAAATTTCTCCTTAGTTCTAGGTTGCTTCTCTCCTTGATTAGTTTCCACCCATTGCTTCTTGTCCTACCCTCAGGTGCTTTGGAGAATAGCTTGATTCCCTCTTCTTTTGGCAGCCCCTGAGATATTGGAACACTGCTATCATGTTTATACCTATATCTGTAATCTAATACATGCTTGACAAAATAAATAACTAAAAAAAAATAAAAATGTCTCCCCTAGTCCTTCTTTTCAACTCTTTTGTGCTTCAACTCTTGACATGACCCAAAGGGCACTGGCCTCCACTGCCTTTCCCCTTTTTATGGGAAAAGCTTCCATGGAGAAAGAAAATGAAGTAATAAGAAAGGGGGCAATAGAACTGTTCTTTTGTCAGGTTATTGGGTACCACAGCAGATAAGGTTGTGTTTGTGTATGTTTCAGGAAAATAGAATGTGGAATGATTTTGGAGGAAAATATATTTCCTTACCACTTCATTCCAACAAATGACCAACGTACACCAAGAATAGGAGGAGATAGACTGGCACTGGCAACCCTCCTGTTATAAATTCTATGATATCAGACCCTTCATTGGTAGAGGCTTTTGGAGCAAAACCACGAAGCACTCCCTCCAATTCTAAGTGGTGAATCTAGCCAGATTTGTGCAGCTTTATGCTGCATATATTCTGTGCAAGTACAGAAACCATTTTCAAGGTGAGAACACAATCTTGTAGTCAGAGGTGTGTGTGTGTGTGTGTGTGTGTAGGATATATATATATATATATATATCCTACATAGAGCAGGAGTGGGTAATACTTTAATAGCTTAAAGCAAAATTAACATTTTGAGTGGAACTAAGAACCTCAAGGATAAGGGCTATATCAAGCACAAAAACAAAAGTAGAATTTTTATGTTATTTTCTTTCTTGGGAGATATCTGGGGTGTACTTTTTTTTCTTGACACATTTAAGCCCATTTTCAATCTTATACTATGCTGTGTGAAAACAGCACCAGACACTGATGCTGATTTTCAATAAGAGTGATCACAGAGATTTCTGAGGAGTATTACAAATAGAGTACACAGATCATATTTTTTTTATTTTTATTTTTTTTATTCATTTATTTGTCAAGCGTATATATGATTACGAACAAAGTATAAACAGAGTATAAACATGTTTGTGAATATATAAGTACAAGCATGGTTATGAGTACAAGAAATTTTACAAATATATGGGTACATTAGGACAGGGACGGTAGGCACGCTGGTGCGCTTATTGCACGCCCCTTACAGACCTCTTAGGAATGGGGTGAGATTGACAGTGGACAGTCTAAGGTTAAAGTTGTGGGGGTTTGGGGAAGAAACTACAGAGTCGGGTAATGTATTCCAGGCATTGACCACTCTGTTGCTGAAGTCGAATTTTTTGCAATCTAGTTTGGATCATATAGATGGAGCTGTTAACTTTATTAAAATCAACAAATTGAATCAACTAGTAAATTATTCATTCAGTCTGATCCTTTGAAGTAATCTAGTAATTCATTTTGTTGATTGCGTCCTACACAATAATTACATTGGATCAAATCTTTTAATTCATTATTACACAAAGCCTTGATAAGAGAGGAACTCAGATAGCTCTGAAGCTAGAGGCTGTGGACCTATAATTAAGCTCTTCTGAACCCACTCTGAGTTTGGACCAAATATTATGTGGCCAAGAAATGAAACCTGGAAAGACCACTTAGAGATTCAAACTTAATGACTCTTGCAGGATTGTACAACATATATAGTTAGTCATTTAATTTAATTTAATTTATAAAATTTATATGCCGCCCAACTCCTGAAGGACTCTTAGTCATGGTCTCAGGCCAGAGTTCAGAATAAAACATGTTTATATTTTTGTATACTGTTTCTAGTATTAGGCCAAGGACATGAATCTGATCTATTGAATTTAATTCCATTTCTTCTTATGAATATCTAGATCTATTCAGTTGGCCCCTTGGACAACTCTTTGACATTTGCTGATATTCCTCTTCAAGAAAAATCTCCACATTTCTTCCGGGTGTTGTTTTATGTGAAATTTGCCTGGCAAATCAACTCTGGCTTTATTTGTAGGTAGTAAGCCATATAAATCATTCCTCAAAGTATGCCTTTTATCTGTAAGCAACAGGGAATTATCTGATGTAAAGTAATGCATCTCTTTCTTATTTATCTCTAGGCATCAGGCCAATATCTAATCTGAGATACTGTAATCCTCTTTTAAAAGGTATAACCAGTTGGGGGGTTTCTTCTTTTTCTTGAGGTTAGAGGTGTTCCTTGAGGGAAATCTGTACTTTATCAATATTAATTAATATGTACTTAGTACCATTTCTTTTTTAATCCCCATAAAGGACACTGTTATTAAAAAGCCTGTATGTTTATGTGCATTGTACATCCAGACCGAAAAGTTCTCACCGAATACAAAGTGCATTTAGATTGAATCTACTAGCAATTATTATTTATTTTGTGGTCTTTCAGAATAACAGAATAGCAGAGTTGGAAGGGACACAGGGGCCTTCTAATCCAACTCCCTACTATTGTTGCCTTGCTTCTTCAGAAAGTCTCACAACTTCATGGGCGTCATATTTATTCATTTGAATTGATTAGCTGCCCAACTTCAATGGACGCTATACCACCCTGAAAATTACATAGAATCAAATGATTCATAAATTCTAAAGGCTAAACTTGATTCTTATAGGTAATATACTTCGTAAAGAACGTTTGGCATTTTAATTTGATGTTCTGAACTTTTACGATAAGAGTCATATGACGTTAAGATTTTGTGCCCAATTATTCTTACTTGGCTTTACACTTCCACTTTATTTTGTGTTTTATCTATTTAGATTATAAGCTTTTGTCCATGTTTCTAACTGAAAAGAAGGATTTATGTGCTATCAGTCAACCAATAACCTGAAGAGGGGTTCTTAAAAATGAGTAACTTAGAAGTTAGAAACTTAATATTGCTTTGGGTTGCTCTTCTTTGAACAATTGTTAACTTCAAGTCTTCCCTACATGGCTATGCTGAATTTATCTTACATTTTTCATTTCTATAGATAACTGTTACTGGCAAAAATGCAAAAAGCTAACCATTGCTAAGATCACCCTAGCTGATGCATAAGATATAAAGGCAATCATGCAGGGAACTATCACAGTATGTGCTGAAAAGAGCTTTGATGAGGTAAAATATAAAATACATAATTATGTGCATAAGTTCACGTCTTTGTTTTAATCCACTTCATCTATTTTAAGTGGAGGAAGAATGAGAGTCACCCTTTTACCTTAATGAGAAGAAAAGTTGTGCATTAGAAGATTAAGAGCTAATCAAAATTCCTTTTCAGCGACACTTGGAACAATAAAGCACACTCACTTCTTTATAATGGGGGGAAAAATGTTGAGCCAGAGAATAAGATTCCCAGGAGCATCTGGAGGTGCATAATCCATCAATAATTGGGCACATGTTTGAGTGATGGTTAATGCCACCTGTGCTATGGCTTACACAAATTACAGATGTATACAACAATAATTTAATTCTATGCTAATGTGCTGTGCACATTTCAGGGCAGTAGATTTCTCTTTTACCTGTCGTAAAACTTGTGGCTCTTTTAGATCCTTCATTATCATTCACCAATTAATGGCTCCCTCCGGGTCTTGAAGGAACCGACTTTCTAGATATATGCAGAATTTGGCAAGCAGGAAGAAACATAACATTGTATTTTTGCAGGAGTTCCCACTGCTCCAATTTCCCTCCTCTCTTATTTAAAGAAATATAACTTAGACTTTTGAAAATCACTTATTTATTTGAAGGGATGTACTTTTGTTTTAAAGGGGCCCTGAAAATAGTTTATTATAAATAAGAGCCAAGGTGGCGCAGTGGTTAGAGTGCAGCACTGCAGGCTACTTCAGCTGACTGCTAGCTGCGGTTCAAATCTCACCGGCTCAAGGTTGACTCAGCCTTCCATCCTTCCAAGGTGGGTAAAATGAGGACCCAGATTGTTGGGGGCAATATGCTAACTCTGTAAACCGCTTAGAGAGGGCTGTAAAGCACTATGAAGCGGTATATAAGTCTAAGTGCTATTGCTAGTGCTATTGCTATCTATCAATAAAACTGATTCAAACCACAAGCTTTCTTTTAGCGTGGAAACTAAGCAGGGTCAAGTTACAGGAATACTTGTATGAGAGACCACGAAATCCCCAGGTTAGTAAGTTAAACTGGGAAATTGAAAAGAAAACATCATGGCAGAAATTTGCAACAAATAATTTCCATGTCACTCCCCCCCCCCAAAAAAAAAGATTTGGAAATGTCATTGAAGTCATCAGGAGCTGAACTCCATTAAAAAAAAAAAAAACTAACAACAACATTGTTAAGATCTTCAGTTTAAAAGCCATTAAATGCCAGGCAGAATAAAAATGTTTCTCCATCTGCTTAAATGTGACATAGTTTAAAGTTCCTCCTTCTCCTGCTTTGGGTGAGAACCCCATATTGGAAAGAGAATGCTAAGATTAATGTGGGAAGGGCAGAGGACACCACAGAACATCAAAAGATTATTGCAGCTTGTAATTAATGCTAGGTGCAAGGAGAACTTTTGGGGATATGCCTGTTCTTAGCACAGCTAGGTCTGAAAACAAATCAGATATGTATTGAATACATTTTACAATTTTACACATAACTAGAGATCAAGGTTTTTTTAAATTTTGCTGGTAGTTATGCAAAAAGCAAGGGGGTTACATGCTTTAAATGCTGGTTAATACAAAGTTACCCTTTTCCAGTGGTAGGATTCAAATTTTTTTACTACCGGTTCTGTGGGCGTGGCTTGGTGGGCGTGGCTTGGTGGGCGTGGCAGGGGAAGGATATTGCAAAATCTCCATTCCCACCCAACTCCAGGGGAAGGTTACTGCAAAATCCCCATTTCCTCCCGACCAGTTGGGACTCGGGAGGTAGAGAATAGATGGGGCGGGGCCAGTCAGAGGTGGTATTTACCGGTTCTCCGAACTACTCAAAATTTCCGCTACCGGTTCTCCAGGACTGGTCAGAACCTGCTGAATCCCACCTCTGCCCTTTTCTACTCTGGCAAGTTTTTCATTCAAAAAGACAACTTTCTAATAGTCTACTTTGCCAAAAGACATTTTCTAACTTCAGGTCCTTCCTAAAGCAAGCAATAGTCATGCAGACATCCTGAACTGTTTTGATGATATTTGAAATTTCTGAGGAATCTTCCACGGCTGAGCATAGACTTAAACTTAGATTTCCTAGCCCTAATATTAACCATTGTATCATACCAACTGTTTATTTCAGCACAAATTTGTCTCCAAATTACAGATTTGAATTCAAATATACTGAGCAAAGATGGTTATCTGCCAATATGCCACTGCTTAATATAAGATACTATGGTTACCATTCCAGGAGTGATTTTTTTTGTTTACATTTGTGTATATATTTAAAAAAAAACCACACCCATCAGTTCTTTGGATTAAAAAGCAAAACACACCTGTTATCCTGTTAGGCAATTTGGTCTCTACCAAATATTTCAGTCTCCAAGTCCTAACAATTCCTCCAGCAGGATTAGAGGCAAAGGGTTGTGGGAGCTGCAACTCCATCCAACAACTTTCCAGTTTTATAATCTGATACCTGGAATTTACCTTTTTTTTTTAACCCCACATATCTCTACTTTAGGATAAAAGATTTAGCAGCCTCCAGATTGAGTGTAAATCCCTTGTGATTTCCTCTATTTAAGTTCTAAATTGGTAAGGCTTTCTCCTGAGACTTCTGCAGTAAAACATTCTTTGGAATTCAGCACTTTAATGAGAAATTAAGATAATTGTAGATGGAATCAACCTTAGTAAGAGGAAGAGTAGTTATGATATGTAAAAGCCTAGTGCTCTTTCTAATTTGTATGTCCAAAGCTTTAAATCTTGAACTTCTTTCTGCTATCCCTTTGTTATTAAATCATGCAGTCTCTTTCTTATATTGTACCTGACCCATGGTTATAAAAGTGTGCTATCTGTTTCCCTATTTCCTCATATGAGTTGACTATGGATCATTGCTAAAGTAATACTGCTATTGCCTATCATAATGGAATGCATCTTGGTTTTGATTTATTGTTATCCATTATACTTAGACCTTTCATTATGGACTTAGTCTAGAGCCGAGGTGGCACAGTGGTTAGAGTGCAGTATTGTAGGCTACTTCAGCTGACTGCTAGCTGCAGTTCGGCAGTTCAAATCTCACCGGCTCAAGGTTGACTCAGCCTTCCATCCTTCCGAAGTGGGTAAAATGAAGACCCAGAGTATTGGGGGCAATATGCTGACTTGGTAAACCACTTAGAGAGGGCTGTAAAAGCACTTTGAAGCAGTATATAAGTCTAGGTGCTATTGCTATTGCTAGTCTTAACATTTTTATTAACTCTGATGTATTCTAGTATTACAAGTAGTATACTCAAGAATGAACACTGTGGAATTGGAAAGTGGGGCAAAAGCACCAGAAGACAAGACAAGAAACAGTGGATGGGAACTAATCAAGGAGAGAAGCCACCTAGAACTAAGAAGAAATTTCCTAACAGTGAAAACAATTAACCAGTGGAATGCCTTTCCTTCAGAAGTTGTGGGTGCTCCAACACTGGAAGCTTTTAAGAAGACAATAGACAGCCATTTGTCTGAAATAATATAGGGTCTCCTGCTTGAGCAGGGGGTTGGATTAGAAGACCTCCAAGTTCCTTTCCAACTCTGTTGTTCTGTTAAAATGAATTGGAGTTGAGCGATCCCATCTCTGCTGCATTCTTTAGAAAGATCAGCATGGGTAATGCAGAAGACAAAAGTGTCCCAAGTCTGATTTTTGTGAACCACAATTCTTGTATATGATGACAGAAATAATCTGCAGCTACATTTCCCTCAGTTCTTTAAATTAAAAAAAAATCAATTTGCAGTAGAAATTAATTCTATGGGGAATACTCATATTTAATTGTACCCTGATGGGCTATTCATTTTATCCTTTGTTGCAAATCACTTAGCCAGCTGATTATACTTAAAAAATCCTCTGTCCATCTACTTTCCAATGGAAGTATCTGATGCTAACAATATTAATGAAGAAGAATGAAGATATGAGTATCTGAGATGGAACCTACTATGCAAATGTCATGGTTATACCATAGATATTATTTTTAACATATCTCTTTGTTTAAAATTCTCTGTTGTTGAGATCAAGCAGTTGTTTTGAAAGACTTTGTTTTAAAAATTCAAGAGGACAATGAAAAGCAAGAGCAGAATGATCCTGGTAGCCACGGGCAATGACTTTTTAAAAGTTGAGTTACAACTTGCCTACTGGAGGAGAGAGCTTTTCAGAAGTCCATTTGTTCAACTGTAATGAAATTCCAGCAAGGGAGAAGAAATAGAAGTTCTCCCTCCATTTTTGATGTGCATGGATCGGAGGATGGATAAACTGACAGACAGATGAGAGCCAGTATGATGTAGAAATTAAGGTTCTGGATTAGGAGCAGGGAAACTCAAATTTTAATCCTCCTTTAGGCACAGGCTAAAAATTTACCAGCCTGCATTTGGACCAGCATGTTAGTCCAGTCTAAAAGAGAGGCCTTTATTCTGCAGTTGATTGCTTAGAACTGAATATGAATGATACTCACCAGTTTTGGAAAACATTTACAAATCTATTAACTCTTACAGATGCTGGGAACTGTTGTTCAGTCTGTATTTTTAAAGATAAAGGTAAAGGTTCCCCTTGCACATATGTGCTAGTTGTTCCCGACTCTAGGGGGCGGTGCTCATCTCCGTTTCAAAGCCGAAGAGCCAGTGCTGTCCGAAGACGTCTCCGTGGTCATGTGGCCGGCATGACTAAATGCCAAAGGCACACGGAACGCTGTTACCTTCCCACCAAAAGTGGTCCCTATTTTTCTACTTGCGTATTTTACGTGTTTTCAAACTGCTAGGTTGGCAGAAGCTGGGACAAGTAACAGGAGCTCATTCCGTTATGCGGCGCTAGGGATTTGAACCGCCGAACTGCCCACCTTTCTGATCGACAAGCTCAGTGTCTTATTTTTTCTTGTTTAATTTTCTGTGCCTAACTTTAGTTTCATCAAAGACTGGCATTGATGCTTCAGTTGTTGTTGTTTTTTAAGGCATCCATTCTAGGCCCACTTATTCTTAGTGACAGCCTCTTAGGCAGATGGCTAGGAGCAGCTGACCTCCTGTCTAGCAACTGAAGAGTGGGAGAGAATTCACACTTTTAAGCAACAGGAGTATTGGCATCACACTGGTAACATAAGTGAATTATCATATTGATTTTGATTTTGATACTTCTTGATATATATTTTATACTGACTTAATGGATAGCATATGTTAACTTGATATATCTTCTGTTTTATCTGCCATTGGCCATATTAGGCATATCTAGGCAACATGGTCAACATACAAGTCCAATCAATAAATAATAAATATCAGCAACTATAATGCAAAAGTTGACATTCAATGTTTTTCTTTACTTTAAATAGCACTAGCAATAGACTTATATATGCTTCATAGTACTTTATAGCATTCTCTATGCAGTTTACAGAGTCAGCATATTTTCCCCCAACAATCTGGGTCCTGGTTTTACCGATCTCAGAAGGATGGAAGGCTGAGTCAATCTTGAGCTAGTCAGGATCGAACTGCTGGCAGTGAGCAGAGAGTTAGCCTGAAATACTGCTTTCTAACCACTGTGCCACCAAGGTTCTTACAAATACAAAGCAATAATGTTTGTCTTCCTTTAATATCTTACAATAGATAGCATAACTATCACAGTATACAACAAGAACATTTGTCAGGACAGAATTAATATATGTAACCCAGGAATAGGACTTCTTATATTTTCAAATTTTTCTACACATATTATCAAAACCAGCATTTCCATTCAAAGAAATGTTAATTTTCTACCAATATGTGCTTCTACATTTCAGTGATAGTAATATTTAATAATTGATTTCTCTATATTTATCAGTCTCACCTTCTGTAGGAATTAAATTGCATAGTCATTCAACAAATGCCTTTGTCAGATACCTGTACAACTCAGCTGGTCAGATACAAAGTAGGGATTTCCAGAGGCAATAAATTAATGTTTGGCTCCCCTTCTCAATTTCTGCTTGAGCCTAGCAATGAGAAGATTAAACTATGGAAAAGGCAGACATAATAGAGTGGTGAAAATTTTCCAACAAAAATCGCCTCTTACTTTTTCAATACTGCTTCCTTCATCCATTTGTCAATGTAGGCTGGCTACAAGAATGGAAACAATTGGAGTACTCATATCTAATGATCTAAGTGCCAAAGCCCACTATAACAACATTGCCAAAAAGGCACTAAGAGTAGTCAATCTAATCTTGTGTAGCTTCTTCTCTGGCAATATTACACTGCTAACCAGAGCATTCAAAACATTCGCTAGACCAATTCTAGAATACAGCTCACCTGTCTGGAACCCGCACTGCAGATCGGACATTAATACAATTGAGAGAGTCCAGAAATATTTCACGAGAAGAGTCCTCCACTCCTCTGCTCGCAACATCAACCACAACAATACACGAGCACACAATAGATACAAACTTAATGTAAAGCGCTCCAAACTCGATTGCAGAAAATATGACTTCAGCAACAGAGTGATCAATGCCTGGAATGCACTACCTGACTCTGTGGTTTCCCCCCCAAACCCCCAAAACTTTAACCTTAGACTGTCTACTGTCGACCTCACCCCATTCCTATGAGGTCTGTAAGGGGCGTGCATAAGCGCACCATCGTGCCTACCGTCCCTGTCTTACTGTCCTATTGTCCTCATCTATCTGTATTTACTTTGTTTATGTTTATGTTTATGTTTATACCTATATCTGCTATCTTGTACATGTTTGACAAACAAACAAATAAATAAATAAAAGTAAAAATAAAAAAATTGCTGCTGGCAATAAGATAGCAATGACAACAACGTCCATTGCAAGTTATGATGACACTGTCACATAAATGCCATCCACATATATGTGTACCTCGCTATCTGATTATAGCACATAACTTGAGACATTAGCAACATGAAGGTATCATGCTTGAATTATCAGTTGCTTCTCCTTCCCCTGCATGCAAGTGCCCCACAGCAAGGAATTAAGCTATTTAGTGAAGGAATCTATGAACAAGAAAACAGATGGGCACCAAGTGGCTTAGCCTGGACTGACTTTTAATAAATGGATACCTGTGGTGAGAAATTTTACAGTTCTCTATTTTGTATGTACATTTTCAAAGATTATGACTATTGGGAGTAGCAAAAATTGGAGGACCACTAGTTCCCCAACCATAATTTTATTTATGAAATGGCAAGACATATATCAGCTAATCATTTCTGGGGATGCTGGTATCTCAGTTATATCACAGCAGTACAACAGATGCTGATGTTACAACAAAGCTTTGCTAAGGTGGGAAGATTGAAATGCTATTTTTGTCAAGGTTACTGCTGTGGGTAGGGATATGATAGTTGGACTGCAAAACCACAGGTGACAAAGAGAAGGCAACAAACATTTAGAATGCTCTATATCTCTTTGCCACCATTCATATTTTTTGCAGTCTAGATGAGGTAGTCCTATGTATTAAGAATCCAGATGTGTTGACTTGCAAATCATGATTAAAATCAAAATATGCAGTGTGTTTCTCCAATACAAAAGTATATACATTATGTAGTTCAGGGCTAAACTGTGGAGTCTTTAGTGCTCTCTGAGATTGGTTGTTTGCTTGCAGATGTTTCATTACCCAGCTAGGTAATATCATCAGAGCTAGTATATGTAGGACTTGCCCCCTGTTTATTTACAGTGGCTTACCTTGCCAGTGTTGGTGAGGTGTTGTTTTCTTCTTGGAAATTTGTTCATTATGGTACTGTTAGGTTGTTTGTCTGGTGTTAATCCCTGCTTATCTGGGCATTGGCTGTTAAAGAGAATGTGTTCTATTTTTTCTTCTTCTTAGCTTTTTATTGTCTCTTCTGAATGATATATAAGTATGGTTTATCCCTATATTGGTGGGTCATTTATCTGAATACAAGGAATTCTCAAGTGTTTTTTGATTTAGCTTGATCTAGGATGCTCACAGTTTCCCAGGTGAAACTGTGGCTAAATCTGTCCAAGTGTGGTGAGATTAAACAATTTTCATCAAAGTGGTTTCTTTAACAAGCCATTGTTTATTCCAACTGGGAAGTTAATCTTACAACTGTGTTGAAAATTTTGACCAAGGGCTGTTCTATTATTGAACAAGAATAATCGGAGCTGAATAAATTGTGCAGTCTTGATGGACTAGCTCGACGGTGGCTGGTTCTCTGTTCCTTCATTTCCTTCTTCAATTATTATTCAGTGCAAATGTAACAAGTTCACTGTGTTTCCTATCATAAAACCTGTGGCTAGAACAATATACATTACTGGGGGGGGGGAAGAAAAGAGTAACTACAAACAACAGTTAAAAGTGTTGCTGGGTTCTTTTCCCTTCTCTGTTGTTGCAGTATCATTTTCTCTTCTTTTCAAGTGCCTGCAGTTCCAGCTTGAGGTGAAGAATCTTGATGAGACAGTGTCTGATTATTTCCAGAATCAAAGACACCATCTAATTCATGGTCTGGAAAGACTGAATGAAAAATCCCCAGCCCAGCTCTGCCTTTTGGGAGTTGGGAACACACCTCATCTTGATATTCTGTCTTCCTACAGAGCCATTCATATTCTTTCATGGAACATTTTCTTAGTGGCATGCTGGAAAAAAATGAACCGGTTTCCCTAGATATACCCTTTAAACAAAGGTTTGTTTTCAGAAGGATACATTTTAAGCCATGTTTCATGTTTTTTCACCCACCCCCCCTTAAATATAAAGTTTTACAGATAAATCAGGCAAAACCGAATAAATTCTAAAGGCTGTCACACTGATTCCTAGTGATTCCATCAGCAATTAGAGGTCTTTTGACGCAAACACTGATTGCCACTGCAAGCTGGCCATCTTACATTCATATATTTTAGAAAGAATGGCTTTCCAAATTCTCTTCTTATATTGCATTTTGATTTAACCCGTTTCTGCTTCTTGTTAAATATTAGGCACAAATAAAAGGGCCTACATATGTAATAATAATACTGAGCAGTAGGTATGGGTCAACTCACTTTCTTTCCTGAAAGTATAGCTGAGCACAATTTTATCTCTAATAATTTAAGAGGGGTAGCAAACAAATGTAGAATTGGAATGATTATTTTATTCAGTGTTTACTGTGTGTGTGTGTGTGTGTGTGTGTGTGTGTGTGTATCTATATCTATATCATCTATATCTATATCTACTGTATATCTATCTATATCTATATCTATATCTATATCTATATCTATATCTATATCTATATCTATATCTATATCTATATCTATATCTATATCTATATCTATATCTATATCTATATCT
>QLTV01001172.1:533538-543860 GCA_003457575.1 Thermophis baileyi | reverse complement strand
AAGAGAAACCTTGCTTATATCCATTCCATTCCATTCCATTCCATTCCATTCCTCTCTCTCTCTCTCTCTCTCTCTCTCTCTCTCTCTCTCTCTCTCCCTCTCCCCTCCCTCCCCCTCTCTCTTTCAACTGAAGGATTTATGAAAAATTGAAAAGTTCTATTCTTTTCAGAGGACATCTGCCCTCCTCAAATTTTCATGCAGTTTCTTATTTTCAGCCAGGTTCTTAACATAACTGGGAGTGCAGTTTTTTTAAATCTTTTGTCCCCATTCAGCACAGTGTGCTCACTTTACTGGACTTCAGGTGGTATACATTAAAATGACTCCAACTAAAAACAAAGCTTTTTTATTATTATTTGTTGAAACAAAATTAAAGCTCCACCACAGGCTAGGCTAGGGAATGGTGAGCACATTTAGAGTTGGCAAAACATCACAGATTGTTGGCATGACCCATCCACAAAGTGGCTACAGAGCCTATATAACTAGTGAGAAAGCACCAGCTTATCAGAATACTGATTGCCATCTGCTTATGCCCTGTTTCTTTATAAGGATGTTCTTGACTTTATTTCGGGGGAAATGGGAAAACTTCTGAGCAAGGACTGAGCTGAAGCTATTGCTTCATTCCTTCATGTTTTCCTTAATTTATTGATTTATTTTTATTTGAATGTGCATAAAGAATGTGTTCCTTTGCAGCATTGCATGCATGTGAATGTAAAGACCTAGATGATCCCCCCCTTTTTTTTTACTGTTACAATATAGTAAGTGGTTTATGAAACCACTTTCGTATCCAGAACTTAGTATTGGACAGTTTATAGAGAAAGAATTTGAAGTTTATTTGTTTCAGTTTATATCTATTAGCTGCCTTAATGAGCATGCAGGATGCATTTTTAAATGGTTGGTGACATATAGCTCCTTGTTATTATGGTTTGTTGCACAGTCAACTAGATGTTTAGATTGGATTTGACATTTTTGTCCACCTATTGAGTTTTTCCCAAGGACCCGGGATAGGCAGAGGTTATTGTTTAATAATATTAAAGGTATTGTTGCAGAATGTAAAATGCTTTTTGCAATTGCCTGATGTGGATTTTGTCAATGCCGATAGTGTTCAAGTGATGCTCCAGATGTTTTAGAATTGCACCCAAGGTGCCTATTACTATTGGTACTATATTTGTTTTCTTTTGCCACAGCTGTTTTATTCCTATTTGCAGGTCTTTGTATTGTGTTATTTTCTCCAGTTCTCTCCCTTCTATGCTGCTGCCTCCGGGTATTTCAATGTCCAATATCCAATTTTTTTGGGGGGGGGTGGTGTTCTTATTTACTGACAGTTCTAAACCTAGGATGTTATGTGGCAGGTGCTTATCTGCTGAATTCTGTTATCATTATTATTAATAGTCATGTAAGCTAGAGAACCTAAAACAGTTGAGGGGGAGCAGATCAGTTTGCTTTTTAGGAAACCTACAATTATTTTACATTTATTTTAGTAATCTTATCTGATTCTTTGTTATGCTACCAGAGTATCTTTGAAAGGAATGAAGTGATTTTTTTTTTAAAAAAAGAGAGAGAATAGGGCAGTGATAAGTTGTACACAAAGCATTGATCTTGTTCCTTTATACCTTTAGATCTCAGTAGTCTTCAGCTTCCTAAACTTACCTGTGAGAAATGAGCTCAGCTTAGTAAGATGACAGAAATAGCATGTAGACTGGACATATTTCACTGTAGTTTGTGTTTGTGCTCAGCATCCAAAGAAAGCCCAGATCTGAAGGTTAGACTTGCTAGCCCAAATGTCAAGATTTGTGTGAACAACCTCCCGGTAAAAGAAATGACATTTTTGCTTTTTGCCTTTTCAAGAACAATCTGAATGTCTGACAGGCAAAGCACAGCTGTATTTTTTTTAGTCTACCACCAGATTTGTTTAGATATGAGTGCCAGATTGCAGCCACTTGGTTATCTTCTCAAAAAAGCTGATAAAGACACAGCATCAAAAAGTATTAATCTAGTAGCCTGACATTTTCCTTTTCTGTTTTTTTTTACCTGTTTAAATGTTTTGTAAAACTTTACTGAGAAGGCTTTCTCTATTTTAATGGATTTCAGTGGAGAGAATTAGATCACTTTCCCCAGATTAATCAATGCCACTTCTATATTTAGACTAAAAGAAAGCAAAACAAAAACATGACATGACATGTATGAGTAGCATTTCTTCTCTTTAAGCTGGATTTACGGCTTTCTGGCCGCTGTGTGCCAGAAAGCACCTACATAAATCATATGAAAATCCATTGTAGGATCAGGAATTGGTAGAAAGTACCAACTCCTACAAAGATGGTAGAAGAAAACAGGAAAGCAAAAGCATCAGCAGTAAAAGGCCAGTACACACATAAAGACAGAAACCCCCATGAGAAAATAATTGAAAAATGAGGAAGTCAACCCCAAAATGAGCAAAAGTCAGAAGTCTGTGGCCTTTCTCTCTTTGTGTGTGTGTGTGTGTGTGTGTGTGTGTGTGTGCACGCGTATACACATACACAAACAGGATCCAATCACCAGGAGTAGAGGTTTTGTCTTCCAAACTTTTGGACTCATGCTAGAGGCCATCCTCAGGGAACTTTTCTGTGTGCTTTGGGCTGTTCTCTGTGTGTTATTTATGGTACCTGTTGTGTGTAGCTTTTTAGGTGTAGGTTGGGGAGTTGATGGTTGGCTATTAAGTCATTGGCTGTTGTTTCCCTGTGCTGCCAAGCCCTCGCCTCCTAAGTACTTGATAAGATGGAGGCGAGAACTTGGCAGCACTCGGAAGATAAAACCTCTGGTCCCGATAAATGACCCAAATTGGATCTTGTAACATGATCCAGGGAAACGTATATTTGCCTTCATTCATGACATACACAAACAGACTATTTAATCAAGCTCAGGAGATTTTAATAGCAATCAATAATCTTCCTTGATTCTGAAGAACAACGTAGCATTAAGTCCTGGGATAATATGGAAGTGGAGTATATAGTGACCAGACTTGTCAGAACACTTGATGCTACTGCTACTAACTGGTTTTTTTTAAAGAAATGACATTATCTGGGGGTGGAAATGAAACATTCCTCACTAGCATCTTATGGGAAAGAGTTTTTGAACTTCTGCCTCACTTACAGGTATTTGATCAAGTAATGAATTGATTGCACTTATCAAAAGTCAAAATCCTTTACTTCCACGTTTCATACTCTTCTTTGGCATACTCAAAATGTCAAGGGAGTCACTAGATTAAATACAGATACATTCAAAAACACCCAGAGAAAAGTAATTAAACATGCTGGTTTATATGAACTTGAATTCAGTTGAATATCCCAGGTATTCATTTTTTTACTATTATATATTTGGGAACTAGTTGTTTGGCAAGCAGATTAAATTCTAGCTCAAGTTCAATAAGAACTTGATCACAAATTAATTTATTTTTCAATGGGATAAGTGCATTGAGAAAATGAGTATTTGCATTTCACATAATATTACCTTCTACCAGGAAACCGCAGCAGAGAAATAATCCCTGAGGTTTTTAAGGCCTACATAATTTATCCTAATAATACCAGCCAGTAGCATTATTTGTATAGACCTTTGTGTGTTGCACAATGAAGAAGCTTCTTCAAGAAAAAAAAAGTATTACTGAACTAAAATTAGTTTATTGTGAATGTCAGATATATTTCAGCATCAGCAATCAAAAAGGAAGCAATGAAAAGGCAATTCTTGGAAAGGACAAAGCTGCCATAAATAAATTAAAAAATCAATAATCTGATGATTGGGGAGGGCAGGTTTTCTGGAAATTATTGAAAGTCTATTGAAATGTTTTATTTTGTGGAAGTGATGGACTTTCATCTCAGGCAATAGCCTCAGTCCAGTTGCTTCATAAGAAATCCAGAATGTATATGTGTTTATGTGGGTATGTCTAAATAGAGACTTAACACAGATATACCCTTCCTGCTTTCCAAATAGTAGAAAATCATGGCAATTTGAAACTGAATGTTGGGGTTACAATCTTGAGGAATTTAAAGGCTCACTAAAAAGAGGGAAATAAAATAGACCCTAATTTGCACAGTCATTCTCTAAATCATCTCCGTAATAGCTCCTGAATCTTCAAAGATGAAACTAAATTTAGTGTCATATATACTACACACTAAACAGTTTAGCGTGACATTATTCACACAAAGAAATCTCAGATCCTGTAAAGATGAATAAACTAAAATAAATTTCATTGAAATGGTAACAATCTCCATCCTCTATCATTGGACTTTACCGATAGAGGAAGGAGCACAGTGGCTCTAGTGACTGGAACACTGGGCAGGAGGTTAGAGAGCCAACACCTGCCGTCAGGCGGGGTTGAGCGCTCGTACTTCATTCCAGCTCCTGCTGGAGACATGAAAAGAGCCCTCAACTGGGTATCCCCAGGGCAATGGTGATGTCACCAGCTAATCCTTTCAACCGGAAGTGCCTCGGTGCTTCTGACATAAATCCAAAAAAAAGAAAAGAAAAAAACCAACCAAGGGAGCTTGAATGAATAAATCCAAGATTCCATCAAAAATAAAAAATTAAAATCCCTCCATACAAACAGCCTGGTCCTCCACAGAAGATGTAGCTTCTGATATTTATTTATTTTTAGACGTTCTATCTAATCATGACCTGAAAGTTATACAGGTTATTGAAAAGAATTCACAGCCATGAAATGGAAATACATAAAACAAAAATTCTAATTAAATTAGGAAGAAAATAAAATAAACTGGAGCAGCATAAATTGATGTGAAATTTAAATTATATGGCCAGAATGCTTCCTTTGTTTCAAGTTAGGCTCAGTTATAATTGTCTTGATTTATTATCAGTTTTCTAAAGATACACACTCTGAAAAAGAACCTGGCATCTTTAAAAATGACACAATCATTTTGGTCTGCAAGAAGAAATGAAATATAGATTTTTTTTTCCTGATCTGTCAAGAACTTACTTAGAAGTGGAGTTAAATACAGGTGACAAATTTCAGCTTAAAATTGGAAGTACAGCAACACATGACCCAAAGTTTGATCTGCTTCTGAATTATAGGGAGTATAAAGTGGATACATCAGCACCAGTACTTTGTGGCAGCAAGATTATCTAGACATTTAGCCAGAACAAAAGGTTTACTTAGGTTTCCCTTTTCAAAGCAAGGAAAGCTCCTGGCATTATCTCTCTGCAAATCAATATCCATTATTTGCTGCTTCATAATTTCTTCAGCTTTGGTAAAACCCAAAAAATAAAAAGCCCATTACAGATAGGCCAATTTTTTGTAATTTTATCTCCAAGGTCATGTTCTAAGTTGAGTAAAAGCTATCTTACTAGTGTCAACGAGGCCAAATCCTGAGAGAAGATTGGCAGCTTAAGATGGTAAGTATCTGACCTATCCAAAATCATGCTTCTACTGAACTTTGTCCTGCTTCTAATTGAATGGTGGCATTGGGGTACATGGAGGGAGCCAAGAGAAAGCTCAAGAATATAGATTCAAGAGAGGAATTCTTGAAGATGCAGGATTGTATATCATATCATTATGACCCACGGTGGCACAATGGTTGGAGTCCAGTACTGCAGGCTACTTCTGCTGACTGCTGGCTGGCTGCAATTTGGCAGTTCAAATCTCACCAGGCTCAAGGTTGACTCAGCCTTCCATCCTTCCGAGGTGGGTAAAATGAGGACCCAGATTGTTGGGGGCAATATGCTGACTCTGTAAACTGCTTAGAGAGGGCTGTAAAGCACTATGAAGCGGTATATAAGTCTAAGTGCTATTGCTATATATAGTAACAGCAGCTTGCATTGAAATACCCCATTTGAGAAAAGAAAGTACCCAAGAATGAAGAGAAGAACCCATGTTCCTTAGGTAGACTCCATAGTATGCAAAATCTATATCCTCAAAGAACACAAGCCCAGATACAGTATGCACATTGTGTATATCAGCCAACCTAGTCTTGGCATTTTATTTGTTGAAACGGGGGCAAGTTTTCAAGGTAACATCCATTGGATAACATATTCCCTTCAAATTTAGAAACTAATGCCTTTCTCCTTCAACTCCCCCCCCCCCACAATATATCTGATCTGAATTGTAGGACTAAAATGTCCTATGATAAATTAAAGCTTCCAAGTCATGGTTTGTATTCTAACTCTGGTGATACAGAAGTAGTCTTTCCCAATCTGATGTTTTCCAGATAACTTGAACTTCAATTCTCAGTCATTGTGGTCAGAAGCCATCTGGATAGAAATAATAGGGGGTTATTTATTTTTCAAATTTGTATGCACCTATTTTGCCAAAAGGGATTTTTGTGCTCCAAATTATCCTGCAGAAAAAATTGATGCTCTGCCATTCCTTTAAAACTTTGCAATTTGTCTTCAAAAGTCCAATATTGTTCACTGGACTTTGTTGTAAATATTGTAAACTCTCTGGGTATGTTGTCTTCTGCCAATCACTAGTCAGAAATGTATTGTTTCTAAAAATGATTGTTCCCTATAGATGTTAGAATCAAGATTCTACAGTTTTAGCCTTGTTTAAGCCATATAACGCTATGACCATTGACATACTTTATGAAAATTGGAAAACTGAATGCACAGTGTTGAAAAGATGCGCTCTTTCTTATCGTGTCTTGAATCTGTGCCCATCATTTTCATGGGCTGAACCCAAGTTCTAATAGGTCATGATTTCTTAAGATATAAGGAGAAATTAATTTTTTAATTTATCTTAGGTAATTAATTTTAGCAAAAAATAGAACAAAAGAGAACAAACATCTGTTTTGTTTCAAAATCCCTATTTTTCTACTTACTGCATGGCTTCATTCTACAAAAGCAAACTTTTTATCATTAAACTTGAGGATGGTTCTATTTCATCTTTCCCTGGAAAATGTACTCATCACTCAAAGACCAAATCTAAATGTGTAAATTGTCCTTCAGTTGAAATAATTGATTCTGTCTACAATACTTGCTTTTGTGCCCAGGTGCAAATTGCTGTTCTTGTTTCTATTGTGCCATCCTAGGAAAAAAAAATAGATGGGTCCATATTTCAAGAAGCTTATATTCAAGAAGCTACTTCATTTGTAGAAAAAGGAACAAAGAGAAACAAAAGGGAAGAATGAGATGAGTTGGGATGGGTCAGTCTAGGCCAGGTCAGGCCTGGGGAAAATATCAATTTTGTATACTAGAAGCTTATCTTTGAGTAACAATGAGAAGCCTAGAAGAAATGAAAGAAAGAAGCATGAAGAAAAAGGAGGGTTTGAAGAGGAATAAAAGAGAAGGCAAGTGGTGAATAAATACATTTTGGGAGATGCCAAAGACATTAGTTAGGAAGGATAAATAGGATGGTATGATACATGTTTGTTCACTGCTCACATGTTTTGATTTCTGGAAAAAATAGATAATATGGTCGTGATGGCGAACCTATGGCACGTGTGCCACAGGTGGCACTCAGAGCCCTCTCTGCGGGCATGCGAGCCATCGCGCAGCTCAGCTCCACTGCACATGCGTGTGCGCCTCCCACCGGCCAGCTGATTTTCAGGTATCTGCCGTGCATGCGTGGAGGACGGGGTGCATGCGGGAGACGCGCGCACATACGTGGGGGGGGTTATGCGCGCATGCATGGGGGCGGGGCATGGGGGGTGTCATGCACGCATTGCATTATGGGTGCCGGCACGCAACGAGAAAAAGGTTAGCCATCACTGTAATATGGTAATGATCATGACCACGATATATGAAAAGGGGTATTTTTTGTGCCAAATCTTGGTGAAAACTATTTGTAAGGGAAGGTTTGCCTTTGATGCTAATGTCAACCTTTATTAGGGTAATAACATCGGAGGAGACAATTATCCCACCTTCTTACATATCACGATTATATTCAGTTGCAAATATTTTGTTCTCTTGTAGGACATAACAGCTCCAGGAATTTATAGGCAGAAGCTGGACACAAGACTGGTTGATAGTTAAGTAGTGATCAAGGGCTGGATTAGTAGATGGCTTTCTAGCAGTGCATCCAAGCTGTTCATGAAACTCCTTCATAATTTAAGAGAACTACATGGAGCAGAACTCAGTGCAAACAATTTCTTGAAATTCTTCCTATTTATGGGCAAAGAAATAGATCAGTATGGGTAAGGAAAGGATTTCTCCAGGAAAACTGAAAGAGCCATGGTGATGCAGTGGTTAGAATGCAGTACTGCAGGCTACTTCTGCTGATCACTGGCTGCCAGCAGTTTAGCAGTATGTCAGGGCTCCAAGTAACAACCCCAACAGAAATAAAACTCCAAGGCAGGCATCTTCCTCAAACTTCCATTTTATTAGAGATGTCATATTGGCACATCTGGGAAAACCCGAATCTGAAAGGCCCCCGGGTTTTCCCCGCCCAAAGGAAAGTCAAAGTCCCTTCCCTTGCACCCACATGTCCATCACACGGTCCAATCAGGTCACCACCATCCCGACTGGAGTTGTTTCCCAGTCACGTCTCTCCAGGTGCAGGCTGAACGTCCTTGACTGCCAGGGAAAAGAATGTTGTTATGGTTATACATCTCACCCTGTCTCCCTCCAACCCCCCTCGCGTTTCCCACAGCATGCCCATCCACCAAGTGTGGCAGCCCTGAAGATCCAAAGTAAAAGATGGCCTCCAGGGCTGACAGAGTTCGGGTCTCACCGGCTCAAGGTTGACTCAGCCTTCCATCCTTCCGAGGTGGGTAAAATGAGGACCCAGATTGTTGGGGGCAATATGCTGACTCTGTGAACTGCTTAGAGAGGGCTGTAAAGCACTGTGAAGCTGTATATAAGTCTAAGTGCTATTGCTATTCAGCAATTTCTCAGCTTAAGTTAATCGCAGGTGACAATAGCAAAGAATTTTCCCCTTTAAGCATGCTGATCCCCAGAACAGAAGTAATTAGCATTTATCCTTCATGGGCACTTACTTAAAAAAAAAAAAAGTAAAACAAAAATATTTTTTCTATCTGTCCATCCATCCATGACTAAGTACCTTTAGTTTACATGTGAAATAATATTCCTACTTTTTTCCACCAACCCACAAGACATTTTTTGTGAAGGCAAACTATTTGGGGCGGGTAATGGAACAATTGACATTCAATCATATAATTTGTCAAGTCTTTTCACTCTAAGATGATGGCATTTCACACCGCCATTCTTAGGACATGTAAACAAACCCTACAATAAAATAAGGAAAGATTGAGAGGCATTTTGTCATGAGGGTTGATAGGTGGAGAGCTATTTTATATAAAGCGTTTAACTGTTCTACTTCCAACAATTGTTTTGACCTATAATCAGGAAGAACACCATAATTACCAACTGTTTCTGTTGGGGAACAGTCATATCTCCCACTACAGATGTTCAGAAACAATAGTGAAATAGTAGCATTTTTTTAAAAAAAGAAATTATATCTGCTTGCTATATGGCTGTTGGACTAATGCTATTTACATACCTTACTTTTATGAAGTAGAATTATAATGGGACAACTTTTGGTGTGAGAGTATAATTTCCTAAAAGGTAGACTCCCAAAAAACTTATTGTCTTTGTGGTTCTTCCTCCTATCTGCTGTTCCTAAAGTAATATAAAGTAATGTTAGTGACCTTTGCTAGGATACTAAGAATGGGAAACATTATAGGGACATGAATTCCACCCTACCCATCCTGCCTTTAATAATGACTGTTTGATGCCTTCCTTAGAACAATGCAGGATGCAGGAGGAGTAAAATCAGTCAGACCAGGGGTCCCCAAACTTGGCAACTTTAAGACTTGTGGACTTCAACTCCCAGAATTCTCCAGCCAGCTATTCTGGGAGTTGAAGTCCATAAGTCTTAAAGTTGCCAAGTTTGAAGACCTCTGAGTTAGACGGTTATGTTTGGGAGACAGGCTTTTCATTGCATCATGAAAAATTATCTCATGAATTCAGACATGTGCTCTGTAATTTCAAGCAGTGGATAGTATCAAAATTTTGCATCTTTACAAGTTCGATTCATTAAAGAAGCAAATACCCAAACATACTGTTAAATGTCCTTTTTAGAAATTCTTCTTCTTCTTCTGGGTCTAGATCAAACTTGTAAATTGCCAGAATGAAGCCACTTTTTTGGCTTTGTCATTAGCCAAACATAAGTCATTATGAGTACACGTTTCTGGTGGAAGCTGACATACCAGCAGTTGGGCTGTGATCTGTGTCCTTCCACATTTACATTTTATTTTATTTATTTATTTATTTATTTGTCAAACATGTACAAGATAGCAGGTATAGGTATAAACATAAACATAATCAAAGTGAATACAGATAGATGAAGACAATAGGACAGTAGGACAGGGACGGTAGGCACGCTG
>QLTV01001172.1:512890-531114 GCA_003457575.1 Thermophis baileyi | reverse complement strand
TCTGTACTTGAACTTGGGGCCATCTTTGGAAACTTCGATGATTTCCTCGGGGGAGATTGTTGGTGCAATAATTTTGCGAACCTTTGTGATATCAGGTTCATTGGTGACATCTAGCCCAAATAAAATAGCGTTATTACGTTTTTGTTCACGCTCAAGGGTGTCTTTGATGAGTAAGGATATATTGTTTGGTTGGTTGGTAGATGTTTGTGGTTGTGCTTGTGGTAGAGGTAGTGGTTGTTGAGCTTGTGATTGAGGTAGTGGTTGTTGAATTGGAATATGATTTTGAGCATTTGGGTTTCCATTTTTCTGTGCTGTATCTTTGATGAGTAAGGATATATTGTTTGGTTGGTTTGTAGATTTTTTTGGTTGTGCTTGTGGTAGAGGTAGTGGTTGTTGAGCTTGTGATTGAGGTAGTGTTTGTTGAATTGGAATATGATTTTGCGCATTTGGGTTTCCATTTTTCTGTGCTGTGATTTTTTTGTCCAAAGATGTGAAGCGTGCTTCTAAACGTGCTTCCATGGAGTCAATATATGAATGTTGTGCTTTTATGGTTGTTTCTAAGGATTGGAATCTATCAGACATGGTAATTAGGTTATCCAGTATTGGTAAACATGGTGGACAGAAATAAGGAAATGTGGAAGATGCTTGTAGGAAATTGGCTACATGTTTGTTTATTTCCAGGCAGGAATAATAACAACATAGCATGTTGTTATCCGCTAAGAGTCTCCACTTGAGCATATTGGTTTTACATTTAGGTACTCCAACTCTCTACCTATTCAGAGTCCTCCAGGTAGTATAAGGGAGGTCAGATCCTTCAGCCATATCCTTCTTAAATGGTTTTCCTTGCTCGATGGTTTCCTTCCTCCATCTTTTAATTCAATCTTGTTCTTGTGTACCAGAGGTCTTCAAACTTGGCAACTTTAAGACTTGTGGACTTCAACTCCCAGAATTCTGGGAGTTGAAGTCCACAAGTCTTAAAGTTGCCAAGTTTGGGGACCCCTGTTGTGTACCCTCAAGAATGTTTGTCCATGCCATGAAGATGTTCCTATATCTGAGTTGGCAGGCTTGGCGCATATGTCCGTTCAGAGGATGATGATGAGGCTCATTCTCTTGCTTAGTTCTCTCAGCATCTGCTTTTTTAAAAAAATATCTTGCTTCAAATCAAAAATAGAAACTTGAAACATCTTCTGACTGAGCTGCCCATTGTGTAAGAGTATTGAATTTCTCATAAGCCTATACTCTTCTTTTGAGATCTGAGAGTAACAACATAAGAGAAGAATTAAAGGCCAGTGCTGTTCCAGTTTTTAAAAGAGGGCATGATCTTAGCTAGCAGAGGGGCAAGAACAGCTGTGTAAATCGTTGGCTCAACTTGCCAAGGAGCAAAGTTCACATTTTTAAAGAGTTCGCTCCTTTAAATTTTAAAGAGTTCTCTTCTGCTGTAAGAAACAGCTATCTGTTAAACACAATCATCTGTTTTGGATTAAGCAAACATAGAAACTTTGCAATTTTATATAACAGAAAACAGTTGCTCTGAGTTAATAACCCAATTTTTGGTTTGATCCTTATATGTGGCTTTTTTATATTAAACCCATTAATCTCCAATAATGTCTATGCAAAGACGACTGATAATCCTTAATGAAAAGGCCTATTCTTAGGATCAGTTGCACGAAAGAATGAAAGATATTGAATTTGCATTAACCAGAAAAATGTGTGGTTTGCTTTACAACTGTTATATTTGAGCTTGGCAGCTTGGCTCTGTATGAATATATGTCTTTCTTAATGTAAATTGCATGTATTTTTAGCTCACTTTTTAAACAGTTGTGAGAGGTAGAGTTTAAAATAATTGAGTGAAATGTTTTGGAAATTTCTGTCATTGTTTGGATTTTAAGTGAATGTTGTGAGTTTTAAGAAATCTCGAGATGGAAATATTCCTGAAAATGTAAAATATGCAGACTAGATTTTCCTTCTTTTAAACAACAACAAAAAAACACCTTTATTATTAAGGCATTTTAAATCAATAGATACCCAGATTTAGTGTGGTATACACATCAGTGGTGGGTTGCTACCGGTTCTCACTGGTTCAGCAAACGGGTAGCGGTGGCGACGGGAGGCTCCGCCCACCCGCCCGGCCGTCATCAAAAACGCTCTGTGTATGCGCGCAAAGTGCACGCCCGTGCGCTCCCGTTCCTGAACCGATAGCAAAGGTAAGTAGAACCCACTACTGATACAAATCTGATCAATAAGAAAATTTACAGACTCATAGTTTTTCTCTGCAATGATGCATTTAGCTTGAGAGTTACTTCTATTCATGCACAAACATTTTAATAGATCTATCTTAGACGGTTCCTTGGTGCTCTCTGAGCCTGCTTATTTCTTGCAGATGTTTCATTACCCTAACTAGATAACATCATCAGTGCTATGTTTTTCTTTAAGGATTTTGATTACAATAGTAAAAATTAAGACAAAGAATATAAACTAACAGAGTTAACAGGAATCTTGGAGGTCTACTAGTGCAACCCCCTGCTAAAACAGGAGACCCTATACCTGGGGTGTCAAATTGAGGGCCATATCAGGGTTGTGTTTGACCTCGGGGGCTGGGTGCACGTGGCCAGGGTGGGCATGGCCACCTCAATGTGGCCTTTCTGAACTCTGTTTTCACTGGCAGAGGCACTGAGGGCCGGTCCTTTGCTGTTTCCAGGGCAGCCACATGGGCCATATCTAATCCCCCTATGGGCCGGATCCGGCCCCTGGGCCTTGGATTTGACACCCCTGCCCTATACCATACCGGACAAATAGCTGGCCAATCTCTTCTTTAAAATGTCCAGTGTTGGAGCACTCACAACTTCTGGAGGTAAGCTGTTCCACTGATTAATTTTTCTCACTGACAGAAAATTTCTCCTTAATACTAGGTTGGATTTCTCTTTGTTAAGCTTCTATCCATTACTTCTTGTCTTGCCCTCGGGTAATAGGTCCACCCACTCTTCTCTGTGACAGCTCCTCAAATATTGGGAGACTGCTATCATGTCATCCCTAATCCTTCTCTTTGTTAGACTAGATATTCCCAGTTCCCACAACCATTCGTCATTTTAGCCTCCAGCCCACTAATCATCTGTGTTGCTTATCTCATCATTCTCTCTGGAGTCTCAATATCTTTTTTTGTATTGTGAAACCAAAATTGGATCCAGTATTCCAAGTTTGGTCTCACCACTTCAGTATAAGTGGTGAGCCGAGGTGGCGCAGTGGTTAGAGTGCAGTACTGCAGGCTACTTCAGCTGACTGTTCAGCAGTTCAGCGGTTCAAATCTCACCGGCTCAAGGTTGACTCAGCCTTCCATCCTTCCGAGGTGGGTAAAATGAGGACCCAGATTGTTGGGGGCAATATGCTGACTCTGTGAACCGCTTAGAGAGTGCTGTAAAGCACTGTAAAGCGGTATATAAGTCTAAGTGCTATATAAGTCTAAGTGCTATAAAGTCACACTTGGAATATTAAATCCAGTTTTGGTCATGATACAAAAAGAAAAGAAAAAAAGAAAAGTACAAAAAAAAAAGGAAAAGAAAGAAGAAAGAGGAAACAAAAATATAATAAAGAAGAGAAATATATAAAGATGTGACTTCCAACTTTAATTACAATATAGACAAATCTAGTAACCCTTCACCCCCTGAATGGTTTCAAATAGATATTTCCCATCACTTATTTGTAAGCAAATCCATAACTTTTCAATCCTGGAGTCAGTAAAAAGTCCATAAACGGTAAAACGCATTGTTTTTTTTAACTTCAAAAGTTATGGAGAAATCTTAACTTTAACTCCCAGCCAACATGCTAAAGACCTATAGTACATCTGGTGAGTCCCAAATGATGTAACTTCTCTGCCATGGGACCCACCTTATGGAACATCCTTCCTCCTGAAATTCTTGCTCTTGTAAGGTTAAAAAAATTGCACATTTTTAGGATTAAACTCAAACAGACTTGCACATTTTATGGTAAGATGATGCTCACTTCATTATGATCAATAAAAAATTAGCATTCCAAGACACATCATGAATAAGGTACTGTGACCCAAGAATAAGTTCAGTTCTTCTTCAGCCAAAAATCCCCTATCAACATCCTAAATACCAATAGATTGTTAAAAGGGCACTTACCAAGGTTTATTAAGTACATGAACTATAAATCCATTTGGTCTGCAATTAATTCAAAATTACACAACCACTAAATGTGTAATTAACTTGAATCGGAGTATTTAACATTGTAAACTTCTCAGAGAGTGCTGTAAAGCACTATGGGACAATTTTTAGGTCTAAGTGCTATTGCTGTTGCTATTGGCTATCTATTATTGTGCACTACCCCAGAGTTGCCTTTGGTGAGATGAGCAGCTATATAAATTTGATTAATAAATAAATATCTGGTTGACACATTAAGCAGTGATTGCTAACTCCTGCTCTATAATAAGCCACGCTTCATTATAACTTCATTTCAAATAAAATTGGAATGAAAAGGTCATCAGTGAAGTGGCATGTGCATGTAATAATAGTTATTGTTTCTTGGAAGTACTTTTACTTAACCTCTCTCCAAGGTATCACAGAACTGGGACTCTAAACCTTTATAAGTCAATAGCAATCTGAATGAACTGAATTAAATTCCTTTGCTCTATAGTTAACTCAGTCCTTAATAAATAATCATATTAAGTTATAGTGACTATTTGAAAATATTCTAATTGGATAACTGATAGCATAGGATTTTTAAACTTTCATACACTTTAGGTTAGGACTCCATATTTGAGGATCTTTTGGGTAAGTTTTAAAACCAGGGAAAATGCAACCTGTTTTGTGTTTAATCCAGAATCTTGCCTATTTAAAAATCTGCATTGAGGATTTCCCTTTGAAGGACTTGCTTCAAATAGACCTTGACACTTGTATAACTGTAATTTCATTGGCATGTCTGGGATCAAGGAATTCTCCAGCATTCAATCAATGTTTGCAAAAGAAAATTCACCCTTGTCTCAAGTCAAAACCTACAGAAACCTTCCCAGCAGATTCCATAGGGAATTCTGTTTAAGTCTTCCCTTAGAGACAACACATGACAGATTTGTGATGATGCAAATTCATGACAGGGTTTCTTAGGTCACTTTTAAAAAAAATCTACTGTATGGTTCCTGTTCAGCTTGAAACATAGTGATAATGCTGCCCTCATTTATACCCTCTCTTTTCAGAGGTCTCCCCGGGACAGTGTAAGTAAAAAACAACACCATGACCCTCATTTTAAATTGGATCCTTTCACATTGTTTTTGAAGAAAACAAAAGCCAAAGACAGCAGATACAGTGATATATTGCCATTTAGTTTAGTACTAATTAGCATTTGAAGCATACAGTTCTCAGAAATCAAAGATAAACTGAGTCAGGTCTTATCTCTCCAACATCTATTCTTCCTGGGAAATGCAGAATATAATTAGCATCATTGTCAGCAACAAAACCTAATATTTTACTGATGTTGGGTGCTGAAAACAACCAGAATAACCTAGCTGTATTGCCAACAGTCTTCCATTCAACAATAGTTCGTTCCAAGATTCAATTATCATTTTGAATTAAATTCTAAAACCGCAATGTTTTCCCAGTTAATTTTTGACTCTAATGCAAAATACTTTCCATTTTTTAAAGCAATTGTCTTTACGTGTGAATCTCCATTTATTTTCAGCCAATGTAGACCTGCATGATTGACAGGTCCTGATTAAAAGCGGGACTAATAAAATTAAATTAGTTTTTCATCTCTTAGTGTTAGAGGTCAATTCTCAGAGGAAAGGCAGCACTTATCAGCAAAGGGATGAATTTATTCTATATGGCCATTCTTCAACCCAAATAGGAAAGTACATCTGAAATTCTGGTTTTGCTAATGACTGTTATATGACTTAGATGGGCAATCTTCCTAAATTTCCTCATAATTGCTTTGATTTATATCCTTGAGGATTTTCTACTTTTTGGTCTTAAATGAATCAGTCTACAAATGATTTAATTTCCTATATGTTCATGTTCATTTGCATTTGGCAGCTTTTGTATGTTCTGCAGAGTCTAAAATCAGATTAGGTATGACTTCATTATAATAAATTAAAATAATACTTCATGCCTCTTTATGATCCAAACATTTCTAAACATTCAAATATGCACTCTCCAATATTTCCCAAGAACATAGCTGGGGGGAAAAACATATTCTTAAACTGAAAATTACAGTATACATTAACTAGTTCACCTTTACAAGTATTTATGATGTGCCCTTAAGAGCTATTGTGTGAATGTCCACCATCTATGAGTAGTTATTGCTCTCTGTTCCTCTGTTGCTTTCAGATTTCATTTCCTCCCCAACTCACATCATGATTTTTAAGGTGCTGCCTAGAAGCCTACTGGCAACCAATGCAAGATTTTAGGATAGATACAATTTTGCACAAGCAAGGTTGCCCTGCTTAGCAGCCTTTTTTTCTGTGCCAACTCCAGTTTATTTTTACCAGCACATTGAGTGCAAGGAAGTGATATTTGGATTAGATGATATTTGGAACATGCCAGAGGTGGATTCCTCCCGGTTCGCACCGGTTCTATAGAACCGGTAGTAAACAGGTGGTGACATCACGGAGCCAGTTCTGTCGGTGCCAGTCCGTGGACGCCGCCATCTTTTGGGAATTTTTTTTTTGGGGGGGGGGATTTTTTTTTTTGAATTTTTTTCTGGTTTTTGCTTCTGCGAATGTGCAGAAGTCAAGTTTTCGGCACTATACATGCGACGCCATCTTGTTTTTGGCTTTTTTTTTGGCTTTTTTTGCTTGTTTTGCTTCTGTGCATGCGCAGAAGCCGAGTTTTCGGCACTGTGCATGTGTGGCCATGCACGCAAAGCGCACGTGCCCATGCGGCACAGCCACGCAGCACACAATGCGCGCGCAGCCACGCAGCGCGGGAGGAAGCGAACCGACAGTGAGGTAAGTTAGAACCCACCCCTAGAACATGCGTTACTGTGGTCAGGTAGAGATTTAGATGGTGCATATGGCTTCCATGTGCTGCTTGAGCAGAAACTGAAAGTCCAAAGTCACACCCAATTACCATCCAGAATTATTATGGGAACAGTGTTAATAGATGCCGATTGAAGGCCAGCAATTCTGCCTTGCTAGGATTTAATTTGAGTTTATTATCTAGACCTCTAAACATAAGTCTTCAGCTTGGATCAGAGTAGTGATGTATCAAGGAACCATCAAGAACAGTCCCACCAATACTGACAGGGCAGGCCACCTCTGTAAAAACAGAGACCAAACCCCATTCTCTTCTAGCACTAATTATTTTTATCTGGTTGGGTAATGAAACATCTGCAAAAATGCAATCAAGCTCAGAAAGCACCAAGGACCCCATAATGATGGATAACTGAGTAAGATAATCTTACCCTAAACAGATGGATAAGAACCTGGAGAACTTTGTCCTACAGCTACAATATACAATCCATTTTTTAATCTACCTGACTTTTTGTACATGGAATGAGGGACACCGTATTATCTACATCAGCTAGCAAACTCTGTCAGAGTAGTTTGTCAGATAAGGTACATTAAGATAAATAGGTCATTATTAAAATGGCTAAGTGGCCCTCTGCATGTTCCTGAAAGAAACCTTTCAGAAGCTTTAGAAAAGAGGGGGGGGGACTTTTTGATCTATTTGCAAATGAGAAACTTGGAGAGAATGTGAAGTACTGAGAGAGCTGAAAATATACCACATCTTGTGACAAAGGGAATACCTCTGGAGAACTCATTGCAGCTCCCATTGGCTTGCAGCTGATTGCACACTTGAATAGCAGTCTGATTATAAAAGATGCAAATTATAGTTATTTATTGTGTGGAGTTCAGTTGCTGTGGGACCATCAAAGACAGATGAAAGAAACCTAAGCTTTAATTTTTATTTTTGGTCCTCATCTGAAGCATTTAAATTGTTCGGTCTTGCCGCTTACGTGGCCACAGAAACAGCATGAAATGATTACTTAGTGCTCTCATATTTTTAGATTATAAAGCAGCAAGAGTTTACGCCACTGAGTAAGCTGGCAGCTTTTTTTATTTCATTTTGTTTTCATTGTTTAATAGTACAAATTGCTTTACCACATAAAGCTCACAATACATTAAATAAAGCATTTAACACATTCCACCAGAAAGTTATACAATAATCTGGGAGAGATCAAGGGATCTAATTTAAAGCATTATCGCAATAAATAGTTCTCTCTTTTTTTCTGGAAAGCGCATGCTTTTTGAATTCATTATTATGCAAATGGTAGTTTGTGGTAATATTTGAGCATGTAATAATAAAAATTTCAAGCTAGGCTGGAAAGAAGAAAATTAAGTGAACAGGATTAGGAAAATAATGCAGTGTATTATTCACTCAGGAGGGAATTCTGGTTGGGTGAAGGAGAATCACACACACACACACACACACACACACACACACACACGGGGTGAGGGGGAATCACACACACACACACACACACACACACACACACACACACACACACGTGTGTGTGTGTGTGTGTGTGTGTTTTCAACAATTGCCATTTGGAGATAATCTGCAGCATTTCATGGGTATCTTTAGAAAGAATGCAGTCAAAATCTCAGTGGCGATTTCAGTTCTTTCACGGAATTCCAAATACCATATATGTTTCCTCCCACCTTCATATTAATGCTAATTATTCATATTAATAGATTAAAAAATATCTACAGACCACTCACATCTTGGACATAAACTGTTTCAACTTCTCCCCTCAGGATGTTGGCATAGGGCATTGCATGCCAAAACACCTAGACAGAGTTTTTTCCCTCGTGCCATCACTCTGCTGAACACCTAATTCCCACAGCACTGTCTTATGTCTAAGGATATTTACCCATGTGGTAGGGCTGTATTACTTTATCCTTTTCATCTTTCCTACAACCTTCTCCTATTGGTATCTTATGATTATATTTGTTATTTGTATGTATATTGAGAGCTTATGCACCAGAGACAAATTCCTTGTGTGTCCAGTCACACTTGGCCAATAAAGAATATTATATTTTTTTTAAAAAATAATTTTTATTAATTTTTTTTCAACATTTAAAATCATAAATTCACTTTTACAGCTATCCATTATCAGTATCAATCCTAGTTTCAAATTTCCTAATCCTAGCCTATTATTTTATACATTTTGTAATTTCTTTATAATTATAATTATAATTTATAATTATCCATATACGTACTCAACTTTATTATACATTCTACTATTCTATTATAGATATTATATACACATACAGTAAATATAAATGTAAATGTAAATGAAACAAGAGTGAAGAACCTGAATCCATTTTACATTTTTTTAGTGTTGTTATTATTTCATGTCAGTGCTGAGTCAGGAATGGTTTGTCTTCTTCCTAGGGCTGAGAGAAAGTGACTGGCTGAAGGTCATCCAGCTGGCTTCCTATCTAGGGTGAGATTATAACTCACAGTATATCAGTTTCTATCTCAATGTTTTAACCCACTATACCAAACTGGCCGTTAGACCTTCTATTAAGATACATAAATTAAGACATATAAATTAGGAATGTCACTGAACTTTCAGCATTAACTGTTCTGAAATTAACACTTTCTCTATAATTTCCTTAACTGGTTCATTTTACCCACTTTCTCTTTTTGATGCATATTTTTCCCCCCAGCCTCCATCTAATTTATGTTGATCGCCATGATCAACAACACTGTGGCTTTGAATTAAAAATAGAAGGAGAAAATGAGTTTGAATACTACAAGTCTTTGGGTTTTGTTGGGTTTCCTTTCATTCGTTTTTTGTTACTCAAAATATCTTTGTCTATAAGTAGAAAAGTGCTCAGAAAATTAAGGCTGAGATAAGAGTCAGTAAGATAAAATATCATATAAAAACAAATGTATTGGGATGAGATGCAGGGACCTGTAACCTGATAAAAGTTTTCCAAAAGGGACTGATTTCTGAGGACTTCAGGTATCCCTTAATATGGATTTAAAACTTAGCTAGAATTAAGTTCCACAACTAACACACACAGCAAAGGTTTCAGCAGACTTGAAGCAATCATGGTATTGCAGGAAAGCTAAACTCTGCTGAAAATGAATGGTGTCATAATAGCTAAATGCTGTAAGATATTGAATGAGCAAATAAGAAAAAAAAAGAGGCATGAGCAAACTGGATAGCAGTGAGTGTAATCAGAGGGCAAAAAAACTGGATTTATTGCTTAATATTTTAAATCCTACAAAAAAATCAAAGAAACCCGGCACATTGATGGAAAGAAATAACTGCTAGGAGTATCACCCAAGACTTGTAGATCTCAATACCCTGTCTTCGGAATTCAAAAGCATTCAGTTTGCTATCAAAGCCAACTCTTTTCAGTATTCATGAACCTCCAGATGGTGAACTCATTTGCACAAAACTTTATCTTGTAAGGCATGTCATCCATTGTGTTATGTAAACCACAGAAGTATTTGAAAAGCACTCATTTACATTCTTGTTCAACATTTGCAAATATCAGAGTTTGCAAGATTTTGAACTTTTTTTTCCCCCATAAGCAACCAAAGAGTTATGCTGACTTTGCATGAAATCTGAGATGAGGAAGTGAGTCGGTCTTAAAAGGATTCGTCTCGAGACACAAAGCAGACTTCATGGGCAGGAGTTATTAGAATTGAGGTGAATAATCAGAAGCCTCAGAGAAGTAGGCTAACAACGAAGGACATGGATTTTGTTCAAAGAGACTGTCAAATGTTTCATTGTTCCAAGAATTGAAATGGGCTTATTTAGATTATTGATTCACAACCCCTGATCAATGCAGGAATCTGAGTGAAATCATTTCTGGTATATGGTTTGAAGCAGTGGTGGGATTCAATTTTTTTTACTACTGGTTCTGTGGGCGTAGCTTGGTGGGCGTGGTGTGGTGTGGCTTGGTGGGCATGGCTTGGTGGGCGTTGCAGGGGAAGGATACTGTAAAATCTCCATTCCCACCCCACTCCAGGGGAAGGATACTGCAAAATCCTAATTTCCTCCTGATCAGCTGGGACTTGGGAGGCAGAGAATAGATGGGGGCGGGGCCAGTCGGGGGCAGGATATTGAAAAATCCCCATTCCCTCCCCACTCCTGGGGGAAGGATACTGCAAAATCTCCTTTCCCTCCCCACTCTGGGGCCAGCCAGAGGTGGTATTTGCCGGTTCTCCGAACTACTCAAAATTTACGCTACCGATTCTTCAGAACTGGTCAGAACCTGCTGAAACCCATCTCTGGTTTGAAGGCATCTAATGAAAAGTATGTGTCATGTCCATAGAATTTGGTTTTCTTAGCATTTTCTTAACATTCAAATAGAATTTGCCTTTCTGTAACTTGAATCCCTGATTTAATCTCAGGAATGGAAAACCAACTTTGATCTTATTCTGTGTGAGAGCCTTCCAGATCAGCCAAAGCAGCAGGGAAGGAGAAGGGAGTTAAATAGGTCAGTCTGATAGCAGCAGTGTAGTGCCATTTTGAGGCAAGCCCACACCTTTTATCTATGCATTGTGATATCTCATTCATGTTCCAAAGGAGTACAGCTTGTGGCAACAACAACACATTGCTGTTTTTGTCATTTTGACAAAAGCAAGCAAGAGCTTGTGAATGCCCACATTCTAGCTATTGACTGACACTGTCATAGCCGAGCTATGTTCTTTTCTCTAGGCTAAACATTCCCTGTTTCTTCAAGTTTTTAGCAAATTTTAATATTTAATAATAGGGGGAAATGATTAAATATAGGACTGGTGTCTATTCACTGCAACCTGTATTAAGTACAGGTGTGATTTAAATCAAATTTGGTACAGGTCTCCAATCTGACCTGTACAGGCCTTTGAAGATACTGTGTATCCTTGCAGCCCAGAAATGTGGTTGAACGATAAAAAATGGGGACAAGAGGGAATCCATGGGGTGTCTGCAGCCTTCTGAAAGCATGTTTCATTTAATTATTATATCCTTCTGGCTGAAAGAAAGCCAAAAATGGGTTTTCTTATAGGAGAGATAATATCTATTGGCTTCTTGTTTTTATTAAAAGGGAGGAAAAGAAAGAAAAATGTGCTAAGGGCTAAGAGCATTATTGAAATTGTAAAGAAAGAAAATCTAAGGAGCTGGAAGCTGTGGAATTGTTATCAGGTACCTACATTTTGGCATCCTGACATACCATAATTGAAATTCATTGCTCGACCTTTAGTCTATCAAAATGTTGTGTTTGCCATTAGCAGTGCCTGCCTGCTCTATTCTCTTGTCACTCCCTGCTTCAGCTTGAACCACCTTAGATGAAATAACCTATTTCATGTCGCACTTCGGAATCTGCCATTGTTAAAGCAGCAAGGTAGCCAAGGAAGAAGCATCATTTAGCAATATGTGGAAGGAAAGGAAGGCTTGGAGAAGGTTGAGAAACGGAGACAAATTATCCCATGTACTAAATGATCTTACCTTGGAGATGCATATTGTATAAAGGATACCAATCTCTCCAAGCATTAGCATTCATAACTGGATTTGAACTTGTACTGGCCAGGTCAACTGAAGGAGAAGTCATCAATAGAATGAGGAAATGTTGGCAGTATAAGAGGGTGAAATGCAGTAACATAATATAGTTGGTGTGAAGTTTCTGAAAGATGCCCTAATTAATTCATGAGCCAAAGTCCAAAAGAAATATAAAGATTTATTAGGAGCGACATTTCGGCAATACTCCGATGCAGCCAGAACTGAGTCCACGTAGGCTGCACGCCCTCATGACCCTATTTCCCCCTTTCTCATTGGACATGTCATAAATCACATTCTCCAATGAATCACGTTGGCGGGTTGTGAACCCCACACCCCTCCTCCTGACTCCGGTAGCCTAGGACACAATCAGTAAAAGAAACATTTGTGGAATGTAGTTTCAGTTAATGCAGTCAGCCACTCCGTCAGCTCTCTCCCCCCCTCCATTTCATGGCAACTTGAAATATTTGCAAGTTGACAGTTGGCTAGTTAAGCATAAGATACAGCTAAAGAATACTTATTGCTTTGGCATTGGAAGAAGCATGCAATCATGTATATGGTGGGTATGATCCATCATGTCATTTGAAGAACATTTTTTTTCCATATATAGGATGGCTTTACATATTACAGCATTTGGCAGTGCTTGAATTCAGCCCCTTAAATTTTTAAACCATGATTTCTGGTGCAGCATTTTTTGGTAACCAAGTGAGATGAAAGCATGCTTTGGTGCAATATATAAAGCTAGTCTTTTAATAAATACATATAATATATGTGCATCTATGAATACATTTTAACATTAATCATCATCAAGCCCAATTTTTTATGGCTGAGAGAAGATGTGAAATGAGTCTGTTGAATCCTACATTCACATCTTAAGGTTATTCTTTGGTCAACCAAACATAGTCAAGAGGAAGTTTTTATTTTATGAAAATATTCCACTTTTATCCTAATCTTGTTTTAAGAGATCTATGTTGTAACACTTTTACATGAGAAAGATATTCTAGTCATTAGTCATTTTGATTACTTTATATTCCCTATTTCACATCCATAACATCATATTTGAATTCTGGTAGAACTCTGAGTTTGTCCATTGGCAGATATCAAAATATGTTGGTGGTGGCAAAAATGTCTCCGAAGTTTTGGGAAATAAAACATGCAGAGATCTATATTTATTGTGTGTATGTACATGTGCATATGTGTGCTGTGCAGGGGTCATAGGAAGAATAAAAAGATAATAGTGCTGCATTTATGGTTATGTTAAAAAGCTGCAGTATAAACGATGATTGGAAATTATGAAGATAGCATTTAAGAACGGAGCTTAAATTCTGCTCAACCAAATAAAACTATTCAGACATCTGTGTTTCTTTTGGGGGGTGGGAAACAAGAAAGCAAGTGGAAATTTGTGCATAACTTCATAAACCAAAACATCTGTGGAAAGACTTCTCAAAATAGCCTCTTTTAAAGAGGTAAAAAGAATTGGATAATGGTCAGGATCTGTGTTTTATTACTTCTAACATAAAGGAATGCTTGTTAGGTGTTCTCTCCTGGTGGATGGACTGTTTATATCAATTAGATATGACACCTGTATAATGTAATAAAGATTGCATTCTGCCATGAATTCATTTGCTTTTCCAGGCCAAAAACCATGGATCAATGTGCTTTTACTGAAGACAGAATTAACTATATTACATCTGCTTCTGAGCAAATAATATATCCTCTATAGAAAGCTACATAACTATGATATTTCTGTTCAATTTTGAGAATGACTTGAAAAGGGATCTTTGCTCTTTTAGTTTGCTCTTTTTATTCATTTGGAAGTTAGAGCTTCTCCGTTGGTCATTCTGATGAACTGAAGTTATGCTGAGCCACTTCAAATGGGAATCACTTTTCAGTTTCTGCTGAGAACTTCATTATAGCAAAAGTTACACATTTTGCACTGGCCAGAATTTGATTTAGCATTGGAGAGGGGAAAGCTGGTTGGCAAAGCTGTGTTATTTGAATCACTAATTTTAGAGCAATGCAGTCTAGAAAATTCAAAAAGAGACATATATCTACAAAGATGGTAGCATTTTTTTTATTCCAATAAAGAGCACAATTAGGTGCCACATGTGAGCATTAATCACAAAACTGAAGGTGTTCATCCAAGTAGCATTCAACCATAGTAGACACAATGCCAGTAAAGATCTCTTTGAATGCACACCAATTTAAATCAATTCATCATCTCTGTACATTTCTAAACCCTAAACTTTACTCTGGAATAATTTGCAACTTTGAATCATAGTGATAATCATAATCCCAGTGATAGGAAGGTGTTTATGCCAATGTTTATTATGCCAATGTTTATTATGCCAATATTTAAAATGGAAAAACCATTCTATTTCTCAAAACAAATAACCATTATGGCAGAGATTTAGGTATTCGTTTAAAAGATATGTGTATGGATTACAGGAAACTCCCCATGTCCTCAACTACTACAGAGTTTATACACGGTGTCTCCAGAATTTTGAACAGGGATTTTTGCACTCCTTTCTGGAGACGTTGGTTATTGAAATCAAGACCTTCTGAATGAAAAGCAGGTGTTCCTTTGCTGAATCCTTCAATTTGTAACTTCTCACAAGGCTGACCTGGACTGAAATGGGACCAAGGGTGTAATTGGAGTCACAGAGCACTATTACTTTCCCCTTGCCCTTTACAAAGCAGTTCACTATGATAATTGAAAAAGTTGACTATTAAGTTGGGAACATCGTGAGTCCCCTGTCTTGTTGATTTCCTTGAGAAACAGGATTTTGAGCTTGTTAGATAGGTAGATCTTCCATGTCAAGTAGCAACATGTTACTAACATATTTCAATGATGGACAAATCAAATCTGTATTCAGTCATAGACCAGCAAATAAAACACAAGAGTCACACTTAATTAAGATGAAAGGAAAAGATAAGATAACCTTTATTGTCATTTTTCCCGTGGATACTTTGGCACGCATTAAAAATGAAATTGTTGCCTGGTCTCAAAAGTGTATACATACACAACACACACATATATATGCTATATACATACATATGTATATACTTACACCCTAACATATAAATACATATAAATATTGATCACTGCCTATCTTGAATACATAAACATTATTTTAAAATATCTAAAATGAGTTAGAGTTAATCCTATGGCATACCTTGCAGACTGTTGAACAGTACTTGGGTGTGGGCAAAAAAAATAAAATCAGGCTGATCGAATAATAACATCTTGAGATAAAACATATCTCAGGATATTTAGTAAAGAATGGAAGTAATAATTGCAATAGCAGTTAGACTTATACAGTATACTGCTTCACAGTGCTTTACAGCCCTCTCTAAGTACTTTAAAGAGTCAGCATATTGCCCCCAACAATGTGGGTTCCCATTTTACTGACCTCGGAAGGATGGTAGGCTGAGTCAACCTTGAGCTGCTCAGAATCGAACTCCTGGCAGTGGGCAGAGTTAGCCTGCAATACTGCCTTCTAACCATTGCACATCTTTGGGCTAGTTTGTTTGAAGAATTAGGATATGCGTTTGGATGGATGGATGGATGGATGGGCAATAGCACTTAGATTTATATATGGCTTCAGTGCTTTAAAGCCCTCTCTAAGCGGGTTTACAGAGTCAGCCTATTGACCCCAACAATCTGGGTCCTCGTTTTACCCACCTCGGAAGGATGGAAGGCTGAGTCAACCTTGAGCCTGATGGGATTTGAAGTGCCAAATTGCAGGCAGCTGGCAGTCAGCAGAATTACCCCGCAATACTGCATTCTAACCACTGTGATGGACAAATCTACAATAAGGCTTCATTAGTGTAGTTGAATTTAAGAAAGCTTCAATATTTCCAGTGCCCTGTTGCTGGAAGGCCAGCAAAGCAGAAGTGAAGAGAAGTAGCTGTGTTTAGATCCTCTGAGCCAGCTGATCCCCTGGGGAAATGAAAAGCCTCTATTTAATGCAGTAATATGGGCAATGCTTCCCTCCTACCATTCTCTCTCATTTAGCTTCCTTTTTTTCATGACAGCTGAAGAGCGAATTGAAAGGGAAGCGAAGAGAAATGGGGAACGATGCAACCTTTTTCTATTCTCAGAGGAGAGCACAGATGGAGAAGTTATTGTATCTTTTCTAAGTTGTTGCTTCAAACATGCTGCGGTTCCATGATGCACCTGCTTGCAATGGTGTGGGATATTTTTCTGCTAAGAGATGCAGTTGCAGTTCTGGGTGGGAATGAACCAGAGAGTTTCTGCAGGGTCACCAGCTCCAGAGAGAAGAAAGTCACACATCCCTGAAAGTAAGTACACCAATTTGTACTTATTAAAGTTTAACAGCACAAAGCTTATTTTAAAAATTAAAGAACGGGAAAGAGGACAACATGGGAGTCAACGTAGCCTCTTTCAAAGGAAGAGAGACTTCTCTTTTCGCAAGGGAGCAGCTGCAGGGGTGGGCTACTGGGTGTTCGCAGGGGTTGTGGAGAACCTCTAGCTAAGATTCTGTGCAGTTCGGAGAACGCGAGTCGTTGCCCTAGGTCACCTCGGCTGCCCCCCCCACGCCACCCCTCCCCTCCCAGGAGTCCCCACGCAGCCCGTTTTGGATGCCAGGTAAGTGCAGGGCATGCGTGGAGGCTCGGGAGGGTGAAAAACAGGCCTACCGGAAGTTTGGGAAGGCTGGAAATGGGCCCATTTCCAGCCTCCAAAGGGCCTCTGGAGCCTGGGGAGGCCGTTTTCGCCCTCCCAGAGGCTCGAGGAAAACCTCCGGAGCCCGGGGAGGGCAAAAACACCCCCCCATGGTGCAGGAGGCCAACTAGGCCACACCCACCATGGCCACGCCCACCCAGCAACCGGGCAGAGAACCCCTTGCTAAAAATTTTGAATCCCACCCCTGAGCAGATGTGCTCTTGGTTAAAACTGTGTAGTTACATCTCTGTTGGGCTCCTGGGGTAGAAGGAAAGATTTCTGTCTTTGCTGTTTTTCTGCACTCTTGGCTGCTCCCTTAATTATTTCTCAGCCTTTTCTTCTTTTGGTGGCCATTTTCTCACAGTAGCAATCTGTTCTTCATGGAATGGAGACCAATTTCCTTTACTCAGCCCACTTATACAGTGGCCACCTTACTTCTCGGGAACTCAACAGTTCAAAGCCTCAAACAATATACTTAAGCAAAGTCATTTGCCTATTTCTTGCATGGTGAGACAATCCTCCCTTTATACAGAGAAGAGAAAGAGAAATCTCTTTCTCTTAGAGAATGTACATGTTAGATAGTGGGTAGAGATGACAGGAGACAGACTTCCAAAGCAGCTCTTTATTTCAGCTCTTGTGTAAGCAACCAGCAAAGAGCAGTCTGACAGCTTGCCCTTTTATAGGGAGCTGTCAGACAGACCAGCCAATAGCGTTTGAGCTTTTTCCCGCTCAAACGCTGGACCTGGTTGGAACCATGCAACACAGTTGAAACAGTTAGAACATAACACCCCTCCCCTCCTGGATGGAGCTGTCCAGCATACGTAATCACGCAGGTAGGCGGGGCGTTTTGGAGCACTACTAGACCTGCGCAATACAGATGGTGGTGAGGCAGCCCCCCTGGATGGAGCTGTCCAGCATACGTAATCACGCATGTAGGCGGGGCGTTTTTGAGCCCTACTAGACCTGCGCAATTCAGTTGGTGGTGAGGCAGCGGCCGGTGCGGCCAGGTCTGCTGCTGCTCCGGGGCTCG
>QLTV01001172.1:498002-509692 GCA_003457575.1 Thermophis baileyi | reverse complement strand
GTGGACATAGCGGCAGAAGGAGGCAGGAAGATGTCTGCCTGGCTGGTTGAAAGTGCTGAAGAAGCTAGTCACAGTTCTCCTGGCCCAAGCCCTCGTCGCCACTGTTAGATAGTGGGTAGAGATGACAGGAGACAGACTTCCAAAGCAGCTCTTTATTTCAGCTCTTGTGTAAGCAACCAGCAAAGAGCAGTCTGACAGCTTGCCCTTTTATAGGGAGCTGTCAGACAGACCAGCCAATAGCGTTTGAGCTTTTTCCAGATGTCTGCCTGGCTGGTTGAAAGTGCTGAAGAAGCTAGTCACAGTTCTCCTGGCCCAAGCCCTCGTCGCCACTGTTAGATAGTGGGTAGAGATGACAGGAGACAGACTTCCAAAGCAGCTCTTTATTTCAGCTCTTGTGTAAGCAACCAGCAAAGAGCAGTCTGACAGCTTGCCCTTTTATAGGGAGCTGTCAGACAGACCAGCCAATAGCGTTTGAGCTTTTTCCCGCTCAAACGCTGGACCTGGTTGGAACCATGCAACACAGTTGAAACAGTTAGAACATAACAGTACATAATTTGCTAAACACCAAGTCAAGATTCATCCCATCATTATTAGGTCAGCTTGACCTAATAATGTTACTCTGTGTTTGTCTCTGGGCACAAACATGCAGATACTAATAATAGCATTAACATTTATGTTTATATATCATCCGATAGTGCTTTATAGGACTCTCTAAGGACTTTACAATGCTAGCACTATTGACACATTGTCCCCAATAATCTGCGTCCTTATTTTAGCAACCTCAGAAGGATGGAAGGCTGAGTCAACTTTGAGCCCTATCAGGATCAAACTCCAGGCTGTGGGCAGGGTTTGCCTGCAATACTATACTTTAACAACCATGCCACCTGCGGTTAAAGTGCTTTATAGTTATCTGCATACTAGTCTGATTTTTTTTCCCCTTCTGGAAAAGAGATCCAGAAAACAAATGCCATTGTACCCCTCTAATTTTTTTTTTAATTGAACTGATGTGAACACTGAGATGCAAACTGGCCCTTCCCTTTAGAGACTGTTCTTTCTTTCTTTCTCATTTGCGTTAATATAAACATGTGAAAGTTAGGTCAAATTTCAGCCTTCTGCTAAGCTTTGGAGATTTAAGGGTAGGGAGACGCAATGTATGATCAAAAGCAGCTGTGACTTTATGCTAAATGCTGTGAGGTATCATGAATCAATTTTGCTTGTTCAGATTTAAAACACATGTGCTTTTTTTCAGTTGGATTGCTTTAACAAAATGAAAGGTGCCAGAGGTAATACTTGATCTTGCTGTATAGCCAGCTTGGCTTTCTTTAGTCTCAGAATGTTGAGTAGATTTTGTGCTTCAGTGCATGTTTGGCTGGTGTTGCATTTCTCTAAATAGTAACTGCTAGCATTCAATTCAGTCCTCCATTCATTTTAGCCAGAGCCCATGAGTTTCAGATTTCAAGTCAATGGCTATGTTAAGGCAGTATTTTAAGCTATGAGTCATCATGGAGGATTCTGAAAACATCAAACAAGGTCTTCTAATTATAATATGTGGGTCCTTCCATCAAGCAAAGCTAAAATCAAACAACCTACATTACAACTTAGTTTTTTTAAATTTATTATTAGATTTTTATCCCACCTTTATTATTTTTATAAATAACTCAAGTGGGCAAGCATACCTAAACTCCTTTCTGTTCCTATTTTCCTCACAACAACCCTGTGAGGTGAGCTGGGCTGAGCCTGAGAGAGAGAGTGACTGATGCAAAGTTACCCAGCTGATGACAATGTGATGTTAATATGATTTTAATTAAGTTCTGTGTCTATTGCACTATGCTTAAAGGTTATAATATTTTTTTGAAATAGGGCTATTACTTTCTGGATTAACGTTACTATGCTCAACTTGAAAGAAAGGGAGAAAGGGGGAAAGTAAGAAGGGGAGTGAGGGAGGGAGGGAGGGAGAGAGACAGACAGACAGACAGACTAGATAGCAATATCCATTTTAGCCATTTTGAGAGGGGGAGCTTAAATGATTACCTCAATATTTGAAGAATTTTGATGTACTGAGCTTGATCTGCTGCAAAAAAGTATTCATATTCCAAAAAGATACCGATGTCCCTGATTAAAGAACATGGTTTAATGCAATATGCCAACATTTCAGCCATTGTTTATGTTTGCACTAAATGAGAGTTAAACCAAGGCAATAAAATTCATGGTAATTTGGACTGAATTAATTGTTTAAAAAATAAATAACAGTTTATAAAATGAAAAACTTTAGTCAACTTCTGGTATTCAAATAGCCTGGGTATTTTTTTTTCTTTCTCCCATCCCTCTTAATTTTCTTTCTTTCATTCAATGTTACTTGCAAATGAATGACTGAATAAAAGCAGCACTAGATAAGAACAAAATGAGCAAATGCTGAAAGATTGAGTTCAGAAATACCTGAGCTGCTCCACTCTTTTTCAGGATTGAAAAGTTCTTATTTTTTTCTGCTTAAAGAATTAAAGGTTAACAAAAAAATCATTACCATCTAATTCCAACGATCAGAGGATATTGATAAGAAATCTGTCATTATGAACTCTGCTGTTTAAAGTACTGACATTCAAAGTCTGTCAAAGTCTATCAAAGCTATCATGTAAGATGTTGTCATCTCACATAATATACAAACTGAGAGAGAGGGGAGTCTACAGTTTCCGTACCCAATCAACTACAAAGCCCCTGCCAAAAAAGTTCACTGAGATTTATGGTTGGATCTTGTGAATCTTGTTGCTCTGCATGACTCCAAAATGAAGGGATAATGAATAACCTTATTTTCCATGATTTAAAAAAAAAGTATTTTGTGAAGGAGGAGAAGGATTAGACAGCTTTCACTGTCAGATTTCAACACTTCTGTTCAAAACAAGGGGTGCCAGAAGTGAACGTTCAGTTTCTTACTCTCTGTGACAATAAACACCCCCCCCCAAGTCTACAACGTGGCAGACTTGCCTTCTATGGTAAGAGACAAATAATACTATTCCCTAAACTTTCTGTTGACAAATATTGTTTTCTGTCATTGCAATTGCACCATGAAGTATGAAAGTTCAATTTCCTCTTCATTTCCTTTTAATAAACCTTCTGTTCATTTCATTTTTGGAAGGAGATTGGATCTAAATTACTTTGACTTCTCCTGGACTACCCTTTCTGGATGCTACTAAAAAGAATTTGAAATCTTTTGAAACTTTTTTAGGAATATTGAGGATTTTATTGCTATAGTGTTATTTACTATCCAAACAGTCACTGGGTTGGTTATAGAGGGTCATTTAAAGGACATACCAAGTTCTTTTAGTTCTTCCTATAATTCCTTCTACAAATTACTCTTTTTTTTTAGCATGAATTTGCAAGATCAAATCCAATTTTAACTTGTATTCAAGTAATAGAGTGAGTGGTGACCAAAAAAATGTATACTTTCAATTACTTGTAAAGTTCCTTTCTTAAGGAAAGTTGGGTGGTATGTTGGATGCTTTAGAAATATATTTTCTTAAATGTCACAATTCTGACTGAACGGGTAAAAAAAATATGCACATGTGAAAATGCTCTTTGGCTTTATGCCAAGCTTGGAACATGCATATCAGATTCTCACTTTTCAATTTAACACCAAGAAATATATGAGAATAAAAACTTGATGTGTGTTTGCATATTTAGAGAAAGCATATGATAAAGTGAATAGACTTAAATTATGGAAATTTAACACAACTATGGAGCTAAAGAATGAAATAAGTTTACTGTATGATAGGAATAAAACCTATGTGAGGATAAATGTAATGCACAGCAAATGGTTCAACATTAAACAGGTAGTAAAAGAAAGTGTAATATTAATGTTTAATACACTTATGGATAAATATATATGTGATGACATTACAAGTTTTTTTTTTGCCTGGGATTCATTCTCATTCTCTCTCTGCATATGTGTGGGTGTTTCTGTTATTTATTATAATTTATTTATTTATTTTTTATTTATTTATTTGTTTATTTGTCAAACATGTACAAGATAGCGGGTATAGGTATAAACATAAACATAATCAAAGTGAATGCAGATAGATGAGGACCATCTCCAATCCAGGATGCTGCCACAATGCAAATGTTAAGGAATTGTGCAGAGTAACCTCTGGGCCCTGAAGGTTTGCACAGTTCGCCGTAATGTTGCAGTAGATATTAGTAATGGTTCAGTCAATACACAGATACGTTAAAGTGTATAAAAGGAGTTTACTTAAAGAGATAGCACAGTCCAAATAACAGTCCGAATCATACACGTTCTATCAGTCAGTATTCAGAAGTACAGCAGTCTTCTTACCAGCCTTTCTTTGTCTTACTCAGCAAACAAAGATTCTCTACTATCACAGATAGCTAGCTACACACAGAGCTTACTTTTAGACACGAAGTTACNCAAGTCAGGTAAGTGAGTTTTGGCCCAGTTTATGACCTTTCTTGCCACAATTGTTAAGTGAATCACTGCAATTGTTAGTAACATGGTTGTGAAGTGACTCTGGCACCCCCACTTACTTTGCTTTACTTTGCAAGGGCAGCACTTGACATGGAAGAAGAGTATTACTATTTCAGCAAAGATTAGAATTAGCTTTGCCTTCACTTTGAGGCACATAGATAGAGGCTTTTAGTGCTGTTCTGCAGTAGCCTAATAAATCTTGTGAAATTTAAGCAGAATCTTTCTTTGAACTGTGAAAAATGCAAAGGGTGATCACATGACCCCAGGACACTGCAACGGTCATAAATATGAGTCAATTTTTTTTTTGAAATATTTTGCTGGTTTTTGCTTCTGCGCATGTGCAGAAGCCGACTTTTCGGCACTGCGCATGTGCGGCCGTGCACGCAATGTGTGCGCAGCCACGCGGCGCGGGAGGAAGTGAACCGGTGGTGAGGTAAGTTAGAACCCACCCCTGGTGTAGAGTATATATGTTACCTTCAATGTGTCAAGTTAGGCATTTTATAGAACGCCTAGGATATCTATAGAATGCCAATAATGGGATGTCAAAGGATGAAACACTTAATATTTCACATTTCCTAGGCATTCTGTACAAAATCAAAAGGCAAACTGGCAAAGTACAAAATACTCCCACCAAAAAGCCATTCTAGCCCTCCTTGTTGCAACAAATAGATCAACAACTGGTCTTTTTCTCTGGGTTTTTTTTTCTCCCAGTAAGAAATTCCTTACTTTATTTTGCATTTCTTCTTTCATTTTCATATATATCTTTTCAATAAAGAGCAAGGCTAACCTTAATCCGAACCCTTTTTATGACTCTTTTCATACTTTGCCTAAACACTTCTTGTCATTCTGGATAATACCTAGGTATTATATAGAATGCCTAGGGAAAGTATATACCATACTAAAATAACACAGACATTTCATAATTTGCCTAAAACCTTCACACATTCTATAGCAGTAGATCTCAACTTGTAGTCCGCCGACTCCTGAAGAGCTGCGATGATATCACAGGAAGTTACGAAGGCTTGAAACAAATGGTATGATTTAAATCTTGAGTTAAGTCTTGGGGGGTCCATGGCCACAAAATGTATTTAAAGGGGATCTGTGGTGAAGAAAAGGTTGAGAACCACTTTTCTATAGATTTCCTAGGTGTTCTATACCAGGGGTAGGTTCCTCCCGGTTCGGACCGGTTCTCCCTAACCGGTAGCGGCCCGCTGGTGATGTCACGATGATGTCACTGAACCGGATCAGTCGGTGCCAGTCCGTGGGGGCCACCATCTTTTTTTTCGAATTTTTTTTCCCCCTTCTGAGCATGCGCAGAAGCCGACTTCCGGCACTGTGCATGCGGTCGCCATCTTTTTTTTGGCTTTTTTTTTATTTTATTTTTTTCTGATTTTTTGTTACTCCGCATGCGTGAGCGCTTTGCGCGCACGCCCACGAGGCATAGGAGGGAGCGAACCAGCAGCGAGATAAGTTGGAACCCACCCCTGTTCTATACAATGCCACCTTTTCAAACATTGTCTGTAACAGACATATGCATGTATGAGGATCCTTAAATTGACTTCTGTGAGGAATGTTTGGGAAAGCTATAAACTGTTTACTTTAAAAATGAGAAGAATATAAACGGAGATGTCATAATTCTCTTTCAATAACTGAAGGGCAGCACTTGACATAGATGGAAGAAGTCTATTACTATTTCAGCCAAGATCAGAATGAGCTTCACTTTTGAGGCACGTAGATAGAGGCTTTTAATGTTATTCTGCAATGGCCTGATAAATCTTGTGAAATTTTAGCAGAATCTTTCTTTGAACTGTGAAAAATGCAAGATTGTGGTGTTGGTGCACGAGATGTTATAGGAATGTGAGGTTTTTAGTATTCTCACATAATACCTTCTTGTAAGAGATAATATTTATCTATTGAGTGATATATCCTGCATGTGAAAGGAGATATGCTGTATCTTACAGAATATTCTGTAGATGCCACTGAATTTATCTATTGAATTATTTCTGGGACTTAAATTTGCAAAATCCAGGAAACTTGTGCAGCACAAACTTTCTCCAAAATGTAATTGTGGTGGTGTTATCCTTACCAGCAATTCTCTCCTGAATACAAAATCAAGAGAGTTTGGGAACTGTTTCTCATATCTAATTTGCAGTGTGCAACTGGGAAAAAAATATGCATCCCTAATTTTCTTTTGTTCCTTGCTTCCAGAACATTCCAGAGAAACTTTCATCTTGATAGACTTGTTTAAAAATTTAAAGAAAAGACTTCTGACCTCAATTTCGCTTTATTACAATAAATCAATTTTAAGCTCAGTTGTGGTTGATCTCCATTGGAAATGTACATTACCCAATCAGAACTGAACAAGCTCCTCAGGGTACATCTAGAGTCACGTAAAAATTCAACTCAAAATTCACCCAATAAATCAGCAAGTAGAGGTTTGCATTGATGTAGATACTAAGTCCATCTAAATTCTATTAAGAACCTCTAAATCCCATTTCAGAACAGAAGACGAAAGAAACTTTCTAAATGAAGCATCCCTGAGAGATGCCTTAAACTATACATGCAAACATTTAATCACTGCCTAGGTCTTTTGTACACCTGCAAGTCAGTAATTTGTTGCTGATGAGTACATAATGAATGGGGAGCTTAATCCTATGGATCAGTGTTAGCAGCAAACATGGAACTGAATGAGAATGTCCTGGTTTCCTGCTTTGTTTTCAGAACATTCTTAGTCTTACAGAGCCAAACAATACCTTTCACTGCTTGCTTCAGTCTCAATAATTATACATTTCTGAGAAGTCAGAGAAGCGTACGTTTTCCCTCTGCAATGTTATCTGTCTATCTCTTTATCACATTGGGAAAATAAATAAGCAAATAAGCTCCCCACAGTTCCTTCCTTCCTTCCTTCCTTCCTTCCTTCCTTCCTTCCTTCCCTCCTTCCTTTCTCCCTTACCCTGTCTATCCCTCCCTCCCTCCCTTCCCTCCCCCGTCCCTCCCTCCCGAAGAGGAAGCAGGGCCAGAGGACGATGCTCAATCAGGGCCTTCTGCACCTCCCCAGCAGGAGTTCAGTGACTCCAGTGAAGAAGAGGAGCCTCTGATTGATGCTAGGGCACGCAGGGCAGCTAGCCAGCAAGAGTGGCTTTGTAGAAGGAGGTCTTCTCACAGGTAACCCTGCAGGTAAAGGGGCCATGCCCTAAGACTATATAAGGTTGACTCACAAAGGGCAATCTTGCTGGAAACAACTTATGTCGTTTACCGGGCTTCTGATTTCTCTGTCGGTGCTATCATTTGGACGAACTCCAGTCTGGGCTCTCGGCCAATTCCAGCAATTTGAGGCAATTAAGGTCTTCATAATCTGTTTGTTTTGTTTTGTCTTTGAACTCCTGGCCAAAGTGTTTTGTGAATGTTAACAAGCACTTTGGGAGAAACTCTGAACTTAAATGATCACTAAGCCTTGATTAGTGATAAAACCTACTTTAGTTTGGACAAGTGTGTGTGTGTGTCGTTTCTGGGGGTTTGCTACGCTGGGTCACAACACCTTCCTTCCTTCCTCCCTCCCTCCCTCCCTCCCAGGGTGGGCTGCTGGGGGTTTGCAGGGGTTCGGGAGAACCTCTAGCTAAGATTCTGTGCACCCCCAAACCCCACTCCTGGTTGGCCCCGCCCACACCACCCCGCCCCTCCCAGGAGTCCCCACGCAGCCCATTTTGGATGCAGGTAAGTGCAGGGCGCATGTGGAGGCTCGGGAAGGCAAAAAATGGGCCTACTGGAAGTTCGGGAAGACCGGAAACAGGCCCATTTCTGGCCTCCAGAGGGCCTCCGCAGCCTCAGGAGGCTGTTTTTGCCCTCCCGGAGGCTTGAGGAAAGCCTCTGGAGCCTGGGGAGGGCAAAAACACACACACACCGGCATGGTGCAGGAGGCCCACTAGGCCATGCCCACCATGGCCATGCCCACCCAGCAACCGTGCAGAGAACTTGCTAAAAATTTTAAAGCCCACCCCTGCCTCCCTGCCTCCCTCTCTCCCTCCCTCCAGAGAAAGTCTCCATGATTCAAGATACTACAGCTTCTTCCAGTTCATTAAAACCTTGGATTCAGAGGTTCCAATAAATTTCTGCAAAATTTCCTTTTTCATAAATTTCTGCAAAACTGCTATTTTTTAAAAGAAACACATTAAATCACATAATCTCAGCTTGACTAATTTATCTTTAAAAAGTAAAGATTCCCCTTAGTGGAACAGTTGTTTATTTATTTACGTATTTACGTATAAAGCTTATAGGCCATATATCTTACCTCAAGGTAACTCAGTTATTGGTCACTCTATTAGCAGATTCATTCAATTTTTCTGGCAATAATAATTTGCATTACCTTATCACTAAGTAAGCTTAAATTATATTAATAAAATGTTTCTCTCCTGTAATTGTCCACTTTGGGAAATGCCCCTAAGTAATTAAAGTACTCCAATGCCAGGTATATTCTGTGATTTAGTGTAAAAAAAATTGTTAATCTTGCAATAAAGGTTTTAATATACAACATCTCCCCATCCATCATATCTACGGTATGTAAAGTAATCATAAGAAGCACCAAAATTGAATTTGCTGCTGTATGATGAGAAAGTTATCAATTTAGATTACTTAAATAGGAAACTAGGAAAATTCATAGAGGAAAGAGTCATCAATGGTTATTAGCCTACTGGTCACAATCCCTTTTCTATGTTCTTATTATTCAAGTAATGTTAGGTGTCATAATAGAATAAATTTTCAGTATAAAGGAGTCCTTTCTGTGCTCGGTTTTTTTGTTTTTTTTCCAAAACCTTTCTAAAAGAAAAAGTTATTTGGGGCTTTTTTTGCAGGATTTTTTTTTTTTTGGTGCTCCTCATCTTAAAATATTAAAAGCTAAAGAGTCCCTCAAGGGAAGCTTGATTGATAGTGACTGTATGATTGCGACTTTGTGTTACAACAATATGGAATTTCATGGTTTAGCCTAAATACATTAGAAAACGTGTGTGGTAGGAAAGGCGATGGAAAACAGATGGGAATTACCAAATAGCCATCAGTGTGAAGTACAATACTGCCCTATTGATATTTACCCAGGGGAGAAAAATCCCTATTAATTAGGAATAAAAGCAAAGGCAAACTTTTTTTTAATCAATTTGGAGAATTGATTGATTGATTGATTCATTTGGTTTATATAATTTTTTTTTTCTGCCAGGAAGTCAAGGTAGCATTCATGGTCCTTTTTTTTTTCCATTACCAGCACCACCCTGGACTAAGATATAGGGACTGTACCAACATCACCCAAAGAGCACCTATGGCATTGGGTGGTCTGTAACCTGGGACTCGCCACTCTTAGTTCAGCACCTGGGTATCATTAAATTAACTGCATTCATGTTGGTTTCCAATAGATAAATAAGGTATCATCCTGGATACCTTTCTGACTTTCCAATGTAGCTTATAGTTTTGGAACATACTCCTCTCCCTCTTGAGTATCAGCTAGCCTATTTTGAGATCTGCCAGGGTTGGCTAAATATTGCTGCCTAACATACAGCTGTGGCATAAACCTGAGATCAAAAGGTGCTTTTTCAAAAGGCAGCTGGACTTTGTTTTTCCCTGAAGGTGTTTCGCTTCTCATTCAAGAAGCTTCTTCAGTTTATGTTCAGTTCATGAACTGAAGAAGCTTCTTGGATGAGAAGTGAAATGCGTGAAAAAGCACCTTTGAGACAACCATGATCTGGATGACAACCTTGGCAACTTTAAGACACATGGACTTCAATTCCCAGAATTCCCCAGTTAGCATGGCTAGGAATTCTGGGAGTTGAAGTCCACACATCTTAAAAATTGCCAAGGCTGAGAAATCCCAAATTAGTGTACTTTCCAACATATACATCAGAGGTGGGTTCCTCCCGGTTCGCACCGGTTCTATAGAACCGGTAGCAAACTGCTGGTGACATCATAGAGCCGGTTCTGTCAGTACCAGTCCGTGGACGCCGCCATCTTTTTTTATTTTATTTTTTTTTGGAATTATTTTTTTGGGGGGAATTTTTTACTATTTTTTTTCTTCTGCGCATGTGCAGAAGCTGAGTCCCCGGCACTGCGCATGTGCCACCATCTTGTTTTCGGCTTTTTTGGGGGGGGGATTTTTTGGGATTTTTCGGCACTGCGCATGCACCCGCGTGGCGCGGCCACACGGTGTGCAATGTGTGCACAGCCATGCGGCGCGGGAAGAAGCGAACCAGCAGCAAGGTAAGTTAGAACCCACCCCGATATACATCATATGATGTATCATTTCAAAAATATTCCTTTATCCATGTCTAGTTACTTCAAGCTTCCTCTAGAACAGTGGTTCTCAACCTTTCTAATGCTGCGACCCCCCCCATGCCCCACCCGCCACCACGCCCCCGCCACACCCCCTCCCCGCGCAGGATGATGTGACAAAGGGTAAAGCATTCTGCGCATGTGCAGAGGGTAAAAGAACCCAAATGGCGGCGTCTGGGCGGGTGGGCGATGTCTCCCGCTTCCGTCGCTACCGGCTGTCCAGCGACCCGCAGGCATGGCCGAACCGGGAGCATTTCACCCCTGCAGTGACGGTGGCACCAAGATGGCGGGCTAGCGCACGCGGCGACCCAAGTGAAATGGTCGTTCGACCCCCAAAGGGGTCGCGACCCACAGGTTGAGAACTGCTGCTCTAGAAACTGCCAGGAAGTTGTCCTGTTGTATTATTTAGTCATACAGCATGGAGCACAATATATTTGTGATTGAAAGCTAAATTTGGCCTTTTACAAATATGTTCAGTGCCACTGTCAGCCCTTGCCCCATTAGTTGAAGCCAGAGGAGCAGCTGAAATGGATTTAATTCAGTTTAAATTGGAATGTAATTACAATTAGACTAAATCAATTTAACCAAATGCAGTTAAGAAAGTAGCTCTATATGTGCTTTATAGGTGTTCAAAACGTTAATTAAATTTGCATAAATAAACAGTTTTGCATCTTTATCAAATAATGTTTATACATATCTAAGGTTTATATCAAAACCTTTTATTATTTTATTTTATTTTATTTTATTATTTTATTATTTTATTTTATTTTATTTTATTTTATTTTATTTCATCAAGCATGTATTAGATAACAGATATAAGTATAAACAGAGCTATGAATACATGAAATGGATACGAATAAAAGGGAATATTAGGACAGGGACGGTAGGCACGCTGGTGCGCTTATGC
>QLTV01001172.1:477792-497757 GCA_003457575.1 Thermophis baileyi | reverse complement strand
TTTATTTTATTATTTTATTTTATTTTATTATTATTTTATTTTATTTTATTTTATTTTATTTTATTTTATTTTATTTTATTTTATTTTATTTTATTTTATTTTATTTTATTATTTTATTTATTTTAAAAGCAACTGAATCCATTATAACACTTCTGGGTCTCTATTCAACTCTGAAGATTTCTGAGAGAAACCCTAGTAGGCTGTTGATTTACATTTTTGACATGTGTGGATTAACTCAAATTCTCATTTTGTCACACAAACTGAAATAGTTTTAAGAAAGCAGTTTTGTTTTGTTTTAAAATAAGACCACCCAAATCTTTTGAATATGAAACCAGCCCACAGTTCTATTTTGTCTATAACATTTTTTATTATTATTTGATGTTTTGGTTTATTTTATTTTAATGAAGGAAAGAGAACGATTGAAGATGGGATTGCAGACTGTACATGTTTGCATATTTTCTTCTAATTCACATCTGCTGTTTTTAATGGCTTTGTAATTATGCTTCACATGATTCAATTATATGAACATCAGCCAGTTGCTAACCGTGCTTCATATGGTAGTCATATATGAATGTTAGCCAACAGAAAATCCCAAAGAGAGAAATAAGAAAAATTCAGTTCAAGGAGACAAACCAGAAGTGGGTTTCAGCAGGTTCTGGCCAGTTCTGGAGAACCGGTAGCGGAAATTTTGAGTAGTTCGGAGAACCGGTAAATACCACCTCTGACTGGCCGCGCCCCCATCTATTCTCTGCCTCCCGAGTCCCAGTTGATCAGGAGGAAATGGGGATTTTGCAGTAACCTTCCCCTGGAGTGGGATGGGAATGGAGATTTTGCAGTATCCTTCCCCTGCCATGCCCACCAAGCCACGCCCACCAAGCCATGCCACGCCCACAGAACCGGTAGTAAAAAAACTTGAATCCCACCACTGCGACAAACTGACCCATGTTTCTCTCACATGGGAATGTCCTTGACTGTAAAACCTCACTACCTAGCCCATGTGTGATCAGAAGCAGCTGCTAGTCATGCAGGATGAGAGCAAGACAGTTTCAAGCACAAACATGCTGTCAGGGTTCCAAATAGCATCCAAAACTAAATCAGAGTCCGAGGCAAAGTATTCCTCAAAGTTCCAATTTATTAACAGAGCCATGTTGGCACATCTGGGAGAAACCTGAATCTGAAGCTGCAGGGGTTTCTCCACCCAGTTGAAAGTTCAAGCCCTTGTCCCCACACCCCCAAGTCCATCACGTTGACCAATCTTCAACTGCCAACTTGGCAGAATCCACCCATCTCCTTCCGTGCAGGTGCAGGAGTGCAAAGACAAAAGACGACCTTGACTATCTAGAAAGAATTTGTTATGGCTACATACAGACAGCCCTCATGCAATTCCCCCTCCCAAATTCCCACAGCAAAGAATACATATTAAAAGAGCATAAAGTATGGCAGGCCAAAGACCCCAACTAAAATGGCTTCGGCCTGACACATGCATAGAATGCGAAAAAAAGCACACAATACAAAACTGGAAAAAAATGTTATAAACATCCTCAGTTGCCACATTGGTAACCTGTTGTCACAAAAAGGACAGTCTTATAGCACTTAGATAGCACTTAGACTTATATACTGCTTTACAGTGCTTTACAGCACTCTCTAAGCGGTTCACAGAGTCAGCATATTGCCCCCAACAATCTGGGTCCTCATTTTACCCACCTCGGAAGGATGGAAGGCTGAGTCAACCTTGTAGCTTCTTAAGGATTAACAAATTTATTTTGCCTTAAGGTTTTGTGGAATCAGTTTAGTTCATCCGATACATGGAACTTAGTCCCGGGGAAGCAATATTTATATATCCTCCCAGGGACTTGGGAACAGGGTGAAATCAGAGGAAAATGAAATACAGGTAGTCCTCGGCTTACAACAGTTCATTTAGTGACTGTTCAAAGTTACAACGGCAGTGAAAAAAAGGGTCTTATGATCGTTTTTCACACTTATGACCGTTGCAGCATCACTATGGTCACATGATCAAAAGTCAGATGCTTGGCCACTGGTTCATATTTATGACCGTTGTTGTGTTCTAAGGTCATGTGATGTCCTTTTGTGACCTTCTGATGAGCAAAGTCAATGGGAAAGCCAGATCCATTTAACAACCGGGTTACTATCTTTATCAACTGCAGTGATTCACTTAACAACTGTGGGAAGAAAAGTCGTAAAATAGGGCAAAACTCAGTTAACAAATGTCTCACTTAACTTAATTTTGGCCTCAGTTGTGGTCATAAGTCGAGGACTACCTGTAGAAGAAACAGATAATTAGGCATTCAGGCAAACACACACACACACACACACACACACACACACACACACAAATTAAACTGTTTTTTGATAAAACATTGTAGTCTGGTAGAAGTAAAATCATTCCACTTAGTCCAGTATGACTAAGACAGAAAGAAATTCCATTTTTTCAGTTGGCAAATTGCCTTGCCCTCCCCTTATACTGTTCCTGGAAGAAACATCAATGCAAAGAAAAGAAAAAAAAACCTTCCCTTTTTCTCCCCCTCCTTCATGACAGACCCCAGATGGGGGATCTCCTGGGATCTGGAAATGGTTTTTGCTATAGCTCTGTGAAGATCAGTGTTGATCCTATTCAGATCAACCCTTCAGTTTGAACTATTGATTCAGTTTGAACTGTGGAGTGAAACTAATTCAGTGTGTCAAGCTGATCTGCATTTTTAAAAAGGGATATGAAAAGTTTGATTTTTGCCCATGTGTAAAGTCAGTTCAGTTTGGAGTTATAGATCAAATAGCTCTCAATTTTAATCCCTGAATCAAAGCTTTGCACAGCCCTATTCTGGACTTGTTGAAAATGACAAATGTAACAGTACGGTGTGGTACCTGCTTGGGATACATAAAAACTATTCCAATTACTATGGCAAAACTTTCTTCACCTGAGTGGGTAATAGGAGAGGGTAGAATAGGATGAAATAGGTATCTTAATTACATACCCTTCGATTGTCTGTATAAATGCAAAGTATAATAAAAAATTAGCCTATGATCGTCAAAACAAGAGGCAGCAAATGTGTGAAATGTTGTGAATTTTAGTCTTACAAGTCTGGAGGGCACCAGATTGAATTGGGCTGTTGTAATCAAGGATTTTAGATATTTAAACTCAGCGGTGAAATCTACTTACCTTCCCTACTGGTTCGGAAGTGCTCGCTCCACGTGCTTGCGCTCGCTCCGCTCACACGTGCACTTTTTCACCCATGCTCCGCTCACGCACGGGCTTTTTCACCCTCTGCGCATGCGCAGAACGCTTTGCACATGCACAGAGGGTTAAAAAAACAACAAAATGGTGGCATCCGGGCGGGTGGCTGGAGCCTCACGCTGCCGTCGCTACCGGTTCTCCGAACCACTGGCAGGCAGCGCTACCGGTACGCCCGGACCAGGCCAAACCGGGAGCATTTCACCCCTGTTTAAACTACAAAATACATACACATATATAGCCTATAGGGGTTCTTTCAAAAGGCCAGTTCCTTACAAGCCTATCATTCCCTGAAGGAGTTGACAAAGTTACTACGTAGTGGGAGAAACTGGTTGTGAAAATCAGACATAATGTGACTTGAAACAAAAACATAATCATCTTGAAGGAGGGCAAACAGATGGTTCTTCAAGATATATCCACGAGTCAGCTGCCTGTAGCCAAATTTTCTAAAATGTTAACTGACGCTTGAACTTCTTATATCTTTTGGAATTGTGCTTTCAGCTTAAATTTTGAAGCTATTTGGCGAGATTTAAACTGTGATCTTGCTACGATCTTAATAGTTTGAAGAATTGCGTAGAATACAACTATGTCATTCTAACAAGAATAATGTTTTTTTTCTGCAGAACAGATTCATGTGGTTATTCTTTAGTTCTTGGGATTTCAGTGTCATTATTTCCTACTGCTTATTCAATCATATTTCAAGATGATCTCTGGCCTACATGTTAAATAGCAGCCCATTTCCGAAGAATTTGCCTGGATATCAAAATTAGTGATTGTTGACATTCTCTGGCTTAGAGTTATAAACTTCATGACACATAAGAGTTCACTTTGAAACCATGCACTCTTGTAGTGGTGTCAAAACCTATCTTTTGTTCTTCTCTTGCCAAAACATCTCTCGGGAAGCTTATTTAAAAACAACATTATTTTGCTGGTATTTCTGAACAAACATTATTATGTTAAGTTGTGAAGTGTGTAATAGCAATAACACTTAGGCTCAAATACTGCTTTATAGCCCTCTCTAAGCAGTTTACAGAGTCAGCATATTGCCCCCAACAATTTGGGTCCTTATTTTACCCACCTCAGAAGGATGGAAGGCTGAGTCAACCTTGAGCCGGTGAAATTTGAACTGCCAAATTGCAGGCAGCCGGCAGTCAGCAGAAGTAGCCTGCAGTATTGCACTCTAACCACTGCACCACCATGACTCACCGTGGTAATATTTATAAAACATTTGTATTGCATATCTTTTATAATTTTTATAATTCTGAAACCTCTTTGAGTGACCAAGCTTCCCAACTTGGGAGAAGTTTACTCCTAGTCTCTTGTCTTGGGAAATATCCAAAGCCAGAGAAGTCGCATTCTGCTGGATATCTATATATATAAAAGCCAAATACCACTCACTCATCACAAAAACTCCAGAACTGTAAAGCCTACAAACTTGAAACCTGGCACGTATGTTCCTCTTGGTTTCTAGATGCTTGCTTAGAAAGGATTTTTCAAAATGACCATCACATAATTAGTATTTCTTATACAGTATTATATTAACACACTCTGATGCTAAGGAGTTAGACTTTCTACTCCCTCTCCCCACCTGAAAAGAACTCTGTTCTAACTGCCAGTTGCCTTATATTAACACACTCTGATGCTAAGGAGTTACACATTCTAAATTTTCAAACTTTAAGTGTCAATGTATCAAGCCCAATCGTAACTACTCATTAATTTTCAAGCTTTAACTGTCAATTTATCAAGCCCAATCACATAGTTCCATAGCGAAGCACGGGTATCCAGCTACTAGTATGACTATATTGAAGGAAAGGCAGAACACTGAGACACGCCATTTCCTATGCCATAACTAATTCAGTTCATGAACTAACACTCTTCCATAAGAATGCCTCTCCTCCTTTGAAAGAAATTTGAAAAGATAATTATCTTTCTTCCAATTACTGTAAGTAGGAACTTGTACGGAGAAAATGTGTGAGGGTTTATTTTTTATCTCAGGCAGAACTAAGAATTAGTGCCTTTGAACTCTTCTCCAGCTTGGAGTGCGAGTTCAAACAAATGTGGGTTCACCATGAATTTCCCCATATTTCCACAACACAGTCATCCAACTTCTCATTTCCCGGGAAAACAAATATCTTCTCTTGGGTTCTTGAGCCTGTGTGGCAGGGGTGGGTTCTGGTTTTCATCACTGCCAGTTCACTCGGTGCGCCACGTGGGAGTGCCTTGTGCGTGCTTTGCACATGTGCAGTGTGCACGCTTCGTGCTAAAACAAAGCTGCTGCGCATGCACAGAAGCAAAAAACAAGATGGTGGCGCCTATGAAGAAGAAGAACTGGCTCGGGGGCGTGGCCAGGCTGCCGTTACTGCCGGTTCGGAGAACCAGTTCCTATTTTTACTACCGGTTCTATAGTGGCGGTCCGAACCGGCAGGAACCCACCTCTGCTGTGTGGGTATACGGTTTTTTAGAGCAAACATTTTTTAGAGCAAAACATGCAGGCAGTATCTGAAGAGGCTCTGTTTGATTGAAAGATGTGAAATAAGTGCAACTGATTGTCATGTTGCAACCATAATGTTAAAGCATGTTACCCTTAGACCAGTGGTTCCATGCCTTTTTTTGGCCATGCCCCACCTAAGCATCTCTAAAATCCCATTAACTTCCAATTGCTCCCATTAAAAATCAAATTGCCCCCCTGTGGGGCGTGGGCCCCACGTTGGGAACCACTGCCTTAGACAATAAAAAAAAAACCTTGAAAATGAAGTAGAAAAGAGTCTTTTGTAGGGGGAGAAAACTTTTTTAGAAACTTGAGATTAGGTTTAAAGAGAGCACTACAAATAACTGATACAGGAGACAGTGTGATATTTTAATGTTTTTTTGGATTTATTTGATAAAGTTATTCCTTGCTTTTTAGCTAAAAGCTCACAGCAATGTATAAAGCACTCTTCCCTTCAATTTTGGTCACTGTTAGCTTATCCAGACATAGCCATTGATCGTATTTACAGGTATTTTCAATGTTAAGGTATTATTATTATTACTATTACTATTATTATTATTATTATTATTATTATTATTATTATTATTATTATTATTATTATTATTATTATTATTATTATTCACAATTGTATCACAGCGGCCAGTTGTTTCACCGGATTTGGCATTGATTACTAGTCGAGCCCCACCCAGGGGCCATAAAAATAATAAAAAAAAAATAATAATAATAAAAAAACAATAATAATAATAATAATAATAATAATAATAATAATAATAATAATATTAATAATAATAATAATAATAATAATAATAATAATAATAATAATATTTCCATTCAATCACATTCTCAGAGACTGCATGGACAAGTCCTGGGAAGTTTTCTTGGCAAGATTTTTCAGAAATGCTTTGCCATTGCTTTCTTCCTAGGGCTGAGAGAAGGTTACTGGCCCATAGTTCAGAGATGGGTTCCTGCCGGTTCGGACTGGTTGTTTAGAACCGGTAGTGGGAATTTCCCCCCACTCGCCGAACCGGCAGCGATGGCTGGCTGGACACGCCCCCGAACCAGCTCTCTCGGCGGCGCCATAGGCGCTGCCATCTTGTTTTTTGCTTCACACGCACAGAAGCTGGATTTTCAGCACTGCGCATGCCCGCGCGCCCACGCGGAGCAGGAGGAAGCGAAGCGGCAGCGAGGTAAGTTAGAACCCACCCCTGCCATAGTTGGACTAGAACTCACAGTCTCCTGGTTTCTAATCTGATGCCTTCACCAAACTGGTACTGGGCTTAACTGAAATTGTTGCCAGAAAACCAAAAGGCAGTTAAGTGAGACATTCTATGGATTTCACTCACTTGGACCAAATTGGATGTCGCTAATCTAAATGAGAATTAGATTAAAAGAAGGGTTGTTCAAAATTTAGTACAGTTTCTGTTATTCTGACTCAGAGCAACATCTGCTCTTTTGTGACTGGTGCATTTACACTGCAGAGAAAGAGAAGGGAGAGGGATGTGAAGAGTGCTTTTAGGGCTTGTATATAATGGAACTCTACAGCTTTGAGACTTGGGGGTGAGGAAGAAGAGAATTCAGTAATCCTCTGTATTGTTCTGAATATAACAGACACTGGCTGAGTTCACAAATTAGGATAAATATTTTAACAAAGGATAAATGTTTTAACAAAGCTTGGTGAACCAGAATTTAATTTTTAGCAAAATACATTCAGTTCTTTCCTAGATTTTTTTCCCCAAAAGTCAAACTTAGCTTGTTAAGCTTGATGCACAAAGACTAATCTAGTAAGTGAAATCTTCCTAAATCTTTTATGCATACGCTGCCCATTGCAAACATTCAGAAATCATTCTGCACTCACAACCTTGTCACCTCACGCTTAGACTATTGCAATTTGCCCTCCAGGACAATTACTTTTTGATATCCACCCAGACGTTTCAGCTGGGGCAGCATAAGATGGTTTGAAAAGCCATGTGCGTACCTAGCCATAATGCCATAATGGAGAATTACACAGAAGTCAGGTTTGAAATTCTTGGTTTCTTTGAATTCTTTGGGCTTGGCATTTTGACATGCCTAGGTTTGGTCTTGTGCCACCATCATTATGGGAGCTGTGTTGCTTGTCAAGTAGCTTTCAGGTGCAATTTAAGCTGCTGTGTTTCGCTTTTGGCACACCTTATAGTTCAATTCTTCATCATCACTGCCCATCTATTGAGTCTTGGTGAACCAGTTGAGACTTCCCAAATGGCAAAAGTCTGTGCACTGATGAAATACCATCTGATACAAACTTAATAGAAACATCTTATCAGTCATGGTCTCCCTTCCTGTGGAACAGTCACCCCTGAATATTGAATGTAATAGTTGCTGTATTTTATGATATTTATGGTTTTTGACCGGTTACTGTTGATGGAATCTGCTCAAAGCCTAGATAAGAAAAGAACCTAAGAGACTAAATTTTTTTTTCTCTTTCTCTCCAACCTTGGTTTTTTTTTCCCCCCTGCAGGTTAGAAGTATTTGATAAAAAGTTGATTTCTCTGTACATTCAAATGAGACAAATCACACTAAATGCCTTGCATTTGTTTAGAGAAAATCTTCTTTTGTCTATTGACTCTTAACTTTTTTTTTACTAATGGTATCAGATAGCATACGTGGTGCATGAACTCTGTGGAATATCTCATCTAATTACCGCTTGATTTTCATGCAAATTAATTTAAACTAAAAGGGTAAAAACAGCGAACTGCAGAAATTAATGATTTGTTACACCCTCCCTTTTCCCATTCTGATGCCCTCTAACTTTTAGGTTGTTTTTTTTTTTTCATGAAAAAAAGAAAGAGATAGCAGATCTACATTTTAAAGCTGATTTATATACAGGATGGCTATTTTGTTCCCTTGATAATAAGGCAATGATAAAAGGAAATGTGCTACAGTAAACTCTAATCTAAAACAGTTACACCCTGCCTCCCTTTTTCTTTTTATCTTCCACAATGAGTCAGAGTCTGCTTAGCTTGATAAGAAAATTCTGTTTATTGCAGAGGTTTGACATTGGGTTATGAAATATACAACTGCATAAATAGCCCAGAGGGTTAAAAAATGCTGCAGTCTCTGTTTCATACTACTACTACATACAGAGTCCTTCGGGAGTTGGGCGGCATATAAATTTTATAAAATAAATAAAATAAATAAATACTAATCATTTATTGCAGTTTAAATACCGACTCAGTATCCCTTAATAACAATGGATTTTGAGAAGCTTCTCTCCTTAAAATTTTGAACTATCGAAAAGTGATGGGAAGTACGAAATTCAGATACAATTTCAACCCTTGAGTATAATGTGAGTTCTGTAGAACATTTTTGAGTTTCATCAGTATCTACTTTACTGAAACAAATTTATAATAATCAGTTTTGGTGTCCCGTTTTAAAATACGCAAGCAAACCACCAATTAGAATAATTGTGGCCATTGCCCCTTCCCATTTGCTAATCCTTTCTCTCAGGACTTTTTAAAAGAAGTTGGGCAAAGAACTTCTACCCAACTGCAGCAGAATGGCTGGCTTTCAGTTATTGCACCAATCCACAAAGTTGTTTCCTTTTGGTAAACATCAACTTTTACCAATCTTTACTAATGGAAGTATTTAGTACAAAGGAAAAAGCAGGCCATTTATTTATTCAATACAATTTTGAGGCTGCCCAACTTCTCGACAGCTCTGGTTGGCTTACAATTAAGAGAAAGAGCATATATCAAAAAGTATACAACTGACCAGAAAACCAACTACATAACAAAAAAAACCCACACCCCTCCCCCCCCAAAAATACCTTGACAATCACCCAACCGCAATCCTGTTAGATGAATCATTTTTTAAACAGTGTATAGAAGATCAATAAGCTGAAAGCAATAAGGATATCTGAGTGGATGTCATTTGGGAGGGCAGGAACTGCCACCAAGAAGACATTCTTCTTAGATCGCTTGAGATGACATTGTTTAATTGAAGTGATCAGAATGTGTCCACTGTATATATGCCAAGTAAATGGTAGGGGACCGATTACCATTTCCCATATCCCAATGTGCCAATGGTATCCATCCAGAAGACCCCTATATGCCAATTGGGTGGTGCAAATCTTTAGTTACCAAAAGCAGCTCCCAACCCATCAATGTCTGTCCCACTCCAAGATTCTCCAGGTCCTCTCTATGACTCCATCCCTAATTTTTCCTCCTGCATGCACAAGCCATTCAGGGAACTGAGGTACCAACAAATTCAACCCATATCAAAGGACCCTCCTAACACTGGAGGTAACAACAACAGATAAGCCACTTCATGGGGTCTCTGACAGCACTAATCTCATTAGCCTTGTTGTCAGGGTTCCAAGTAACATCCCCAATGAAAGAAAACTCCGAGGCTTGGATTTCCTCAAAGTTCCATTTTATTAGAGATGTCATATTGGCACATCTGGGAAAACCCAAATCTGAAAGTTTCTGGTTTTGCACACCCAAAAAAAGTTCAAGACCCTGCCCCAGCACCCACATGTCCATCACATGGTCCAATCAATGCACCGTCCCAACTGGAGATGCCTCCCAGTCACACCCCTCCAGGTGCAGGGCAGAGTGGCCTTGACTCTCGGAGAAAGGAATGTTATTTTGATTATATATCTCTCCAGCTCCTACAATCCCCCGTCCCAGTTTCCCACAGCATTAAATGTGGCAGGCATGAAGATCCAATGCCCAAGATGGTTTCCAGGCCTGACACTTGTCTGGCCAGCACTCGGTCCAGCAGCTACCTTGCTCCTACCAAATGCATCTGGATGATAGAAAGAGTCTCAGGAGAGGATTTTTCATGGCATACTGTACCTTATTCCTTTAAGCCTCCACACTATCTTCGTGGTGCCCTGTTGACCATTTGTCCTGATCTAAAGCCACCATAACTTCTGATGATCCCAAATCTTCCCCGGTACATGTCCTAATCTCCATACATCATCATTCTTCTTGTTGTTGTCCTTATCTATGCCTACATACCAGCCTTCTTTTCTGACATCTCTCCAAGGCACCCAGTGGTGTCTGAGGTACTAAAGCTCCTCTGGAGGTATACTTCCATTTCCTGCGTTCCACATGATGAGTCCAGATGATTTCTAGTTGTCCCAACCAGTCCATCCACCTCGGAAACAAATATATTAATCACCACCGAATATACAGACACACCTCAAACACCACATTGTGGTTAGTCTAACAAAAATACTATAGGGTTACACATGAATGCTACCGGTTCCAAAACAATCTATGATTTGGAGATCCATATCAAACCTTTTTTTTTTTTTTTGGCTGTTGGTTGTAATCCTGGCCACAATTTTTATCGAACAAAACTGCAGCTACTTTTAACCTGAAAGAAGGAAATCAAAATTAACCCATCCTGAAGCATCATCAATTATAATATATCTATAATATAATTATAAAGATATCTGGCTTTAAAACCTTCACAAAATGTAGAGCACAATTCAAGTCTGTACTTGAATCATATCTAATCAGAACCAACTCTCAGTTAACTCAGTGACATTTGTCCCAGATAAATTGGTACAGAATCCCATACTTTAATGGCCATTAACACTGATTCTCTATTGGCCTTTACCTCCTGTTCAGTGGAGGTGAACATAAACTTGTCAAACCACTGGATTATCTGAAATCCTGGGGATGATAGAAAATTATTCATGTTTGAAACTAATGTTAATATTTGCCCATCTTACTCATTCAAGCGAACAAGAAATATTTCCGTGTTTCCATTTGTTTTAAACTATTTTGTCACAAGCACATATTTTAATTGAGAAATTTGCTCAATATTTGCTGGGTTATTAAATTGCAGATATTCTGAAGTGTGCTGGAAAGAGCTATCTAAAGTTAATATAAGACTGCACTTCTGCTTGACTCCATCTGTTCCATTTCTTTATTACTGCCCACAGAAATAAGAGTAGATGGTCAGCAGTAATAGTACTTAATAAAAGTATTCACCGTTATATTGGATTAATGTGTCAGTAGGATATCAGTGCATTATATAACAAAAGAATACCTGTCAGATTAAAAAATGTGGTTGTGGTGGAGAAGAGATAGAACAATCAGGACAAAAATAAATGTCCTGAATCCAATAGTCCAAATGGAAACTTATGAAGGAGACATCCAACCTAGAACTAAGGAGAAATTTCCTGATCGTGAGGACAATTAACTAGTGGATGGCTTGCCTCCAGAAGTTGTGGGTGCTCCATCACTGGAGGTTTTTAAGAAGAGATTGGACAGCCATTTGTCTGAAATTATATAGGGTCTTTTGCTTCTGGTTGGGTTAGAATACCTCCAAGGTCCCTTCCAACTCTGTTATTCTGTTAAAGACTGGACACAGACTTAACAACCAAAACTGTCCAGGAAAGCTTTCCCCCCCCAGAAATTCTGGATTTACATTCCTTTCCTTGTCTGCTGTTATCTATTCAGCCTTGAGTAAATTTCTATTCTCACCTAGCAACTCTATGTGTGAATTTAAAATCTGGAACAGACAATGACATCACCAGAGGTGGGTTTCAGCAGGTTCTGACCAGTTCTGGAGAACCGGTAGCGGAAATTTTGAGTAGTTTGGAGAACCGGTAAATACCACCTCTGACTGGCCCTGCCCCCAACTATTCTCTGTCTCCCGAGTCCCAGCTGATCGGGAGGAAATGGGGATTTTGCAGTATCCTTCCCCAGGAGTGGGGAGGGAATGGGGATTTTGAAGTATCCTTCCCCTGGAGTGGGGAGGGAATGGAGATTTTGCAGTATCCTTCCCCTGCCACTCCCACCAATCCACACCCACCAACCCACACCACACCCACCAAGCCACGCCCACAGAACCGGTAGTAAAAAATTGAATCCTACCACTGGACATCACCCTACGAGAGAGGGAGGGATTAATAATAGAATAGGAGAGGCCCTCTCTCCTTCAAGAGAGCCTTTACATCTTGCATTACCCAATGGACAGATTGTAGTGTAAATTGTCCATGTCTTTAAAGTGAAAACTTATGTAATAAAATGGGACAAGTAGATGCTCTGGTGTTTTACCAACTGTCATCCTAATTAATGATCTCTTCAATTTCTCTGTGGATATAATGATCTGCAAAAAAAAAAAAAAACACCCTTCAGAAAGACTTCAGTTTACTAATGATGGCTCAAGGAGGCCTCCTGTAATTCTGTACAGTTCTTCTGCCATCCAGAACAGTTCTAGATTCTCTCCATTTTTGCTGCCATAGTGTAGATATTCCTTTTACTCTGGTCAATCATAATCACCTATGGATGTCTGCCAATTAAACATGACAATGTTCTTCCAGATAAAAATATAAAGGACCACATCCTTTGAGAAAGGGAAAAAAAGCACTTCGGTATGATGATAAAATTAGTTTTATTTATATTCACATTTCCATTAATTGTTACAGGCAATTAATCTGGAAGCTGATTCTGAATTTTTTTTAATAAGCTTTCAGGAAAAAACAAAGAAAAACTCAATTTGATTATGAATTACTGTAACAATCTGAAATAAACAAAATTGTTTCGTTTTATAATATACGGTTTATTGTTTTACTCACCAATGAAAGGAATTTCACACATTCACATCATTGTTCAAGAGGTAGCAATATGTGAATATATAATATAGGAGATTGATAAACATCTTTATAATTGCATTATTGGTTAACTAATTGTTTTTTGCTAGTAATTTACTGTTTAAGAGCCGAGGTGGCGCAGTGGTTAGAGTGCAGCACTGCAGGCTACTTCAGCTGACTGCTAGCTGCAGTTCAGCGGTTCAAATCTCACCGGCTCAAGGTTGACTCAGCCTTCCATCCTTCTGAGGTGGGTAAAATGAGGACCCAGATTGTTGGGGGCAATATGCTAACTCTGTAAACCGCTTAGAGAGGGCTGTAAAGCACTATGAAGCGGTATATAAGTCTAACTGCTATTGCTATCTATTTTTTAAAAAAAGGTTGTGATTGATGATGTTCTAGAGCAGTGGTTCTCAACCTTCCTAATGCCGTGACCCCTACCCCGCCATCGCGACCCCTCCCCGCCCCCTCCCCGCGTGTGTGCATTGCCAGTCACCAAGATGGTGGGCTAGTGCTCGCTTAGGTGACCCCTGCGAAAGGGTCGTTCGACCCCCAAAGGGGTCACGACCCACAGATTGAGAACCACTGTTCTAGAGAAAGATCTGTATACTGCAGTTAACCATAGTTTAGCTTATAAGTAAGTATATATTTGAATTAGCTGGATCAAGATTTCAGCTTGTGACGGACTGGGAAGCTTCTTAACTTTGTTTTAACTCTTGCTTAACCATTGTCTGCCATATTATCCAGATCCAGAATTGTGATTAACAGCAGCTACAGTTTAAATCCTAATAGGATTTAAAGGTTTCTTGCCTGAACTGTACTATAGTTAGAATCCTGTTGGACTGCAATAGCACATAAGTTGCAGCAAATAAATAAACAAAACAGCTAAGCTTTATCAGTTCAGACAAGCAGAAGGGAATATTCAGAGTCCCTTTTTCACTAGTGCCAAAATAGAAAATATATCAAGCCAATGTTTGTTTATTACCTCTCTTTCCTGCTTGTTCATGTTGTAGTGAACATTTAAACTACAGAATGAAACTGCTGCACTAAAATTAAACAAATGATTCCAAAACAAGGACAGTTGCATTACAAAATGATTTTATTTTTTAATCACATGGTTTCATCTCAAGTTATTGAAATGTTTTCTGGAGATATTGCTATGAATAGAATAGATTTACTGCCATGGTAAATTTTTGAATATCTTTATTTAATGTGCGGTGTTACACATTATAGCCTCCTTGAACAGAGGGCCTTCATCAATAGTGCAAAATGGAAACTACCTTACATTATTTTTTTTACATTAAAAATACTTCAAGTGAGACAAGAAATCACAGTGCTATAGGCTTAAAAATCATTTGTGGAGAGATCCAGAAAAACCATTAACAAGAAATAAAATTGTAAAACATCTGAAGCTGGTGTGTGCACTAATAAAATGTAACCTGATGGGCAAGGTAACACACAGCTCATGAAAAAGCATTTATACAAGTTTCAATAGAACAGAGAAATTTGGCTGTGTTAAATTATTCCATATGGACATGAATAACTGTAAGTGAACATTTTATTTGAAAGCAATAAAACTGACCATGAATTATCCTTTTGCTGATGGTCACCCTATAAAATAGGATCAGCAAGAGCCTAAAGTGATATAGGAAATTAACAGAATAACAGAGTTGGAGGTCTTCTAGTCCAACTCCCTGCTCAAGCAGGAAACCCTATACCTTGCAGACAAATGGTTGTCCAATCTCTTCTTAAAAACCTCCAGTGTTGGAGCACCCACAACTTCTGGAGTCAAGTTGTTCCACTGATTAATTGTTCTAACTGTCAGGAAATTTCTCCTTAGCTCTAGGTTGCTTCTCTCCTTGATTGTCCTGACTTCAGGGCCTTTGGAGAATAGGTTGACTCCCTCTTCTTTGTGGCAGCCCCTTAGATATTGGAACACCGCTATCATATCATCCCTAGTCCTTCTTTTCATTAAATTCGACATTCCCAATTCATTTAACCATTCTTCATATGTTTTATCCTGCAGTCCCCTAATCATCTTTGTTGCTCTTCTCTTTCTAGAGTCTCAACATATTTTTATATAGTGGTGACCAAAACTGGATGCAATATTCCAAGTGTGGTCTTACCACATTTTACAAACTGTTGCAAAATTGCCCCATCAAGCCCTAAGAGCCGAGGTGGCGCAGTGGTTAGAGTGCAGTACTGCAGGCTACTTCAGCTGACTGCTAGCTGCAGTTCGGCAGTTCAAATCTCACCGGCTCAAGGTTGACTCAGCCTTCCATCCTTCCAAGGTGGATAAAATGAGGACCCAGATTGTTGGGGGCAATATGCTGATTCTGTGAACCGCTTAGAGAGGGCTGTAAAGCACTATAAAGCGGTATATAAGTCTAAGTGCTATTGCTATTGCTATTATTATGCAACATTATCAAATGTTTTATCCTACTTTTCAGACACGGTTGTATATTTTGGCTATGAGAATTCTCAAAGTCTCATGGAGGGAAATTTTATGATATTTTTCTCAACTGATCTAAGCCAAGAACTTGAGTTCTTCAACCTGATACGTAAGTGGGCAAAATATATATTTCTATCAACCTTCTTTTTCTATTTGGACTGTTTGATGATTTCCAGTTTTAGAACAGGGTTGTTAAATAAATAATAAATAAACTTGTTCTGGAATGGAAGCTTGTTTGTAAATGGGCTTACAAAGGTCTCGTAACTTTCCATAAATTGAAGAATATGCCATAGCATGTTGCAGATATGATTGAAATTCTTTCCACACTTCTCCAGTTAGTAGATTCGAAACATTTTAGAAAACGAAGTCAGTCCTCTGGAAAGCTTCTAAATAAGCATGACCTTCTGAGTATTTGTTTCTAACAGGAATCCCTAGTTTACATGATTAATGATGAAGTTTGAGATTAACTCTTGGACAGCATGGGAGCTAAAAGGAACAATTTGTCAGTTCATATTTTGCTTTTGAAGCCAGTTAACTAATCAGCCAAACAGAAAGTGAACTAAGATAAATGAAGGCCATTTGATTGTGTAGAAAACTGAACATGAAGATAAATTTTGCACATTTTGCTTCATTTCATCTAAAGTTATCATCACCATCATTGCTTATGAGCACTCAAGGTGCTCTTCATAACAGCCAGAACATTAGAGGCTTAATTAATTAATTATTTAATTTGTCTTGCTGGGCCAGATTGTTGTTGTTGTTGTTGTTGTTGTTGTTGTTGTTCTTTTTTCTGTCCCAGCCCCCCCCAACCTCTCTCTCGCCTCCCTTTCACATTCCTTCAATGTGAAAAATCTGAGAAAAACAGGGAAGTATAAAGCTGGAACATAAATAAATATCGATGTAGCTGATTCCAAATTATGGCTTTATGGACTGGGAGCATGCCAAAGCATTGTGGGGTTTTGCTTTCTGCTTATGAAGGGAACAATGACAAGAAACAAGAGATTGTCGCTACTTTTTTTCCAGTTCCCTGTACATTGACTGACACGCAAAAGGACAAGGTGAATGTATGCTATAGTTAGAAAAAGACGCTCAAATGACATTCAATGTGCTTGTTCAGAGTCATTGTTTACATTTCAACCGCTGATTCTCATGACCTTCTGAATAGCCAATAACCTTATGAAATATATTGAAAAGTCTATACAGCATTGTTATGGAATTAAAGTATAAAGCCATTAGTGGTGTATACATCCTAAAGTTGGATTGTTTTGTTGTTTGCCTGTAAGTAAGAAGTAAATAGCATCCTTTATTCTATACTGTAGTGTGTCATATTCTTGGATATAGTAGAATGGTTTTTGAAGAAGCTTGTTATGTCTAATCATATGTAGAGACTGAGAAGTTCAGGAAGAGAGGTGCAGATTTAAGGTAGGATGGGAAAAGATCCTCATTGATCCTTTTCCTCTGTATTGAACAAAGATATATATGTATATCTGGGTGCACACAGTCTTTTAACCTAGAAGTTATTTTTAACTGAATACCTGGTCTCTAGCAAAAGCAAATATCGTTGGTTTGGGACTGCCTGATCATGGAGATCTTTAGTTGTGAGGTGGCTAGACTGTTCAAATCAAAACTGGTATATAATCTGGGAGTCCTCAAATCTGTCCTTCCTGCCAGTTGCAGCTATTTTTGTAGCACCACTATTTTGAATTCTGCACTGTATACTGGCAGGCGTCTAGTCTGTTCAGAGTGCTAGTTGTCACTGACAATAGCATGAGCAATTGCATTTAGACTTATACAGTATACCGCTTTACAGCCTCTCTAAGCAGCTTACAGAGTTGGCATATTGTCCCCAACAATCTGGGTCCTCATTTTACTGACCTTGGAAGGATGGAAGACTGAGTCAATTTTGAGTCAGAATCGAACTCCTGGCAGTGGGCAGAGTTAGCCTGCAATACTGCATTCAAACCACTGTGCCACCACAAAGTCCTTCTGGCCATAGAATCAGGACATTTGAAGGACACTCCTGGCAGTGGGCGGGGTCAAATGTCTCCTCTATTTGACAAAATCAGATAGTGTTGTCATGCTCTGTCCATCATTAAAAGGACTTTTGATGAAATGCCTCTTTAATCTCCAATGATAGATACTTTGGGTTTGGTATTCGCTTCTTTTACTTTACCCTAAGAAGTATAGAATTTGGTTTGGAAAGAATTAGATGAAATTTCTAAGTGTAGGGAAAGGAACTGCTTCAGCACAATATATTTCTACATTGAAATAAAACAAGGACCAGAAATATGAAATCCTAAGTCAATCAAAGTTATTTAGAATCATCTTCCTATAGGCTTTCTGTTTTATTTTCAAAGCTCTTTCAAAAGCAAATTGTTTTTCATCATCTGATTGCATGAGAATTGATAGGAGAAAAAAATACAGGATTTTTTTTTTCATAGCACTAGTAGGGCATAGAGTACTATAATCATCTTCATTTTAATGAAATTACTGCTGTCCTTCAGAATTTTTCCTTTCAACATGAGTTGGCTTCTATATTTCTAAATTGTATAAATGACATTTGTTTTGAGAGATAGGGAAAAACAAGAATCAAAAGAATAAACTACAATATGGGGGGGGGAAGGAGGCATTTCAGCTTAGAGACTAGTAAGTAGCTTATTCAGTTCAGTCATATAGAAATCTAAAGTAATAAGATTAAGAAACACAAATAATCAGCAAAAATGTATAATCACACACACACACACAAAATATAGGCAGTAGAACAATAAGAGACATTTACAAGAGTGAATAAAAATTAAAAAGAAATAATCCAATATTAAGAGCTCATGTGTCGAATTACAAGATACTTTCTGTCACTACGTTCATTTTAATTTGTCAGCTGGACTCTTATTTTGAAACAGCACTGTATACTGATATGCAGCCATGTGATACCTGTACTGCGCATGTGTTAATCTTTCCTTTGTTCTCTTTGTTCTTCACCATGTAGACACAGACTTAGATGTTCTTATTTTTGTTATGCAAATATATTACTTTTATTCTTTCCTGGACTCCGGTCTTATTCTTGAGGATTGACAGCAGGGAAACAAGATTCATTTCACCTCTAATTATTTTTCTCTGCAACACCTTCTTTGTAGGTTGATGTTACAGTTTAGCAATGAGACTATAAAGATAACAGAGCAACCATCAAGTGCAGACCTGAGGTCCCAAACCTTCTGCCACCATAGAGTTAAAGTGAGACATTAAAGTTAGCATCTTCTAGATCAGCGGTTCTCAACCTGTGGGTCGCGACACCTTTGGGGGTCGAACGACCCTTTCACAGGGGTCGCCTAAGCGTGCACTAGCCCGCCACGCCCCCTTTTTCACCTCAGCGTGCGGGGGGAGGGGGCGGGGAGGGGGTCACGGCGGCGGGTCGGGGGTCGCAGCATTAGGAAGGTTGAGAACCACTGTTCTAGATAATAGTAGATAATAGAGCTCCTCCTTGAGTGAGATAGGCAATCTAGAAACATGAGATTTATTTGTAAAATTTATTGGCTGCCCATCTAATAAATAAATAAATAAATAAATAAATTCATACATTTCATTCATTCATTCATTCATTCATTCATTCATTCATTCATTCATTCATTCTCGAGCACTAAGTCACACAATACCAGAAGATCATTATAGCTTTTGTGCTTAATAGTCATTGATTCTGTTATACTGGTAAATAAACCGTATTGCCATGGAACTAGAGTTTTATTTTTGTTATACATAAATGCAGAGATAAAGTTAACACTGAAATCAATGTCCTAGATAGTGTGTGCTCTCTTTTGCTCTTTGTAGTCAAGAAGCTTATCAAAGAGGCTTCAGTTTAGATTCTTCATTGATCAAATATTGTACTTTGATAGTCTAGGTCAGGGGTCTCCAACCTTGGCAACTTTAAGACTTGTGGACTTCAACTCCCAGAGTTCCTCAGCCAGCAAAGCTGGCTGAGGAATTCTGGGAGTTGAAGTCCACAAGTCTTAAAGTTGCCAAGGTTGGAGACCCCTGATCTAGGTGATGCATTTCAACTTTATAGTTCTATACATTCCTGTATGAAAAGAGTGTGAGTCAGTCAGTCAGTCAGTCAGTCAGTCAGTCTGTCTGTCTCTCTCTCTCTCTCTCTCTCTCTCTCTCCCCCCCCCCCGACCCGTTTCTCTCTCTCTCTCTCTCAC
>QLTV01001172.1:448404-477701 GCA_003457575.1 Thermophis baileyi | reverse complement strand
TGTCTCTGTCTCTCTCTGTCTCTCTCTGTCTCTCTCTGTCTGTCTGTCTGTCTGTCTGTCTCTCTCTCTCTCTCTCTCTTTCTCTCTCCTGCACACCTCCCTCAAAGAGGAGTTTCTATCTCTATCATCCTAAAATGCTATAGTTGACACTGGCATATCTTCCAAATTATCAAAGATGTAGTTAGATCTTTCATTTAATTTATGTTCATAGACATTTTTTTAAAAAAAAAAAGGTTTTATGTTACATGGTACTATGTTGGGGGAATTATACCAAGAACTAGACTGTGCAATAGAACAGCTTCTTAATTGTATTTGTTAACAGCAGTGATAACATGATTTAAAACATGATGTTGACAAAAGAAAGTATGGGGGGGGGAGAACATTCGGCATGTTGAGTTGTCAATTGAAGGTGTATTGGATTTTGTTGAGCAAATTCAAATCAAAATGTTGAAATTAAAAGTGATAAAGCAGCAACTGTGAGATCAAAATACCTCCCCAAATTAGATTTGCACCTCCTTGGGGCCATAAAAACGTATTATCTTGACATGACTTGATCAATCATTGCAAGACAATTACTTCAACCAGTTAAGCGAGTGCATTTCACTTTGATGCGGAGAAAGTTGAATCACATTTTCTCCTTTCTGCTGATATGAAAATGGGGAGAATCAGGCTCAATGACAATGAAATGGAATCTTTGCATTGTGAGTTCTATCAGACAAACAAAACATCATCTCTAGATTTTGTATAAAAACCGTAAATCAAGAAGAAATAGAAGAATTAATTCAAAGTACTCAGTCCAAATATATAGAGCTGTGAATCATCAAGTGTATTATGAATTGATCGGGTGTATTTTATTCATTTGCTTTTATGAATTCATTTTCAGTCTCTCAGTTCTTTCAGTCACTTTGATTATTTCCTATGTGGACTCTACCTGAGACCAAATCTGAAAAGTTTGTAGAAGCTGCAACTGGTGCAGAATGCAGCAGCATGGGCAATCCTGAATGCCGCTAGGGTTGTGCATGTAACACCTCTTCTGTGTGAACTTCATTAAGTACCACTTTGCGTCTGAGTCCAATTCAAAATGTTGGTTCTCACCTTTAAGCCCCTTCATGGCATGGGCCCAGGTTACCTGAGGAACTGTCTCATTCCCATCACATTGGCCCATACCACCTGATCAGGCGGGGAGGACATATTGTGGATCATGTTGGTAAAAGAATTTCAGCTGCTGGGATCCAGGAAGAGAGTCTTCTTTATCATTGCCCCCACCTTTTGGACCATGATGTCCATTCTCCTGGCCTTCTGAAAGTATGTTGAGACCTATAATCTAGATGGGTGGGATTCAGACTGCTGGTGTCTTACCCTGACCTGTGTGTAACTCTTCTAAAATATACAAGAAGCTCTATAAACTAATTCTACCTTCACCCATATCCCTTTTCCTTTAAATACACCACTCTGGAAGGTTAGAAATAGATTTGGTGTTGTTGTTCATGGTCTATAGCTATGAGAGAAATTAGGAGAATGAAACACTTGGGATGAAATTTTAAGTGAGGCAGGGCAAGAAATTTTCAGAACTATGGATAGCTCGGCATGGAATGGGATGAAGATATGGACTACATGCCAAAAGAGCTAATGAACATAAAAGATAGAGACTGCTGTAGCACAAATTTGGAATCAAGTGTGATTTTTAGCTAAGTTCTGTACAGAGCATATATAAGAAATTTCCAGAGGGTGATTGTAAATGTACAATGATCCATTTTACATATTGGATATCCCACACCTTTACAATTTTAATCACACATGTACGCATACATGACACACATACACAGCACACAAAGATCCATACAAATGTGTGTGTATGTATGTATACACCCACATATACTGTATATGCATACATGTATACATATATGCAGGGATGCGGTGGCTCAGTGGCTAAGACGCTGAGCTTGTTGATCGAAAGGTTGGCAGTTCAGCGGTTTGAATCCCTAGTGCCGCGTAACGGGGTGAGCTCCCGTTACTTGTCCCAGCTTCTGCCAACCTAGCAGTTCAAAAGCACGTAAAAAATGCAAGTAGAAAAATAGGGACCACCTTTGGTGGGAAGGTAACAGCGTTCCATGCGCCTTTGCCATTTAGTCATGCAGGCCACATGACCACGGAGACGTCTTCGGACAGCCCTGGCTCTTTGGCTTTGAAACAGAGATGAGCACCGCCCCCTAGAGTCGGGAACGACTAGCACATATGTGTGAGGGGGACCTTTACCTTTACCTATACATATATACACACACACAGATACACAAATCTCTCTTTCAGTAACTAACAATTTGCCACTGAAGTTACAAAAGGAAGAGGGCTGTTTGATTGGTGGGTGTTTTTTCCCCCCTACAGGAGATATTTTAAGGGATAATTAAGCATCAAATACTACATTTTGGTAACATTTCAAGTAAGCTTCCTTAGCCAGAGAACTAGACAAAGGCAATGGGAATTCAAAAATCAAAGCAGACAATCCATCATCAGCCTTTCCGTTGTAATATAAAAAGAAAGGATTGAAGGATGAAGCATGTATTTTCCCTTTTAGGCTTTTTCTGTAGTTCTCTTAAGAGATGCTGAAAATAATATTTAGGGCAAATGCATTTCAGATTGACACAATGTCAAAGAGTCTAAGGGGGCTAATTCACACATTATTACTTTCAGTCTGATAACTAAAACATGGTTTACTAGGCCAAAGGCAGTACATACATTGTATCTATCCAATCTCCCTTTTGCCCTGTATTCTCTTGAGCCCCTGGAAGAAAACTAAATCATTATCATTTTCTTTTGTTACTCAATACTTTTGTTTAAGTTTTGACTATATTCTTGGCTTGTATATAGAATTCTAAACTGCAATTTAGAAACTTGAGCTTCAAAATTTAGTTCTTCATGTATGATATAATATGAGACTCTACAAATCTAGAAGGATTCCATTAAGGCAGATAGGTTAAGGAGGGGAATTCAATCAAAATATTATTTCTCATTTCAACAAATTGTTGTTTATGAAATTGAAATTGTTTTGTGGGAACCATACTAGAGACAGGAAATTCAGCTACAAATTTGCTGGGTTGAATCTGAAAATAAATTTGGGGAATATAGAAGCTGTTTTTTTTATACAAAGCATTATTTATTTCTTAATAATGTGTCATCTTGTCCTTTTAATGTGCTTACTAATGGAATAATGTAAGCACACTAAAAAAACATAAGTGACAGCCCACATGCAAAAAAAGGTAAGACAGTAATTTCTCACACAAATTCTTCTTTGAATAATAAATGTTTCATATTCTAAGCTAAAATGCTTAATAGAATTAACTAGTCTGAGTATGTGGGGACTAGTGCGTGGTTAACCCCCAACAGGGTTGTATCATGCACCACGTTACCCATGTTAAAAACATAATGACTACCTGCATTATATGTTTAACTCTGGGATGGCTTATTGTGTGCTTCCAATCCAGCTTCTAGGATAAATTTATGTTTCAATGTTTACATAAACAAAATCAGGGGTGGGCTGCTGGGGGTTCGCAGGGGTTCGGGAGAACCTCTAGCTAAAATTCTGTGCAGTTTGGAGAACCCCCAAATCCCACTCCTGGCTGGCCCCGCCCCTCCCAGGAGTCCCCATGCGGCCCGTTTTGGATGCAGGTAAGTGCAGGGCGTGCGTGGAGGCTCAGGAGGGCAAAAAACAGGCCTACCGGAAGTTCAGAAAGGCCAGAAACGGGCCTGTTTCTGGCCTCCAGAGGGCCTCCAGAGCCTGGGGAGGCCGTTTTCGCCCTCCCGGAGGATCAAGGAAAGCCTCCGGAGCCCGGGGAGGGCAAACCCTCCCCCACCGTGGTGCAGGAGGCTGACTAGGCCATGCCCACCATGGCCATGCCCACTCAGCAACTGGCAGAGAACCCCTTGCTAAATTTTTTGAAGCCCACCCCTGAACAAAATGAGTAAATCTGGTAACAAAGTTCAATGAATTTTGCAAAAGGTTCCATGTTTTTAATGTCATAGCAAACCACAGGAAAAACAGTGGAAGGTAACATAAAAGACAATTGAAAACTACAGTTAGTTGAGAACTACAGTTATCAGAGGTGAGAGATTTCATGGGTTCTTCTGGCTGAGTTAAAAACAGCTTTTGCAGACTGTACAAAGAGATGTATTTTTACTTAAGTCTTAAGTGTTTTCTCAGTTCAGGAACAGCTTCAACTTTATAGAGCAAAAATGTTGTTGCCTGACTCAAAGAAAATAAAACAATTTCTCCCCTCCCCACCCCCAAAAGAACAGAAATTGGGTAGGATGGTTTTTTCTTCAAAATTGACAATAGCCTTCATTGGCCTACATTGTCACATGAAAAATGAAAATGGGAGGACCAGGTAGATGGATGAGAAACTGTCCCTTTTAATTGTCTAGTATTTACCACTCTGTGCAATTGTTTTTATGGTACCTTGAAAATATGTACAGATATATATATATATAATTATTCTGAGAAACTAAATTGTGATTAGATCCCAGTACCTTGATGAAAATGCACAAAACAGTTAGTTTGAAGTGCACTTGAAAACATTAAGGGCTAAAGGAAATAACTCAGAAAAAATATATATGTGCTTGTGCATTTATTCTCAGACTGAACTGAGAATAGTTTTCCAATCACTGCTGTAGGCAGACGTTCGTTTGTAAGGGGGAATCCCCTTTGGTCTATTTTGTACTATCCTGATAGTAAATTGTCCCTGTGATTTACAATCAAACAAGACAAACAGTAATATCAAGGTTTTGTGGGACTTCTTTGCCAGCTTGGCCAGCTAACTGGAAAGGTAGGCTCAAACCATTTCGATAAATAAATGAACCGAACCCTTCTTCTTTGCAAAGATGATAACCTGTGCCTTACAAACCCTCTGCTGAGTTCTTTATAACTTATGCTGCATTTCCTGGCCTGTGAGGCAAAATCCGAGTGTTTGCTCTATATGGAAATAAATGTGTCTGGTTGACATTGATTTTGAGCAGTACGTGCAGAAGAGAAGGGAGATGATTTCCCCTCTAGCCTTCCCATGATTTCATAATGAAGATAAATGAGTCCCCAGTTTTCTCTTGTTTATTGATTCTCTGCTCTTTCATTGGCTCTTAAAACTTTTGCTTTACTTGAAATGCTGGTTTAAAGATGGGTGCATATTAATATTCCTTCATATATTTGCATATTGCAGGTGTGACGGAGATATAATAGAGGTTTGGTCCTCTAGCTACAAATTCATTTTTAATATTTTCATCCTTTGTTTTCATAAGAACCTATGCAGGGAGAATGCATGCCTTTCATACAAGTTGATCTGTAAACTCATCAGAGATTCAATCAACTAAAACTGGGTAGTAAGAAGAAAGCTCCCAAAATAACAAACCAATCATTGTATCAACTCACTTAGGAGCAGTAGTTATAAAGAAAGTTGTTAAAGGTGGGGGGATAAGTGCATTACAACTTGTTGTTAGAAAACAACTGTAAATCATTCTGCCCTTTCAGATACAGATGTCTAAGAATATTTTTTTGTAATAATTTTTTTATTTTATTTTATAATATAAAAATTCCATTTTCAATTTAAACAATGTGTTGTCAGAGTGCATATACATACATACATCTATATATACTTTCAAATCTAATTATATTCATTTAATAATATTTTTAACCTTTTTTAACATCTTCCATTATAATATTAATTATCCAACCGTCAAATCAACCCAAAAATTTATTCTTCTGTTAAAATCATCTTTCCCTTCTTTGCTCTTCCCTCTCCTCTCGTCCTCTCCCTCCTTCCCTCCTCTTCTCCTCTCCTTCTCCTTTCTCTCCTTCTCCGCTTCCATCCCTTCCCTTTCTTTCCCTCTCTTCTTTTCCCTCTCTACCTCCTTCTTCTTTCATCCTTTATCTTTCAATTATTTTATTATTTTACTTTTCTTTTTCAAAATTTATCTTCTTTCCCCCTTCATCATAACTATATTATGAACAAGATGTTGCCCCAATCTCTTCTTTTGATTTCAACCATAATATTTCTTTTCCTTATTTTTATCTTTATTCATTTTATTTTTATACAAACAATATCACTATAAGCCCTTAAATTCTCATCTCTTACTATATTAACCACTGATAGAAATATCTTCCAGAGTCCTATTGCTAATTTTCACACTTCATATCTATATATTTTCTTCTTTATCTTATACATCTGTATTTCTATTTTAATAAGGACGGTATAGTTTGTATGAGAACCATTTAAGTTGGTTAGTTAAACACAATAACATTAATACATTTAACTCCTCTAATATGTATATTCTTCATCACATCTTAAATCATCATTAGAGGTAAGTCATATTACTAGTTTTCATCTTTCATCTTTATATTTTTTTCTTCTTAGCTTAAATATCTATATTTTCATTATATTATAAACAATGTGACCTTGTATGTCAATCTTATATGCGAACCATTTAAAATAATCATTCAAATACAATTAATCACATTAATACAATTCAATCTACCAAAGTACCTCTTCAACCATTCTCTTTTGGCCTCTTTAAAATTCCATCTCTCATTAACTTTCTCCTTTTCCCCCCTTCTCTTAGCTTCTTTTTTTTCCTTTCTTTTATTTCTATATCTATACTTTCTTGTTTTCTGAATTTTTTTTCTGCCTTTTAGGTATATTATTTGATTAAATTTCCTCCAATTTTTCCCTGGAATCTTCCCACTGTTACACTCTTTACTTCTTAATTGATCTTTTTGCAATGAGTATTTTCCCCTATCTGCTCCTTCCGTGCCACTGTAAATCCCAGTGAAATCATTTATCTGTTTTTTACTTTCAATTCTTTGTCCTTCTATATCATTTTTTTGCTCCTCCAACGGTGTATTTTCTACATGTTTTATGTCATCCAACATCACTTCTAGTTTCTCATCACCTTTTAAAAGTTTTAAAAGTTCATGTATACTTTTTGAGATCTCCATTAATTCTTCATATACCCACAATTCCATTTTATCAATCTTGCTATCTTTAGGGTTTTACAATTATAACTCTCTTGATTCAAACTTAAAGTCCATATAGTCTCTTTAAAATTTCATTTCCTAGTATCCGAATGTCCAGTTTTATTCTTCTTTTTCCAAGTCGAAGCTTTATTATCTTCCACTGGCACTGAAATCGAGACCAAATGCTGTAGCTCAAAACAAACCCCCCTTGAAAGTTCTCACAGTTCCCAAAATATCTTTCTATAAGCAAGGTCAATCCACAGCTGCACACCATTTTTCCCTTTTTTCTTTTGTCTTCCACCAAGCCATTATAGTGTTCTCTTTCCACCAGCAGATGGCATCCTCTAAGAGAGGAGGCGTGGCCAATGCCGTGGCAAGATGATGTGTTCTTTGGGGGCTCCCGAAGAAATGTCGAATCCCCAGCTGATTCAGGGTCTTAATTGACCTAAACTGTCCTGGGGGGACAGTGTATAAAGAGACACAAGCCGACGCGAACAGGGAAAAGGCAATTTCCCTGGAGGGTCGACTGAAGCCTCTGAAACCGGCAGCTGAGGAAAGTGGCCATTGCGAGTCACTACGAAGCTAGGGCGGCCACATCGAAAGAAGCAGGAAGAAGAAAATGTGGATTGTCGGGGTGAGAAGATTGTTTTGATCCAAGTACTGTGCAGGAGTGGTGAGTGAACAAGGTGCTGACACCGGGTGAGTGATTGGCCAATTTATAGATAAAAAGAAACTTTTAAAATGAGACTGTAAAAGACCCCGGAGCGGAAATTAGCAGCAACTGGCAACCGGGAGTATTATGGAGGAAGAAAAAAAAAACAACACACACGGAGATTATAACACTTAAAGCCCAAAAGGATTGTGATTATTGCAATTGGATTTGATGAAAGTAAAGAGAATAATTAGAAAGAGAACAAAGAGTAAGAAGAAAACATTTTATACCTGGATTTAAAGTATTTTGGGAAGTTTTAACAGGAAACAGATGTCTAAGAATATTATTCCCTGTCTTAAAGGTTGCATTAATTCCTGTGAATTCAGGGCTTCAAGGAATTGTAAAAAAAACCCAAAACTTATGGAAGTAATGGTTTGGGAGAAAAAAAAAACATCATCCCCAATGCAAATGTTCTTTGAAATGGTGTTGTTCTGGCCTAGTCTGGTGAATGACTGATTCCAATCTAGTCTAGTATGACTGATTTCAGTGCCCCGAGCTCATCTATGACACGTTTAATAATGTTATGCACAATGTGCACATCAGCTTCCTTGCAGAAAGTAAGAATTGTATTTATGCATATTAGTCACAAAGTTGACATTTGCATCATCTGCACTGAAAACGAATACTGAATTTAATGATGGTCTAAAATTCTCCACTAGTTTTGTATCCCATCTTCTGTTTTATCAGGGCTTTCCAAAAAAAAAAAAAAATCCACTGTTCTGTTCATTAAGACTTGCTATGCAGGGAAATTGCTAATTGCAAGATGGTTCTGCAGCTTCTTCAGATTCTGACTCGTTAGATTCTGCCTGGGTTGTGTGACATTTTACATTATGTAATTCCTTTCACTTTTTTATAAACTTTCAGATAACGTAATCAGTAAATGGTCTGAATATCCATCAAATATTTTTGTTGCTTTTTGTGCATGAGAGGCAAACCCTTGGATTGGGTGGGTAGCTCACAAACATCAACAAAGATCTGTATATGAGAACTTGATGGATATGGTGGAGTTTCCCCAACTGAATGGGCTGTGATCTTTTGTTATGAAAGGACGTAGTCCCCATTCAGAAATACAGAAATACCCAATTCTCTTGCCTGGAATTTGCAATGATAAAATTGTTATCATCCTACCTTGATTGTTTATTTGAGTGTCCAAGGTGGATCATGGAACTGGTGGATTCCTTAAATATAAAAAAGAGATCTATTGTGTTGTATAGTAAATGATCTATTGCTACCTCATTAAATCTATACCTGTAAGTCATCATTATTTAGCAAATATTTTTTGGAAATATTAGTTGTTGTTGAGTTCATATGTAGGCAAACGTATGTCAAACAGGCCTGAAGAAGTTAACACTGAGGAAAGATAATTAGTGGCTTCTACATCAACCTGACAAGGATCAGAATCCTTGTCAAAAATGGGGAAATTAGCATTTGGAAAATTAGTTAAATTATTTTTAGTGCAGCCTGTTTTACAGATTTATTTAGAAATTCAATCTATGGGGCTGTAATACTTTCTCTGCCAATTGCAAGATGGTTATGTACTTTCTTTAGATTCTGTTTTGTTTCATTTCCTGGGTCACCTAACATTTTACAAAACAGTCCCCATTCAGAAACACAGAAAGGAGTCTGTCATTATCTTATCCACCGAAAGAGAGTTCTGAATGTCTCGAAACAATGGCTGTGTTAGAATGCTGAGAAAATCATCTCTTTGTTCAGATATGAATGAAAGGTCCTTCAAATGTTTTTCTATATATTTCCATCTTTTTTTTTTTAACCGGAATTAAAATTCTGTCTAAACCATTATAGGAGTTTCTTTAAAGCATTTGTTGTATTCCCTAGCAATTAACCACAGACAATTTAATCAGCACATAGCATTTGCCCATTTGAAATGATGACCATGAAAGTATGTGGCGCAGTGGTTAGAGTGCAGTACTGCAGGCTACTTCAGCTGACTGCTAGCTGCAGTTCGGCGGTTCAAATCTCACCGGCTCAAGGTTGACTCAGCCTTCCATCCTTCCGAGGTGGGTAAAATGAGGACCCAGATTGTTGGAGGCAATATGCTGACTCTGTGAACCGCTTAGAGAGGGCTGTAAAGCACTGTAAAGAGGTATATAAGTCTAAGTGCTATTGCTATTGCTATGTTCCCTGGTTTTCCTTAGTAAGGGTAATCTGCAACCCGACAACAGTTGTTATTTTCCTTCATCAAACAACTTATTGTTAGTTTATGACTCCAAGTTGTATATTTTTTGTGTGGAGTTTTCCCCAATTGATTCTGATAAACAGTTAGACACGTGTTTTTTATCCTAATTATCCTTGATTGTTAAAATTAGCAATCAAGACTTTGTATCACTGGTATGTGGTTAGTTGTTAATACCAGAATCTCATGCAGATGCTGCACAGCTGGTAAAAGGACACACAATTGAGAACACTATATATATACATTTCTTCTATCAGCAGTGCATTTTCACAAAACTACAGTCACAAAGACTCAGAATCCAGGATTCTAAGATCCATACTTGGAAACTGAATTCCATTTCGGTGTAATTTCCTCCAATGAAGGATTGCATTTCTTCAGCAGTGCTTTTTAAATAATTGGAATTCAGGAGTATATGCAAAGCCTATAAGACATTTTATTTCATGGGTGTAATTAGAGTTTCTTCTATGAACATGAACAGTAGTTCATGAAGTTCACCCATAAGGATGGAATATCAAAGTTTATATCATCTAAAGGTGACACAGTCTTGCCCTCTAACAGAAAGAATTGCTTAGTGGGCTCAGTATCTTTTATCTGAGAGGATTGCTTCACTCTGCTTAACATTAAAACATTTAACCACTGCTGAATCCTGCATAGCAGAGGTGGGTTCCTCCCGGTTCAGACCGGTTTGCCCGAACTAGTAGCGACCTGCTGGTGATGTCATGATGACATCATGTATCCGGTTCGGTCGGTGCCGGTCCGTGGACGCTGCCATCTTTTTTTTTTGAATTTTTTTTGAATTTTTTTTTAATTTTATTTTTTGAATTTTTTCTGGTTTTTTTTTTCTTCTGCGCATGTGCAGAATCTGAGTTTCCAGCACTGCGCATGCATCACCATCTTGTTTTTGGCTTTGGGGGGGTTATTTTTTTTGCACTGCGCATGTGTGCGCGCATGAAGCGCATGCGTGCCCATGAGGCACAGACACGCAGCGCGGGAGGAAGCGAACTGGCAGCGAGGTAAGTTAGAACCCACCCCTGCTGCATAGGTATATATAAGTATACAGTAGAATCTTCATTTCTGGAACTATTAACTGAATGACCAGGATACTTTAGAATCCCCTTCCCATTGCTAGATAGAAAGTTTGTTGGACTTCTGGTGAGGGTATGGCAAACTAAACATGTTGCCAACAGAGACAGAGACAATGACTGTAGCAAAGACCAAAGTACCAGTGAGTAGACAAATTCCTTCCAAATAATGAGAAGTCCCACATGTGCTCCGGATGGCTGTTTCTTGTGAGAAGACTGTAGGATGGTGATCTCCCATGTGTGTCAGAGCCAGAAGATTAGCTCTTTACTTTTTACTGGACTTACAAAAGAGGTTTATTAAAGCCTTGATGAAGCCTTTCTGACTGGAAAGAGAATAATTGAAGAGAAACCAATCTTACAGCATCTGAAGGAATGAAATATCAAGATTGTTAGAAGTAAAAGGAAGGATTATAAAGATGGTTTGTTTGAAATAAGACACATTTTTATAAAGCTTTGGTAACCCTTTACAATGGTTCTGCAATTTTTCCATTAACGTGTGCCATGGAACCAGGTATACTGGCTGCGGCGCTGTCAGGGCTCTGGCCGTGACGAACATGTCACAACCGCAGGAGCTGAGGAAATACCCCAACTTACGGGGTCCTGACAGCTGCGCAAAGTCATTAGCCCTTAGGACACATTCAAAACGTGTCAAATAGTCATCCCAGGTCTTGGTCGCTGGTTCGAACGGAGCGAAGGCTGGTAGGGTGGTCATCCTGAAAAGGATGACTTGGCTTCAGCAATCAGCGACTTTTCGTCGCCCGGTAGTGACTGGAGCAGCTCTAGTGATCAGCTCTGAGTAGAGGGTGGACCCGCTCGTTCCGTCAGGCCGTGTATCCCACCTTCATCGCCAGTGTTGAGTTCGCGGGGTGCAGCTGACAGGAACAGAGGCAGACACGCGGAAACAGCAACAGCAACGTTTATTCAGCGCCTTAGAAGCGAACAGCAAACAAGCAGCTTGACAGCTCCTTTTATACTGGAGCTGTCAAACTCTAAACCAATCCCGAGCCACAATTTTCCCGCTCGGCTGCTGCCCGCGCCTGAGCCAATCAGGAGCGAGCAGCAGCCGGCGCGGTCATTAAAGCGAGGACTTAACACTTTTCTTTTTCTTTCTTTGCACTTTATATTTTTTCTCTTTCTGAGTTTATTTTGTATTCATGTTTACTACTATAAATAAAATCTTTAATAAAACTATTCTTTTTTTAAAAAAAATATGTTGAGTGATCTTGGGCTGTTCCAAAATGTTTTAGTTTTGAACAGAATGTCATAAGGTCATTTTAAATTCCACAGCTCAATCATAAGATCACTTTAAGTTTCACATCTCAATTGTATATTGTTCCTCTAATATGTATGTATATGGCCCTAGGTTTTGGGATGAGAATTAAATTAAAAAAGTCAAACTTATAATGAATCCAAAGGATAAGTATATTTTGCTCTGAGAAGTGAGAATGTGGCTTAGTTCAAAATGTGAGTGGCTGCACCTTTAAAGTATCTCTAGGGAGAATTCACTCTTCCCTAACAACATTAAAATTATTTGTATAAGCCTATCAGTTAAATTGGCCTGGGGCCAATAATTGACTGATTGGCCCATGTATGTTGTGTGAATGTTGAACCGCCGAACTGCAGCTAGCAGTCAGCTGAAGTAGCCTGCAGTACTGCACTCTAACCTCTGCGCCACCTCTGCTCTTCTAAATGTTTTTAGCATTTTTAATTGCCTTTTTAAAAAAACTGTAAGCCACCCAGTCATTGACTGAGATGGGCGGCTTAAATAAATAAATAAATAAATAAATAAATAAATAAATAAATACTTATAATTTCTCAAACTACTAGTTGGTTTGCTGTGTTTAGAAAAGAAGAATTTTAATAGAGCAGCCTTTGTTTTCCCACTTCTTTTATTTGACTTTGTGATAATCACTCAGCAGGCCTTTTTTAAACTTTACTAAGTTCTACACCATCACATTTTTTTTTTTTCATTTAGCATCATGGTAAAAAAATTATTGTCCTTTAAGATCCCACATTGCTAGTTTAGAAAGGATGGCAAAAGCCATTTCAAGACGGAGACAATTTGTAAACAGATGTCATTCTAATGAGACATGAGCAGATGGTGCCCCTCTGCGTTTTTACACCTCTTCACTGCTCTGTACTATACAGTGATTCTTCCACTCTGAATGTGGGCATGTTAATACATTTCCTTCATATGTTTCAAGATATGAAGAACATCAAAACATCAAGTGTACAATTTCTCCCATATCTTTTCCTTCCTCCTATAGTGGCCAACAGATGTCTCTGGAAAATTCTTAAACCATGAATAGACAACTTTTGTTTTTTCATGCTGACACATGATAGGCTTCAGAGGTGGATTCCTCCCGGTTTGGACCGGTTCGCCTGAACCGGTAGCAACCCGCTGGTGATGTCACGGCGCCGGGTCGGTCGGTGCCGGTCCGTGGACGCCGCCATCTTTTTTTGGGATTTTTTTTTAAATTGGAATTATTTTTAATTTTTTTTCTTCTGCACATGCGCAGAAGCTGAGTTTCCGGCACTGCACATGTGTTGCCATCTTGTTTTCGGCTTTTTTTGGGGGGGGGAATTTTTTTGGATTTTTCGGCACTGCGCATGCGCACCCACGCGGTGCAGGAGGAAGCGAACCGGCAGCGAGTTAAGTTAGAACCCACCCCTGATAGGCTTGAAATGGTGACTTCCAAATAAAAGAGATGGGTGGGGGCATGACAGAAGATAAATTTGGTTTCATTTCTTTTAAACTTAAATAGAAAAATATTAATATGATGGATTTGTAGACACACATTTAAATGTATCTATCATCTATCTACTTATCATCTACCTTTATCTACCTTTATCATCTATCTATCACCTATCTATTCTCTCTATCTCCCTCTCCCTCCCTTAATCACATAGTAAATTCTTGATGGGTAAGAACATGATATCTAAAAATAACAAAAAATAACAATTGAAATAGACATACTCAAAAAATAATTTTCCAATTCAAGCAACAAAGTCCATTCCTGAAAATGAACTAGAAATTCCATCTTCATCATCTTCCAGAATTTCATCAAGATTGGCTCTAACCTGTCCTCTGGAAAACAGTTAGTGCCAACACCAAACAAAAACTACCTGTAGATTCCTGCCCCACACCTCATGAAAACAAGGGACAACTATTTTTTCCCCTCCTCTATTCAACATATTAGATGTATTTATTCCACTTGAAGAAGTGGAAGCAAACCAGAAGAGAATCCAACAAGGGCAAGTACAATCAGGGGACTACTGCAAAAGCTAAGTCTTGCAAAGAAGAAGAAGAGGAGGAGGAGGAGGAGGAGGAGGAGGAGGAGGAGGAGGAGGAGGAGGAGGAGGAGGAGGGGGGGGGGGAGGAGGAGGAAGAGAGGGAGGATATTTCATTAAACAACTAGATAACATCATCAATGTTAGAAGGGAAAGGGGTTTGCAGAGAGGAGGAGGAGGAGGAGGAGGAGGAGGAAAAAGACTTGGGGTTCTTTAGTTTTGAGAAGATAGACTGAGAAATTTCCTCTTCAAATACCTGAAAGAATGTCACTCAGAAGAAAGCCAGCTCTGTTTTCTATTGTTCCAGAGGGCAAGACATGTAATAATGGATTTCAGTTATAGGAAGACAGATTCCAATTAGATGTTAGGGGAAAAAAATCTTAAGAGTAAGAGTTCAAGAGTGAATCCAATTACTTAAAGAGTTATGCTGGATGTATTCAAACAGAGGCTAAAGAGCTATCTGTTGGGGATGTTAATATTTGGATTCCAGTAGTGAAAGGCTGGACTTGATTGCTCAAGAGCATCTTCCTACTCTTTGATTCTCAATTCCTATGACATGAACAGACAATTCCCCCAACCCTAAAATAATCCCAGCCCTGTAAGCTTTTCTAGCTTGCATCAGCCACTCACCCATTGAAGCTTTTGACCACCTCCCTTGCCCTCCACAAAAATGAAAGAGGCTGGCTCAGTTCCAAGGGATTGTTTATAATTTCTCTGCTGGTTTACACGAATGGATATAACCTCAACAAGCTTAGTTCAGAGCCTACAGACTGTTTTATTTTCAATGTTTGCTATATTTTGCCATGAGGGTTCTTTCTTGTGATCACTCTGCTAGAACTCCCCTTAGTTTTCTTTTATTTCTTTGTTGCTCAAGTTCTGATAGTGCCCTGTTTTCTTGATTTTGCTCAAGAAAAATCAATTCTTTATTGCACGTTGTCAATGACCTTGAGTTTTCTTAGGCCCATCCTTTTCACTCGGTGTCTTTTCAGGATTATTCTTGTCCCTCTCTTTACATTCACGGTGCTTTAGCCTTTTCCTCTGGCTGATATCGTTATCTCTTTTTTCTTGAAATATAATTGTTGAAGAGACAGTTTCCACTCCTTTCTGTTCCCTCTTTTCTCTGCCTCTGTTCCCAGGAATATGTCCAATTTCTGACAGATGTCACATCACTATATTAAATTCCACATGCACAAATCTTTATTATTACCTTCACCCTCCTCTGGGCAACTGCCTTCTCTGTCTTCTTATCGAGGTTGTAGTCTGGATTTCCTCGTTCATTTCTGGCCTGCTCTATTGCTTTAGTTATTTCTCCTATGCTAATCTCTGAATCAGTTCACATGGCGACTAAATCAAACTGACCCCTGGAAAAAAACGATAACGCTTTTCAGTTTTTGTTTATTTTTGATTGTTTTTCACCTAAGAAAGGTGTCGAGGCAACTTAACCTTTTTAAAAATTATTTGTATTTGTTTGGTTTATCTACAAGGTAGTGTACTGATCCTGAAATTTCCTGCCAATTTGAATTGCGGTTTATGAGAAATACACAAAGGGTGTTTGGGCAAGTTGGGAAGTTTTTAATTAGACAGAAACAGTTTCCTATGTTAATCGATGTATTATTTGATTATCTGTTTTATGAATGTGTTTAGATTGTTAATGCAAGCTGCAACTCTTAGTAAGTGGCATCTATAGAAGCTAGTAGGAATAAAATGATGGATGGATGGATGGATGGATGGATGGATTGATAGATGGATGGATGGATGGATGGATGGATGGATGGATGGATGGATGGATGGATGGATGGATGGATACCAACAATGCAAATAGGCATTGCCAATTTTACAATTGAAAATGAACTATTCAAACTATTGAAATACGTCATACCCAAAACCACTTCCTCTTTGTTAACTCAAAAAACCCTAGAAATCATTGGTTTCTCGTCTCTTTACAAGCTAATTTTAAATTATTTCTTTACTCACATAATGTTGAACTTTGCTAGGTTTGTCTTCCAGTGGTTTATGTTAAACCTCTTTTAAATAATAAGTGTATCGGTGATTATTCCTTTTCTTATATACCTTGCCTCCTTTTCCTTCACACTTTCATTAAATATTTCTCTTCTGCATTTTTTCTTCTTATGTGGAGCTTTCTACAACTCTCTCTTTTGTTCATGTTCAAGCATATTTTTCTTTCCTAGTTTCCCATTTTGATTTTTTTTTAAAAAAATACCTCTCTTTTCTTAAATTTATTGTATATGTATCTATTAACATCTCATAAAAATAGAAGAATTTCCTTACTACATCCACCTAAGGCAGGTGTTCAAAATGTATAAGCATGAATAGATAGTTGGGATACGCGTACAGGTTTTGCTCCTCTATCCAGACCTTTCTATTTTAAATTGGGTACCTAAAATGAAATTGAAACGATATTCAATTTAATACAAGGGCAAAATTGTACATGAGCAGAGAATCCTTGCCTTATTCAATATCACCTTATTTTGGTCAATGACCAGATCAACTTTGCCTTATTGCCTGGAACTCATTAACTACAGTACATGCGGTCAAATAAAATTCCATTTCCACTTCAGCTTGCAGGTAGAACTGAATGTGGCTGGAATAAATTCCCTGTAAATTTTTATACTTAAAAACACTTAACAATATGTGAACTTCTAAAGGCAGTTTTTTTCTTCTATCTCTTTGTCTCATTTTTAATTTAGTATGCGCTTTTAGTAGAGCTGTTTTTAAAACATTTAAAGCTAACATTTCTTATACTACAGGAGCTTTCACAAATAACAAATAATTCTTTGTTTAAACATACATTTATGTATTTGCACAACAGGCAAAATCCTAAAATGTTCCTATCCTTGCAAACAATTATTTCCATATTGAAATGGATCATTATATTGATTCCAAACTACTATTTGTGTAGCACATAATAGATAAAATGTTGACAGGTTGTCATAGATTGGTAGGAAAGTTGATCACATTAATAATCCTACATTTACTCATATATTCCTCTTTCTCTAACAAATGCTTTAAAATACAAGGCAATACAGGTAGTCCTCAAATTACGACCACAATTGAGCCCAAAATTTTTGTTGCTAAGTGAGACATTTGTTAAATGAATTTTGCCCCATTTTACGACCTTTCTTGCCACAGTTGTTAAGTGAATCACTGCAGTTGTTAATTTAGTAACATGGTTGTTAAATGAATCTGGCTTCCCCATTGACTTTGCTTGTCAGAAAGTCACAAAAGAGGATCACATGGCCCCAGGACGCTGCAACCGTCATAAATATGAGTCAGTTGCCAAGCGTCTGAAGTTTGATCGCATGACCATGGGGATGCTGCAATGATTGTAAGTGTGAAAAATGGTCATAAGTCACTTTTTTCAGTGCCATTGTAACTTCAAACAGTCACTAAATGAACTGTTGTAAGTTGAGGACTACCTGTAATATGACTCAGAGTTAATTTGGGACAAAGTTTGAATACTGAGGCAGAGGTACTTTACAATATACACTAAAATATTGACAATATTCTTAAGGAAGAGGAAAGTTACAGAGTGAATTTATTCATAAATGGCTATTCCAAAATATGGTACTGTAGATGCACCATCGTGAAATGCAACTTCAGACTGACTTATTTATTGATAAATAACTTGTTAAATATTTGTATCTTGCTTTTTCTCGAAAACACACACACATATGGTAGCCATAACCTTACATTTTCCTTCACACTTTTCCTGTGATAATAAAGACTACTGTGAAGAAGTCAGGGGTATCTAGAAATAAACTGGATGGTGGTTTGAATTCTAGTTAAACCCTGCACCACACACATGAATCTGGTCGTAGTGAGCTTCATACATCAGTAATGCTGCATGTCTAATATTTTTAGACAGTGACAACATTCATCTTCCTCAATTTCTCACAATGAGGACTCCTTCCCTTGGTGGTGTCACAAGTGGTGGGTTGCTGCCAGTTCAGACCGGTTCTCTGGTCTTTCCGTACCAGTGGCGGAAATTTGCATTCGCTCGCCGAACCGGCAGCGATGACTGGCTGGCCATGCCCCCGAACCGGTTCTCTGGTTGCCACGGCTGGCAAAGACCTTTTACCTTAAACTGTCTACCGTGGACCTTACACGTTTCTTAAGAGGTCCCTCTTAAGGGGGCGTGCATAAGTGCACCAGCGTGCCTACCGTCCCTGTCCTATTGTACCCATTTGTATGTACTCATTTTATGTGTTTATGGCTATGTTTTGCTTCTTTATATCCATTTATTTGTGCCATTTTTTCATGTGTCCTGTTTCCTTGCACTTGTTGACAAATAAATAAATAAATAATAATAATAATAATAAAGAACCCTCTGCACATGCGCAGAGGCTCAGTTCCGTGACGTGACATAGGTGTGCGCGCTTCGCTCGCGCGCACACGCAAAACGCGCACTTCCGTCACAATGCCAACCGGTAGGGAAGGTAAGTGGAACCCACCCCTGGGTGTCACCAGCAGACCCACCTTAATCTTAAAACAGAAGTCAATCTGTAAACTTAGAACCCAGTGAATTTAAAAAAAAACAAAACCTTTGGTTGCCATCCTTTAAAATCTAAGATCATTTCCTAACAACTTCTATTGAAAGATTTACTTTCATATTTTAATATTTTCTTCAACCCAAGCAGCTTCAATCCTTTCATAGTACTGCAAACATATGGAACTTTTGAATTCCTGCCAGAAGTCTAAATGACAAAGTTATAAATATACAGACCCAAAAAGATATTTCCCTCATCTGCAACCCTACTCTTTTAATGCATGATTTTGCATGCTTGAGTCAAAATAGACTTTAAATCAAAGTAGGTAGTTTACTTTATCGTTATGTCTATGGATTCTGATGCCATGGATTATCTTAAGTTTAATAAAAAGCAACTCATTATTTTGAGCTAACACAACAGCATTAACACGTAGGGCGGAAAAAATAGATTTCTTCTCTATTTTTCTTGAATTTTCATATTTACTTAGAGAAGTTAGCACATATTTTCCAAGAGCAGTCCATGTTCTACCTTAATTAACTCTTTACCAAGTACCAAGTAGTTGGTAAAGAATACCAAGTACAAAGTATTCTCTTAGTTTTATGATATGGCATGTTTATTTTGTTTAAGATAATGCACCTCTGCTTTGAAAATACATACAGGAAACATGTTTTACAAATAAATAAAATAATCTAAGATTATAATACATAGGAACAATATAGGAAAGCCTGCGGATCATGGCTTCTAGAATTCTTTCGAACTCCTTTCTTAGCAAGGGGCATAGAGTGTATCTGTTTTTTTGTTTAAATGTGTAACAACAGAATGAATTTCTGTCTCTGTGTGAGCTTCTGTTCTTTGCTTGTACTGTGTGTATGTGTGTGTGTCTGTGTCATCTCCATCTTCTGTGTGCTTCTGTACTCTACTTGTACTATGTGTGTCTGGGTGTGAAAATCCTAGAAAGCTTTAACAGTTTAGATCAGCGGTCACCAACTGGTGGTCCGTGAACCACTGGTGGTCTGTGAGAAAATTTTGGTGGTCCGCAGAAAAATTATTTGCATTTTTTATATTGCACTAAATCAGGGGTCCTCAAACTACGGCCCCTGGACCGGATACGTGCAGTGAATGTTTGTGTTGCTGCAGAGTCTCCCCCTTTGGGGTCTTTTTGTGTGGGTCGGAGGGGGGCAGAAATTCCAACTTGGGGCCTGCTTCAGCCTCCTGGTGCGGGGCTTTGGGCGAAGGCTGGAGGGAAGTGCCGCTGGTGGCAAAGAGTCGGAGGGTGTTCCAGTGGGACTGCATCATTGCCTGGAACTGGCTGACCATCTCAGCCCGCTGAGCCTCCAGGGGCCGGTACCTGGCCTTGCACTTCAGCAGGTCTTCCCTCTGCTTGGAAAGCCTATGCTCATAGTCCTCAGTGAGGTGCTTCTGCTGAGCCTCCTTCTGGGTCAGATCTAATTTGAACTGAGCCAGCTGTTTTGCCAACTCTTTCTCATGGTGGCTGCTTAGCTCTAACAACTGCTTCCTGTTGGGGCCCTAAGGAGCCCGGGCAGGCAGGCGAGGAGTGGCTGGGAGGGGAGGGGTGAGTAGAGGCCGACGAGGTGCCCCTCAATGTGAGTGACATTGAGTTGGCCATGCCCACTCAGTCACATGACCACCTAGTCACGCCCACCCAGCCGGTCATTAGGCAGATCATATTAGTGGTCCGCGGGATTTAAAATTATGAATTTAGTGGTCCCTGAGGTCTGAAAGGTTGGTGACCTCTGGTTTAGATGGTCAATGCTTCCAGGCCTCTCTACTTTGATGCTTTGAGCCATTTAATTTGCCAGGATTTTGTTTCCCTCCATTGCCCCTGCCTTGATCCAACCCGGTCTTGAATGTAGCTTTCCTTTTGACAGGTGTTTTCACTCCTACCAGTATGCTCCCCATTCGGTTCAGTGTTTGAAGATCTCTCTATGATGGATGGATGGATAGAAAGACGTTACATAAGTTCCACTGTTTGTTAAGTTTAGAAGGAATATAAAAGTGGATTGTAGATAATATCTCTATGGAGATTCTCAAACATCCAGGTCTTTGTTGTCCCAAAGGTGCTTTTTCCAAAAGGCAACTAGACTTGCGAAACATTTCAAATTAAAAACCAAGAAAGTCCAGTTGCCTTTTTTTGGGGGGGGGGGAAGCACCTTTGGGACATTGTGGGTAATATTTCTCCTTGTCCATCTCCTCTCTCTTTGCAAAAATGTCTTATTATGAAATTAAAAACTTTAGTAAGACAGGTACCCAGTTCTATAAACAGAAACTAATTTCTGAATAAAGGATCATGCCAACATTGGAAATGTTTTCCTTCAGACCAATGGCCTAAACAACATCCTGCAACAACACCCGTATGACTAAAAATAAATAACCTTAAATGGGAAACGCTAATAGTTGTTCACTGTTGAGCCTATTGGTATGGAAATGAGACTATCACTCTTTTCCTTCTGTTTCTTGGAACATATACACGACTCTTTCTTAATGATTCTTTTGTTTTAAGCAGAGCACAGTATCAGCTCGGTGGAAATCTGTCTCGATGGCCAAGCAACGACTCTTTGAAAGGGGGAACATTTGACTTCCGAAATAAACTTGGTGACTGAGAGCTAGCTTCTTGGGAGTGATAACAGCGATGGCAAAACAGCTGCCAGCCAAATCAACGGGCTGCTCTATTAAAAACCGACATGCCGTCCATTAATGCAGAACAGCTACGCGGGGTTATTAGACAGCTATGCAAATATGCTAAATTAATCATTTTGGCACAAAGCCTCTCACTTTTGCAATAAAAGCAACAGGCAGCCTTATCTGTGAGAGGGAATGCCACTTGGGAGTCTATCATAGAGCCCTTGTCATCTTCCTGTTTGAATTGGTTTCTCTTTGAGGAAACTGAAAAGCTGGGAATCTAAAATTACCCAACCATGGGGCTCAATTGGTTCGCTCCTGTTTCTCAGAATGTAATTGCAACTTAATTATAGCCCAGACTTTGCTTTGGCTGCTTCGGTTCTAGCATTAGTAAAAAGAATCTAACAGTGGAAGCTGTAAACTTTGTGGGTGCAGCTCGTGGCTGTTTTTCTGGATAGATCTCATTCTCTCTCCTTCAGGCAGAATTTCATTTTCCCTCAATTTTTCTTTTTTCTTTTTTAAACTCTGTTCCACAAATGCGAGGTATTATTGCTTCATGTTTTTGAGAAATACATTTATCTCTTTCTCCATATATTTAATTGGCCATTTTATCTACTCTGGACAGCTTTTGCAAAGACTTTTCTCCAACAGAACTGCAACCTAGTACACATTATTTGTGAATATATTATTTAATGCAGACATTTGCTAATATATGTGGTGGGAGGTTGAATGAGTATATTGGAAACCCCACAGAAGTACACGTATTTGGGAAAAGGTATTTAATTTGAACTCACATATTCTTTTGAATATATAAAGAAACCTGTTTAAATTCACAATGAAGTACAAAATAAATATTTTCACTCATAACTAATTATGGAATGCAAAGGAATAATGAGAGCCAGTTTTGCCTAGTGGTTAAAGTACCAGAGTATAAACCAGGAGCCTGTGAGTTCTAGTCTTGCCTTAGGCACAAAATCCATAACCTTGAGCCAGTTACTCTCTCACACAGCCTAAGGAAGGAGGCAATGGCAAACCACTTCCAAAAACTTGTCAAGAAAACTGCAGAAATTTGTCCAGGTAGTCACCAAGAGTCAACACTGGCTCAAAGACACATAAACAAAAGGAATAATCCTTCAGAGGTTGTGGGTGCTTCATCATTGGAGTTTTTAAAAAGAGATTGGACAGCCATTTGTCTGAAATGGTATAAGCAGAGGTGGGTTCCTCCCGGTTCGCACCGGTTCTATAGAACCGGTAGCAAACCGCTGGTGACATCACGGAGCTGGGTCGGTCGGTGCCGGTCGGTGGACGCCGCCTTCTTTTTTTTGGAAATTTTTTTGGGGGGGAATTTTTTTACTTTTTTTTTTCTTCTGCACATGCGCAGAAGCTGAGTCCCCGGTACTGTGCATGTGCCGCCATCTTGTTTTTGGTTTTTTTTGGGGGGGGTTTTTTGTGAATTTTTGGCACTGCGCATGCGCAGTGCGGCCATGCGGTGTGCAATGTGCGTGCAGCCACGCGGCGTGGGAGGAAGCAAACCGGCAGCGAGGTAAGTTAGAACCCACCCCTGGGTATAAGGTCTCCTTCTGTCCTCCAAGGTCTCTTCCATCTGTCTTATTTTATATCTATATCTTAAGTATGTACATTGTGTAACTACAAATACTATGTAGAGGGTTTTTTTACAGTGACAATCTGTACCAGTGAGAACATCCCCCTCTGACAACTTTAAAATTATTAGTCAAACACCATATTAAGAATTACAGTATGTAGCAATATCAAGATAACATTAATAGACTGCTAAATAGCTAAATAGCTAATCTTTCTAATAGTTTAGCTATTTAATCTAATAAGATTGATCCAGTATTATTTAATCTAAAACTGAGAAGGTAAATAAATCTTGAAAGAAGAGGAGGAGAAAGTTGTATAATAAAAAATAAGAACATGAGGACATTAAAGCAGAAAATTCTCCATATTTTGTAGTACGTTGCTTGACCTGAAAGTGTGGTTTTAAATTAAGAAATAACTTCAAAAATCACCCCCAAAATGACATATAAAAATAGGCTAGAATTACACCGATCTATCCATCCATAGATCATATCATTAAAAGCCATTCTGTAATAACTGAGTCTTTATGTGAAGTGGATCTGTCAAAATTGCAACTTTTATAGTTTCAATTTTGAATCAAGACAGTTTTTTATCTATGTTTTCCCTGAGGAGCAGATATTACAGCCCAATGAAACTGAGAGTTAATGGTAGACTATCAACATGAAAATCTGTGTTTCTGCCCCATTAAGAACCTTGAGAATTATAACCCAGCATTTCACATTTGTTCAGATAAAGAATGGCTGTTTCTGTTGACTGCTAACAGATGATTTTTGACTTGGGACAAGACAACAGCTGTTTGTTAAAACATAATTTTTTAAAAGATGCATCCTGTACAGGTTATTATTAAAACTGCTTTCTCTATCTATGTTTAGGATACATCCCTTATGCTGTCTGCATTAAACATGCTTGGAGTACTTGACATAAGTGATATTAGTTCTTATTTAATCTCTAGAGTCCATAGAACTGATGGATGCATTCCCACACTGATTTACAATTTTCTCATTCTTTAAAAAACAGACAAATCTGTGGAACTGCAATGACATATGAAATGCATCCCCAAGCAAATTAAAGTACTTAGAAAGTAATAAAAATGTGAGTAATTATCATCTGATTATAATTGAATGCGTTAGGCAGCTCAGCATCCTTTGAAGTGTTTTAATATATTAATCAAACTAGTCATCAGCAATTCTGACTTAGGCTTACTACTGTTATGGATCTTTCTGTGAGCAAATGAGCTCTTGATATAGTTGTTTTTTGTTCTCCTCTCTATCTGGACATTTGAAGTCATTGTGTATGTGTCTGATTCTGGGTGTATCAATCAATCAACCAACCTAAGTAGGCATTGCTCTGTGAGCATAGGAAGCAATGCAATGTGCATTGGCCCTTAAAGCAAGCTGTGGAGATGACATATTTTGCATCATGAAGCATAAAGATGAGCAGAATACACCTAGACTAGATATTTTGCTTCTAGACAAGCAGCTGCTTTGGAGAGCAGTGGACACACAGTCTAATAACAAAGACCCAATAAAGATATGTTGCAATCTATGCTGTGTAGTTTTGCTTCCCAAATCTCCTTGAGGAGGTGGGGCAATTAAAACTTTCCTAAATGTCTATGGAGATTCTCAGTCATCCAGTTCATGGTTGTCCCAAAGGTGCTTTTTCAAAAGGAACTGGACTTTGTTTTTGCTTGAACACGTTGTGCTTCTCATCCAAGAAACTTCTTCAGAACAAGTAAGAGCTTCTCTTATTTGTTGTTTGGCCTTAGGCATGTCTTTGGTACTTTATTTATTCACTATAATCCCCAACATATACTTACGCATATGCACCCACACACATGCAATTTGCTGCAGCAATCTTTGCTGCAACTAAACGGCCTTACAGAAATGCCTTGTGAAATGCATTATCTTCAGTGAAATTGCCATAAGAGAAATAGACTGTAGGCTGTATTGCTAGCACCTCATTAAGATTGCAAAACATGGTCCCTTATGCTGACTAGAATATCACTATCAATCATGTTGAAGTTCAATTGTCAAGTAATAGAACAGCATGTATTTGATGACGGACAGCCCTTAAAAAAATCTATCTTGGGGCTGATTTAAAAGAATCAATTTTATTTCTTCTAGTTATTAGTCCAATTGGTTTCTTTTGAATTCATCAAGAAGGGAAGTTTCCTTATTCACCATCCCAAAAGCTCCATAGAGAACATAATTCTCTATATTTTAATAGATAACCAATTTTCAATAGAAGAAAAATACAAGCAATGAAGAGTTCATTAATTCTTCAGGAAAAACAAGGATCCATGCAATTTTTTTCCACTAATGTATGAAATAAAAAAATAATAAAAAAATAAAGGAATCATCACAGTAGTAAAAAATAATAATGTTGTGTCAAAATCCACCATTATTCTCCAAAGTGTTGTTCTAGATTGTTTTTATTGTCAAGGTGCTTGGGAGGAAGAGGAGGAAGAGGAGGAGGAAGAGGAAGAGGAGGAGGAGGAAGAGGAAGAGGAGGAATACCCTGCTATAAGGAGAGAATTATGTGTGATCCAACTCTGCAAATGTTTTTACTAAGCAAAACAAGTAATGGGTAATGATTCCTTAATAAGATTTGCAATGATTCCCTTATGAACATAAGGCCAACCTGATTCTTAACAAATAGGTGAAATCCATTCAGTCCTGTACCTATTGCCAGATTACTATAGTTATTTAATAGCAAATGATATGTTTAGCTCTTCAAAATCAGTGTCATGTATGCATGTGTGTTTATGTGTTATGTCTTTGTTTGGAAGCATCTCTCCAACCAAGTAGGACTTTTCTATTTAAGTCTTTTCATACCTATGTCACCAGTGAATTCGGATTGCTTTAGTGATGGACGAAGACAGAAAGACCAAGCCATAACTGAATAGCCAATACTTCCTTTGCGAAATAGGAGCATTGAGTGGCAGAAAAATTAAAAGGCGGAAGGGAGTTGCTTTCAATTCTATTAAATTGGAGACAAAGTGACATCTTTTGAAGCAAATTTAGCAACTTGTCTTCAGTATTCACAAGAATGGTGACTCACACAGAAAAAAAAAGAAGGATGGATAGACTGAAAACATCCCCATATTTCAAATTCTGAATTAAATGAGGTTCATCCCAACCCCCTTCCGTCTCTTCCAAACTGCCAAGGTGAGATTGCAGACTGTCAGTCCTTTGGATTTTATTGACAGAAGCCAAATAACATGAGAAACAGCAATATCAGAGCACTCGTTCAATCAAGGCACAATGAAAAACTACTACTTTTCTATCTTGGCTGGTTCTGCTCTGAAGTAATAGAGGCACTGTGACTTTAGAGGGAAAGCTGTTGTGTAGTTGATTAACTCCAATTAAAATACATACCCACATTACATTTTAATTCCAATGAGTTTGTTCTTCCCACAGAATCCATTCAGCTCTGTTTTATCGCCTGTAACATCACCATATAAATGGCTGGGAGAGGAGGAGAAAGCCGAAAGCTTTCAAATAAAAAGTCAAATAAAAACAAAATAGTAAAATGATTAATGCATCCACGGCTGCCAGAATCAATCTAAAGAGAAAATACTACACTACTAATTTCCAAATTAAGATTTGGTAAGCAACTAGCAATCAAATTAATGTTGATACACAATAAGAGAAAATTATGGACAAGAGGTCTGTCTGACCTTTTATTATGTTTTAGTTATTTTGAGTACCATCAAAATAATATCACACTGAATCAAGGAATCAATCTACTAATTAATTTCAAGTAATCAGTCTACTAGAAAAATGCAATCAGTCTAGTACTAACACATACACAAATATAATTTTGATTACTAAAATACTGATATCAATGGCAAAGGTTGTTCATATCTAAAATGCATCTTAATATTCTCAAGGAAGATCTTTTAAATAGAAGGCTCTTGAATTTATAATATTCCTCCGGGTTCCTTTTTAAAACATATTTTATATTTGGATGTAAAAAATTATGTCCATTTCCAGTCTTGTGAATCCTTATTAAATGAATCTGTGTTTTTAATTAGCATTTCCTCTGGTGAACTAAACCTACTGAGATTACTACACTTAGTAAAATTTAATTAACTTGACAAAAGAGCTAATTGTTTTCTTGCCACTGGTCTTTTTGAGAAACCAAAAATAATACTCTCTCAATTAGGCAGTTACAATTGTTTCCCCTTCTTTTAGCTACCCTACATTTTTAAAAGGAAAATGTAACATTTAATTTCTATTAAAAATGACCCATTTTTGACGTCTTCATGATAGGACTATCTGACTCCAATGCCAAACAGTAGGAACAAAAGCATGTTTTTAAGAGAGCACGTCTTAAGAAATAATGTTGTGTGTTTCTGATTGGGAGCTGTAAATTGACCATGAATTTATTGATGTTTTTTTTTTTTGCAGGTCTATAGATTAAATAATAAATGCTCTATAATTATTACTAGTGATATCACCCTGGGAGAAATAAAAAACTACTTTTAGAACTAGCCTAAAGAAGTGTTTAGTCTGGAATTTTAAAAATGGATAGCAATAATTACAAAGCCCATAATTTGAACCTACTCTGAATTTAAGAAATTCAGAATAGTCTTATGTCTCATCTATTTAGTTTTGAATGATAGAAATGCAATACAAAGCATCACTGTAAGTGAACTGTAAGTGAACCCAGGGCTCACAGCATCAATAAGTTTAGAAAACCTCCCCCTAAATATTTAGGAGCTGTTGATAATTAGATTATGCAGTATTAAATGGTCTAACTCTGTCTAAAGCAGCTTCCTTTACTGCATCCAATTTCCAGGTGGAAAAGAAACTTTTTTTTTTTATCTGGGTCTGAGGAGCATCTAATGCAGCGGTGAAATCTACTTACCTTCCCTAACGGTTCGGAAGCGCACGTGCTCAGTCCACTTGCGTGTGCGCCACCATCAAATCTGATTTTTGACCCTCTGTGCATGCGCAGAACGCAGAGGGTTAAAAACCAGGAAGTGATGACGTCTGGGCAGGTGGGCGGTGCCTCGCGCTGCCGTCGCTACCGGTTCTCCGAACCACTTGCCGCCGCCGCTACCTACTCGCCCGAACTGGGCTGAACCGGGAGCATTTCACCATTGATCTAATACCTCTAGTTCCATCTTCTTACATAAGAGATTTTTAAATGGCATGGGGGGGGGAGGGAGAGGAGGGGGAGGAGGGGGAAGAGGAAGAGGGGGAGGAGCTCTCTCTTCCCAAACATTTGTTTGCCAAACAAGTAACTAGCACTCTCAAGCTTTTTGTACCAACCCCATAGGATCTACAAAAAGAGCATGAGCCTCTGCCAAACTTTTTCAGAATGTTCTCAAAGATTCATCGTTCTTGGGAGCCATGAGAGAATGTAGGAAAGGCCAACAAATGGACAAATCATCTATTATTATAAAGAAGCACCAATGGAAGCACACTATTATATGTTTTCACTATCATTTGCTTTGAGGATGGGATACACCTGTGTGACCACGCAGAATATTTCAGTGCCGAACCTGCAGTTCATAGAGGACTTCCATGCTATGATGGATAGTTTAATTTATAATGTTCATCAGGCATGTAATGGAGTCAGCTTTGACATGCAGAAAGCCTTCTCTAGAGCAGGGTGGCCATGAGTAATAGAGAAATAAACCATTCACATACATACTATATGAGAGTTATTCAGATGCATTAAAGTAGGCATTTGACTTGGGTTAGAAGCGTGCATTTTCCATACAGGGAATAAATGTACCTTTCAGAAAATTACAGAGATCAATACTTTAAAGGTCAGAGAAAAGTCTGATGTGCTCAAATTTTGGTACGTGGTCTGTCTTCATCTAAAGAAAAATGATTGGGGTCATTTGTCATATGAATTGAGATGATAATTGTGGTCTCTGAATACCGAATATAATCAAGAACACAGAATATAATATTCTCCATGAGTGTGTGTATATGTATTTTTATGTATGTAGCTCTCTCTCTCTCTCTCTCTCTCTCTCTCTCTCTCTCTCTCTCTCTCTCTCTCTCTCTCACTCCCCCCCCTCCCTTCCCGCCCTCTCTCTCTGTGCTAGAAGAGCAAATGGGGGTAGGGAAGAGAAACCTTGCTGAATTCCATTCCATTCCATTCCATTCCATTCCATTCCATTCCATTCCATTCCATTCCATTCCATTCCATTCCATGCCACTACATTCCATTCCATTCCATTCCATTCCATTCCATTCCATTCCATACAATTCTTTTCCTTTCCTTTCTTTTCTTTCCCTCACCTACTTTTCTTTTG
>QLTV01001172.1:421667-440882 GCA_003457575.1 Thermophis baileyi | reverse complement strand
CTTTCCTTTCCTTTCCTTTCCTTTCCTTTCCTTTCCTTTCCTTTCCTTTCCTTTCCTTTCCTTCTTTCCTTTCCTTTCCTTTCCTTTCCCTTTCCCTTTCCCTTTCCCTTTCCCTTTCCCTTTCCCTTTCCCTTTCCCTTTCCCTTTCCCCCTAATAAGGAAAACATTTTTTAAGCAACTCTGCAACTAAGTTTTGAAAGAAAATCTTGAAAATGGAAGAGCCAAGTCTCACTAGAGAAAAGAGTTGAGAAATAAAGGGATCGGCTAATTAGCTTTAATTGGGTCAGGCTGGATAGGGCTGATTGCCATAATTAACATTGCTTAATGAGCTTCCTAAGGGAATGTCCTTTGAAGCACAGGGTGAAGGTAAGAAAGTGATTTAGACTATCACAAAGGCAATTGTATAGCTTCTAACTAATATGAAAATATATGCATATTGAGAGAATATGCAGGAGAAGCATTTAAGTGATTATGTTCAGTGGAATGGCTATGCTGTTCACTGGATGAACTACCTGATTGGCCTCTGGGATGCCATTCTATAAGTAATTATTATTTATTTATTAAACATATTTATGCCCAACTCACACATAGTTGCTCCAGCTGGCATACAATATTAAAAATTCACAGGTAATAATCCACAATTTAAACCCACCCCATTCCATGTTGGTAAATCTGCCATGATCTGCAAGTCCAAATGAAGGTTCGGCCAGAACTTTGTTTGAATGCATATTACTCAATTCAAAAATGGATATGAATTTTTAAAAAAGTTATTCTTGTAATGCCATTTTCTATTATTATTATTATTAGTAGTATTAGTATTAGTATTAGTATTACTATTAGTATTAGTATTAGTATTATTTAATCCTGTCTTCCAAGTAGTATTGGTTGATTGAGATGATGCTATCAAGCTCTGTATGCCACAGATTTTTTTCTATACTGCTGTTATTTTAATCATTTCTTAATACTACGTTACAATGGAAATTTTATCATTCTTTACCAATGATGTTTTGTACTATTTATATCTTGTGAGCCTCTAGGAAGTTTGGACAGATTACTAGAGTTATAGAATGGCTGAATAAGTACCTTTATTGAATAAGAGGAAGCAGCACACTCTAAAATACACAATATTCCCTTTTAAGCGTTCACTTCTGAGACAAGCAGATACCTCAGAATTGCTGTTTTAGTTGAATTTTGCACGCTCGGTAATTTGACAAGCCTTTTTATTTTAGCACTAAATAATCTCATGTTAAGTGCATATTTCCTGTGCATATTGCAGTGTTTTGTTTTGTTTTTTTCTCTCAGACCAGGAGACTATTTGAATTGCAGCAAAATGTTTTATAGCTTGTGATATGGCCTTGGTAAATATGTAATTTAAATCAATGAACACACCCATTGACTTACAACAGATAACAACCCAGCTCCTCGGGCCAACCGGTATAAAATCACATTCATTAAAGATGGATATTGTGTTAGCAAAAGGCCTTTGAGCATTCCTTTGCAATTCACACCTACCTCAAGCCACCCACACTGGGGGGAAAAAATGCATATTGTCAAAATAAAAACTGCCAATCTGAGTTAGGAGGAACAGAGTCATATGGCAGAGAGCTATTTGCAATCATTGTATTAACAGAAGCAATGACCTTTACATTCTCCAAAGGAAGCCATATGGGACAGTTTGTCAAGCAAAACCCTTTAATCATTTCTAACATGGGAGGAATATGTAATTCAAGAGTCAGTCTTGGAACAGAACTCGAACAAGAAAGCTAAGCGTCAACTCCTCTCCCTCCCGCCCTTAAAAGAGCCACCAAGATTTTTGGAGGTATCCAAGCGTTAGCATTTTCCAGGTTTCTGTTTTGAACAAAATGTTCATCTAAAATGTTGGCCTATTGGTGCTCAAGGATGGGAAACAGATGGTCGGCAGTCAGTTCCATCAAGAATCTAAATTAAACCCATTGGATGGTTCTTACTTGAATTAATGAAAGTTGAATAATATACACTGGCAGCCCGTGAAGTTCTTATGATTTTGGCAGTATAAAACGGCAGTGTATTAAGTCTGCATACGGCCAACCGCATCTTTGGTACAAGTCCATTGACTACAATAGATGAACTCAGAGATGAATTTGGCCTCTTGAAGCTCATAATGTTTTCTTTTCTTTTTTCACTTGGCCCTTAATTTTTCCAGTGTTTCATTTTAAGAGGACACCGCCTGCTTCAGCTGAGTAAATTGCTCAGATGTTGACACTGGCTTTTAAAAAAGACTTATGGAGTGGTTTATAATAGAAATTGTATGCATTTCATTGTTCATTGTATGATATTTTTTGATACACCAAGTATAGAATATCTTATGTGTAATCTATAGTCACTAAAATATTTACATACAAAGAGAACTAATTCTGTGGTGTTGTTTGTACGTATGTGTGCATAGTGATAGATTTGAAGAACAAGAAAAAAATCGCTATAAAGAATTCCAAGCTGATTCATCAAATCCAACTTGCACAATGTAGCTAATTCCTATGAATTCAGGAAACAATTTGTGGTTTGGATTGTGTAAAAGTCAGTTGGTTTCCATCAGTGAGTGAATATTTATTCCTCTGAAAGCAAATAGCAGTATAACTTCAGAAAGTGAGATGGGCAGAATATAAATTGAATAAATAAATAACTGCAAACATTTATTTGCAATCCTATTGCAGCATTTTATTTCTCATAGGTTTTATGTATCTTATTATTAATGTTATTATGTACTACTCTACCACCAAAATTTAGATGTGATTAGAAAATTATTAGAAAAGCCCAAATGACATCAAAGCCAGTTATAAATGGAATCGCTACCTAGAAAACAAACAAAAAATATCTCTAGCTTCCATTTTAATTTTTCACTTTCCTCATATTCTGGTAAAAATGGCTGATTTTACCACAGTCATCTGTTTCTCAGAATTTTCACATAGAAGTTTGGCCCTTGTTTACATTCACAGTGCAGAAAATGAAAATAATATGAGCCAAATGTGCAGTACAAGAATTCATATGTATTCTGTAAAGATTGTGACACTATGCAACAGGCATTTAACAAATCTTCAGCCTGGACCACATATCTACCATTACAGTTCTCTAATGTCTGTAAATACCTAGGATATATAGGGTCTTCTAAAATTCAGTATTGGTGAGCTAATGTAGATAGCTTTGAATCTTAAACAAAAATGATCTACAGCAGCAAAAAGACTAGTTGTAACATACTCTAAAGTAATGTATGGGTTCAAATTAGAGATACCAAAGAAATGTTCCACTGATGGATTTGAGGCAACTATATTTAAAAAAGTGTCACAGTAGATTTCATTTATATACAGAGTGATAAGAATTTTTTAAAAATAAATTTTAACTTTAATCCCCACAATGAATGACTGGCTGAAAAACTTATGGAATTAGCAGAGATGGCTAAATTGAGTGCCCCAATCAAAGAAAAACATACAGCTAACTTGGTTTCCACTTGGAAACAGCTTCTGGACATTATGCTTGAGATGGGAAAAAAATGAAACGTTGACTTTGGGTTTTGCTGATTTATTGTTATAGAAGTGGCTAGTATATATTACTATGTAAAAGTAAAAAGATGAGGCTGGTATGTTATTATCTTATTCTACTGTGCTAAAAAGAGTCAGAAGTCATTGCTTTTCCTTTCTTTTTCCCTTTTATCCTACCCCACATGTTTCTTCTTCCCCTTTTCCTCCCCTACTTTCCCACCATTTTCATTTTTCTTTGCATTTTATATTTTATAAACTAATAAAAAATGGAACTAAAAATACAGTGTATTTTTATACAGTGTATTTTTATAATGGTGGGAAGGTGAGAAGAGTAATGTTAGGAAAGATTGCACTTTACAGAAAAATATTTTTTTTAAAAAAATATAAAACTATATTTTCATGGAAAATAATTCAAACATTAAAGGAGTTTATAAGTGAAAGCAAATGTCATCTTATTCATGAATCTTTCAAAAAAAATTATAGGATATAAAAAAATATTATGGGTTGTAATGATGTACTCTAATAATGACACTAAAACACCTTAAATTTCTACCAAATTCATCTGCAAATCAAAGATCTAATTTTAGATTTGGAGGGAGTGTAAATACTAACAGTGTACTTTTTAATTCAGTGCAATCTCTTACATGCCCACCAAACTAAGTCCCTAATCTCAAGATTTTTACGTCATCTAGTATGTGAACCTAACTATGAAGGTTGTAGGATTTCAACCAATGAATGCATTATTGTATTCTACGTCAAAGTGTTTGGAAACATAACCACAGAATGATATTTAATATAGCTTCTGCTTCCTCTCTGATATAAATAAAATTTTTCCTACTTTAGATTTTATTTCTTTCCTTCATAGTGGTATGCATTTAGGTCCCTGATTCCTTTGTTTAGTAATGGGATCAGGCCAAGCCTTTTTGTGTTTCTCCCATGTTCTCTTCATTTGGTTGTAACATTTTGAGAACATGTTTCCCGGAACATTTTGAGATATCCTTCACATAAGAGCTGGCAGACCTTCATTCGGATGTAGTCAGCATGTATCATAAGTGGTGAAAAAGAGCTCCCTATAAATAATGCAGCCTATGAACGTTGCTTCCATTTCTGCCCAGTTATGTGATATGATGTGACAAAAGAGCTAAGCACATGAAAAGGGGGCATGAATAGAGAAGGGAGCAGAAACATTGTGCTAATGAATGTCTTTTAGGTCCTTGGCAATGCAACGTTCTGGAAGAAATGAAGAACCTTTTTTTTCTTTCTTTCCTGGTGCTTTCCCATTGCTGGAAAATAATGTCCTTTCTTGCTAGATGTCTGCTTCTTTTTTATTACAATGAGTAATTGGAAGCCAAATTCCAAAAGATTTCAACTTAGGATGATGCAAAATGTTTAGCTGTGTGTTACACTTTGACAAAAGTGAAGTCCTTTAAATTAGAATGATTCTTATTTGGAATTCACTATGAAAATGTGAACAGAAGACCACTAGTTAAACATTTTTTTTAAAAAAAAGACAAATTCATGGAGAATAAGCTAATAATATTATTAGTAATTATAATTTTAAGCATTATTAATAATATTCAGTGAGGTCCCAGGTTGAAGTAACATTTCTCAAGACATTTTAATGAGATATTTCCCCCCCTGGAATTCCAAAGGTTTCAGTTTTTCTTGTTCCTTTAGAAACATAAAAATAATGACAATTCATTGATTGAATTTACAGCATTTTTCATCCACTCTTAATAAGAGCCATGCCTCCTTACATATAGTAGTTCTCAACCTACAACTGGTCATTTTGCAAGAATTCAAAGATACGATACTCCCTCTCAAAAGCTACTTCTGATGCAGATTTGAAGTTTTGACAGCTCGTGGTCTTTATGTTTACGTAAGGAAGAATAAAAAATAATCCTAATTGAATGAATAAGGTTTCTGTAATCAACAACAGTAAAATGGTTCATCAGCCTGTTTTCTTATTGGAGGTGAAATCCTCGGTATTATAATTTTTTGCCATTATCTCAGTGGTATTCCTAATTGAGATGTAGATGAAGAAAAATCTATGGTTTTATTGTTTGCTGGAAGGGCAGAAACTTTTTTGATCCAACAACAATCTAGGGTACTATAGGATTGAACTGAAAAACCTTCCTAGTGTTTGCCAAGTATCTTCCAATTCAATATAGATGTTACCAGTATTTCTTTAAATACAAGAACTTACCTAACACATTAAATAAGTCCACAAAAACTTAACCCAGAAATAAATATGGTTTTTAAAGGACAGATGTGCTAGTTCAAAATATTGCTGTAATACATTTTTATCAAAAAAAAATTTCTCCTTTTCCATGTTTAAGAAGCAGAGCAAGTAGTAAAAAAGAATCTTTTATTTCAAAGTCTGCTTCGTATATTGAAGCACATATTAAAGCAACAGTACAATGTTCATAAAATATAAGTGTGATGTAACATTTCTTACATGTCAGAATACTGATATTTGTATGTATACTAAAAATAAGAACTTTAAAATTGTACAAATAGATACATTTAAAAATGACATAGAAATAGGGCTTCTCCCACTGCAACAAGACAGAGTTTTATATCTGGCACGTATTAGATTAAGATGAAAGTATAAGCAAAAAGATTTACAAGAGTCAGCAGAAACAAGTTGGATGCTCAAGAGACATTATAATTGTACATTGTCCTGTACATATATCATATGTGTTTAAGCTGGCTGAATATTATATGTTTCAAGTTTAAAAATGCACTACGTAGGGAGTGTCCATAGTTTAAGGCGAAATTACAGCTCAGAACTGTTATCTTTTTTCTAATTTGTGGAAGCTTCTTTGACATAAAAGATTTAACTGTTCAGAGTACATAAAAAGACTGCCCCTTGGTTCTAAGATGGCATTTAGAATTTCCTTTCACTTAAATATGTTTTAATCATTATTTTTATAAGCGATCATTTCCCCCTTCTAGCAAAGTTGAGACCCATCTCCCATCTTAGCCTTTTTTTTTCCCATGAAAAGGTACTTCACAGTATTTCCTGTCCGGTTTTTTTTTCATCAAAGGATCCCCTCCCCATCAAACCTAAATGCTGAATATGAATTTTTCTTCACTTTTTGTTTAAAAAATACCTGCTTACATTTCCTCTGAATATTTTTTTTCATTATTATCTTTTTTAGCACATTAGACACAGTTCTTAAGGCCAAATTGAGAACTTTATTGTTAAGAGTCATCTTCAAAAGTGTCTTTGGAGCCGTATAAATCTGCTAGTTTCTTAAAACGAGGTCCCCAGTTTTGTAGATAGTCATAATCTAGATCAGAATCCGTGGTTGCCGATTCTAATGAGCTCAGCGAACCGGCTATTGATCCTCTCCCTTCATAGCCATAGATCTGGATGGAATCATAAGGAGGAGCCGTGGGGTCATTATCTGCTTCTTGTATTCTTGTGTTGATAAAATCATCCACGTCAACGCTGTTGGGAGCTGGCCGAAGCCCAGGTCGTGGCATATACTGGTACTCTGGCTTGATGTCTTTGCGAGGAATAAATCCGTTGATACCATCTGGATTTTGCAAAGTAGCAATGTCAAAAGCTTCGGTGTCTTCTTCCCCACCACCTTCATCATCGTAAGTGATGATGTTCTCCCGTACATCTTCTTCTTCAAAAACAATGAGAGGCTCTTTCTTTTGTCGTTTTAGGGTCACAAAGAGCACAACGATCACTGAGGAAAGAGAAGAAAATAAAGTGTAAGATATATTCAATTGTGTAAGAAGGTTCTGTAATGAAATGAAATGGGGGGGGAGAAACACAGAAAGCTATGTTTATGGAAGTACCCCTAGCATTCTTTGTTGCATGAATAAAAGGCGCTTCGGTTCCCAGTCCTTGAAATCCATCTGCTTCGACTATAGTATATTCCAAAATTAATCCATAGGTAATAGATTGTTCATGATTTTTCATCATGGGTGGCTCTGAATTCTTGTGGGACAGCAACAGTATTGGGGGGGGGGGTTGCTTGTTAAACCAGCCTGAACCAAACCATCTAACCAGAAAATGTAGGAGGTGAAGGAAAAACGGAAGGACTAGTAAATTTCAGGGTCCAGCTTTACACCTTCAACTGTGAACCTGATAGTATCTAGATTTTTTTTAAAAAAATATTGGAATTCCAGGTTGTCTCTGAGAAAAGTCATATATTATTTCAGATTGAATTTCTACATCATGCTAAGCCACAATGTGCTTGATCGTTCACAACTACCAAGTTGTATTTTATACAATAAATCATGCTTGAACAAACAAACCATGGCTTAATATAATGAGCAAACCTATCTAGTTGGTAGCAGGGCTAAGCTCATCATAAGATGAAAGGTTGTAGGTCTCAAATCTCTTCTTCCACAACCTCAGTGGATGGTTGTGGAGTTGTGAAATCTAACAACTTGATGCAAGAAGGGGAACAATAAACCTTTCAAAACGGCATTACAGGGATGGAAAATCCATAAACCGAGAAGTGTAGATCTCTATAAGAAAATCTATTTGAAACCAGGATGACAATGCTTTGATTTATATATTTACATATTATATTTTTTTCTTTCTCTTCAGGACAGGAGCTGTTCAAGTATGCTTTATTTCTTAGATGTCCTACCACACATTATACAACATAAATGTAAGCACTTCAAGCCCCAAAACTATGAAATACAGGCATTTCTAAGTCCCAACAGAAGCAATATTTGAGCAAAAATATCCTCCCTAAATTTTTCTATCTTCGTCAGCAACGTTTTAAAACAGGGCACTGTCTCAAGCTTTATCTGTAAAGGTATATTTTAAGAGGGGGAAAAATGCAGTCCCAATCAAACAATTCTCCTTTCCTTAACCAGTCTAAGAACTGTAACTATAGTTTCTATTTATGGTAGATATTAGAAAGAACAACACAATGCCTTAAATTGCCGAATACTGTAGTGTGATACCTCAGATACAATGGGCCTTTGTAGGAAAGTGGCAGAAAAGAGTGGTGGTCATGAAGACACACAGATGAAAAAGAAAAGCCTCCACAAAATTGTTAAAGGATATCCGCAACATCTTCAACAATAGCAAAAAAGAATCTCAACTCATGTCTCATTATCTGACATTTACTTGTTTAGTTGAGACAGGAAAACCCACTTTACGGGTTTCAGGAAAAAAAAAAGAGGGTAATTCTCACAGGGTTTTTTTTCCTAAATTAACTGACAGAATATTAGATATCAGGGATGTAATCTAGAATAAATTACAACCTGTATTTTAGAACTTCTTTCTTCAAAAGGAAAGTGTAGATTGAAAGAGAAACTGGATGTCATTTAGCAATAGCAATAGCAATAGCACTTAGACTTATATACCGCTTCATAGTGCTTTACAGCCCTCTCTAAGCAGTTCACAGAGTCAGCATATTGCCCCCAACAATCTGGGTCCTCATTTTACCCACCTCGGAAGGATGAAAGGCTGAGTCAACCTTGAGCCGGTGAGATTTGAACCGCTGAACTGCAGCTACCAGTCAGCTGAAGTAGCCTGCAGTACTGCACTCACTGCTCCACCTCGGCTCTCTTTGAAATGGAATAGTACAGGAGCCTTCAAACTTGGCAACTTTAAGACTTGTGGACTTCAACTCCCAGCATTCCATGTCCAGCATGGATGACTGAGAATTCTGGGAGTTGAAGTCCACAAGTCTTAAAGATGCCAAGTTTGGAGACCCCTAGGATAATGATCCTGCTCCATGTTGCATGCAGTTTGGGAGACTCTTAGCTCCTCCCAATGGAAAAAAAGGAGTCTTAGAACATTGCTGTTGTTCTTGGATCATACTCAAAAGAGGGAGAATAGACAAGGTAAAGTGTTTGGGAGGGAGAGGAAGAACTTAAAATGCCCTTACCTAACAATATCACAATGCAAGCCAGGATTGCTATTAAAGCTCCAGTGCTCAATCCAGCATTGAGGATGTAGGCTTCTTGGTTGCAGGAGATCACACCACCATTCCCATCACAACTGCAAACTCGAATAGGAAGCATGTTGGTGCTGCTTTGAGGAGGGTTCCCACCGTCGCTTATCACAATAGGCAGAACGTAGGAATCTTGCACTTGTCGGCTGAAGCTTGTGCGTTTTGCATAAACGCTGGCAGAGTTATCTGTTTTAAATAAAAGAATAGCATAATTTGCCTTTCAGTATTAAAGCCTTTCCAAAAAAAAAAAAAATGGAATTCCCTGCCCTCCTACACTTACTCAACTGATTTGCCTCTTCCTCCTGAACACAAATATTCTTTTCAGAATGACATATTCTTAAATATGTTACTTAAGAATTGAAGGTACTATTGGAAAGAGCATACATTGTTTGAAGATACGATTAATCCACATATTGTCCTGCTTCGCAAAAATACTATTAATGAGCCACCTCAATGAAAGGAGTTTATTTGTAATGTGGTAGCCTTATGAGGTGATCCAGTCAAAAAGAACATCCAGAAGTACAAGCTCAACCTTTATTTACATTCTTGTTCCTTTGAACAAGAGTTGAGAACTACCCATAAAGCAAATGTTATCTGTCCTAGGTATGTGGATTCCTTCCTTCCTTCAACCCACAGTGATCAGAATTCCGTGAAAGATATATTCTATGTTTTGCAAATCCAACTCTTATTTTGCCCATCTATTCCTTTTTACACATGTTCAGCATGTATTATTGTTACTACACAAACATACAATGGAAAGTCCATTTTATATCAGCCAAAATTAAAAAAAAAAAAATGAAAACCAAATGCCAGTATTTCACAAGATTAGCACACATTGTAATCTCTTGATACTTTGAAAACCCTGAACTCACATAAGAGATGATAATTTAGTGAGATTTCAGGCTGTTAAAAATGATGGTGGTGCTAAGAAGCTTTCTTCATGGTCGTTGCCATAAAGGAAATGACCAGAAAGCATTTCTGGACAATTTCAGGCATTCTTTTTGTGTTAAGTAGTGTTTCTTTACAGCAGGGGTCTCCAAACTTGGCAACCAAGACTTGTGGACTTCAACTCCCTCAGCCAGCCAAAGTTGCCAAGTTCTACACAGAACATAGATCTGCTTCACTCTTGATCAACTTTTAAAAGTTATTGGAGACTGAGTTATTCTGGAGGGTCTTTGGAACATAAGACCTCTTTGTGTGCTTTATGTTTTTAGTTTTCTTTTTGTTGCTGCTTGTTATTTTGGGTTTTATTGAATTTGGAAGCCTGAAGTCCATTAAATTGTAGCAAGGTTTTTTTTAAAGAATCAGTCAATTCATCTCATACAATGTCAAGTTCAGGATGTTATTTTATTTCATTTGCTTTGTTTATTCAGTTGCATATATTCAGATAGTGCCTGTAATTTGGAAGCAGACTAGCATGAAAGTTGCAAAAAGGGGAAAAAATCTGGAAGATGGTTGTAACAAATGACTTCCATACTATGGACAAGAAAACATCATCGGTAGGGCCATGCTTGTGCCAAAAGTGAAGCTTACTTCAAATAAGACTTCACTTTATGAGAAGTAGTAGAAAATGATAAAGGCTTATATGCTCCTTCTCAATGGAACGAAAAACCTAGACAAATTTAGTTGCCAACATTTTCTTCCACTATATTTCCTGGGTATTGTTTTTGGCAGATATTTTGCTGTTTAAGCACATGGGAAAAAATGGCAGATATTCAGACATAATGTCACCAGGCAGACCTCCAAAAACGCCTGGCCAAAAACTAAATTTAGTTCAGTGCAGAAATTTCTAATGCTATCATTTCCTTTGACTTTACTTACCGTTTTAAAATTGGGTGAGCTAGCCAAACCCTACTGTATATTTTTCTAACCCGGGTCTGCGATTATAATTAGATGTGATAATTTTACAGTACTGGGCTAGTATTAAATATGTTCATATTCTCTGTCTGAAAGGATTCTGCTAAGACTATATGTCTATTTGTGTGTGTGTTAAACTGGCCACTTTAGGAGCAAGCTGTCATTAAAGTAACACAAGGCTATAATCCTAAATGCATTTATCTGGAAGTCCCATGGAGCTTTGTAGGAGCTACTTCTAGGTAAATATAATTGACACTGTGTGGTCTGTCTTGCAAAATATTTTAAGCTCTAAAGCACAGGAGGGACTAATCACTACCTGATCCAGCTGAAACTTTGTACCAATGGAGTTTCCTGGATCCAAAGTAGCTAACAATCTGCAAAAGGACACTGGAAAGTGACTGGCTAGCATCAAAAATTGGATACACATGTTATGTCATTCTCACCCCCATTCCTACTCTAAACCTCAGACGATACCTTCTCTTTCTCTCCCAATGCATCAGGCAGGAAAGTGATAGAGATCTGAACTGGTCACTCGTGTAGAGTTTTTGCATTCAAACCAAGGACTATGGGCAGTTCAATTAAGGAGCCTAGGTGATACTGCAATGAAACCTTAACACCTGCTGACCTTACTGAGATGATTTTCCTCCTGCAGGTCTAACTGCAGGTCTAACTCCTGCAGGTCTAACTAACCAGAGCCCACTGCAACAGCATTGCTAAGAAGGCATTAAGAGTGGTTAACCTAATCTTGCGTAGCTTCTTCTCTGTTAATATTGTACTTTTAACCAGAGCATACAAAACATTTGCTAGACCAATTCTCGAATACAGCTCATCTTTCTGGAACCCACACTACATATCGGACATTAATACAATTGAGAATATCCAGAGATATTTCACGAGAAGAGTACTACACTCCTCTGTTCGCAACAGAATACCTTATGCAACCAGACTTGAAATTCTGGGCCTAGAAAATTTAGAACTACGCCGCCTTCGATCTGACCTAAGTGTAGCACACAAAATTATCTGCTACAATGTCCTACCTGTCAATGACTACTTCAGCTTCAACCGCAATAATACACGAGCTCACAATAGTTACAAATTAATGTAAACCGCTCCAAAATCGATTGCAGAAAATATGACTTCAGCAACAGAGTGGTCAACGCCTGGAATGCACTACCTGACTCAGTTGTTACATCCTCAAACCCCCATAACTTTAACCTTAAACTGTCTACCGTTGACCTCACCCCATTCCTAAGAGGTCTGTAAGGGGCGTGCATAAGCGCACCAGCGTGCCTACTGTCCCCTTCCTACCATCCCCATGTATTTGTAAAATATCATGTACTCCAGGGGTGGGTTCTAACTTACCTCACCGCCGGTTCACTTCCTCCCACGCCACGTGGCTGCGTGCGCATTGCACGGCCACACGGGCATGCATGCGCAGTGCCAAAAATTAAAAAATAAATAAATAAAGCCAAAAACAAGATGGTGGCGCATGCGCAGTGCCGGGGACTCGGCTTCTGTGCATGCGCAGAAGAAAAAAAATCAGCAAAAAATTCCCCCCCCAAAAATCCCCCCCCCAAAAAAAGATGGCAATGTCCATGGACTGGCACTGATATAACTGGCTCTGTGACATCACCAGCAGTTTGCTACCAGTTCTATAGAACCGGTGCGAACCGGGAGGAACCCACCTCTGATGTACTCGTAACCATGCTTGTGCTTCTTATATATTCACAATCATGTTTATACTTTGTCTGTAATCATATACACGCTTAACAAAATAAATAAATAAATAAATAAAAATAAACTGTCTGCAGAATAAAAACCATCACACATACCCTGTTTCCCCCAAAATAAGACATCCCCTGATAATAAGCCCAATCGGGCTTTTGAGTGCATGGCAATAAGGCCAAGCGCTTATTTCAGGGTTGAAAAAAATATAAGACAGGGTCTTATTTTTGGGGAAACACAGTAGTTATGTATGCACTGGCTTCTATGTCAACTAGGCTTCTGCATTATGAAAGATTCAACTTATACAGAATAGAATACAGAATAACAGAGTTGGAAGGGAGTTTGGAGATCTTCTACAGATCTTCGAGTACTCTGCTAAAGCAGGAGACTCTGTATCATTCCGGAGAAGTACTCTGGTATTCTGCTCAAGCAAGAGATCGTATATCATAAAATCCTGGATAGATATTCTTCAGCGTCATTGTTTTCTTCTTACTTTAGTGTAAAAAAGAAATACTGCCCTGAATAGAGCATGGGGAATATCCCAAGAGAAGTGTTTGCATTATAGTAGCATGAGAGCTGTCTTTAGATCAGAGGTGGGTTCCTACCGGTTCGGACCGGTTCGCCCGAACTGGTAGAAATCCGCTGGTGACATCACGGAGCCAGTTCAGTCGGTGCCAGTCCGTGGACGCCGCTATCTTTTTTTTGGAATTTTTTTTAAATTTTTTTTCTTCTGCACATGCGCAGAAGCCGAGTTTCCGGCACTGCACATGCACTGCCATCTTGTTTTTTGGCTTTGGGGGGGGGAATTTTAGGCACTGTGCCCACGAGGCACGGGAGGAAGCAAACCGGTGGCGAGGTAAGTTAGAACCCACCCCTGCTTTAGATGGAAGCAATGTATAACTGTTACCACAAATAGTAATTTGGTAAATAAAACTGGAAACTTGATGTATGATTGGAAGTGACAGATATTCCAGTATTAGCTAAAGAATGAAGATGACTGATGCATAATCAGCTTGTTATCTGAACCACTGAACTATCAGGTCAGGAAAAATCACGTTTATAGAGACGTCTGCGTAGCATCTTTTTATAGAGCACTTTGGTGGAGGTTTGTATCTTCTCTTTTTCTTCCTGTCATTTTATTGGATATGTCCATGCCCAGACTGATATGAAAATATGCTGAACTATTCAACAAAAGAAAGATTGAATATATTGTTCCACTGTATCTATTCTACTGATACAGTGGTACCTTGGTACTCATCGTTAATTGGTTTCAGGCGGTATGATGAGTACCAAAAACAATGAGTATCACAATGAATTTTTCCCATAACAAATAATGTAGTGAGTCACAAGGCAGCCAACAACCACAAGTTCTAGCTTGTGCGTTGAGTACCAAACAAACGCTGAGTACTGGGACAAAGTTTTCATGTCAGAATGCATTGAGTACCAAATTAGATGAGTTTCAAAGGAGTTGAGGTACTACTGTACTTGGGGGATTTTGTTCTGCCTTTTAGTTCTTCTATTGTTATTTTCTAAAACAAAAAATGCATTATTTTAACAGGATAAGGTGAGCAACGATGCCAAGACGCATGTTCAGATTTTTTTTCTCCTCTCTCCCTCTGTTTAACTTCAGGCTTTCTGATATCAAACATTGAATTCTAATGTATATTTCCAAATTCAATCAACAATTTACAACTGTTTTATAATTCTTGAACCCTCAAAATACTGCAGCAATTTGATTGATTTGACTCAGAATGTGTTGATGCTGAAGGGAGAAAACAAAGAAAATATTCATTTCATACAACTGAAAATACAAAAAAAGACTTCAAGATTTCTTTGTATATTGATCGCTGTTATTTCTATTTATTACTATCTATTTATTGTGCTTTAGACTTGCAAACCTTTATTTCCTTACCTCTAGTTTTCCTCAGAACAACCTGGAAAACTACTTTTAGTTGTTTTATTGTCACTGAAATATTCATTTGTGTGTGTGTGTGTGTGTGTGTGTGTGTGTGTGTGTTTTGGATGGAAGAAGACCGAGTGAACCAAGGAAAGGTCATCATAAATAGTTATATTTACTAGGTGCTAAACTAAAGGAGAAATGCAATTCTTCGGAGCAGATCTAATATCATTGATGGTAGTCATGCAGAAAGCAGAAAAGTAGAAAAGAATTTGAAGGTCAGTAAAACAAGAGTTTCAATACCCTAGAACATATACCTCATTTTTTTTAAGTTCACAAAAGAAGGCGGCTTGATTAAATTTAAGGTCTGATTCACACAATGATTTAATCCTGTTACAGAGTGGTCCTTACTGATTTCTTCTGAGGATTAACAGCTCTATTTGAATGGGTAGGCAGCCATGTTGATAAAAGAGAATTTAGAAATAGCTTTCAAAGAAGAAAAATTTATGGGAATAGCATTTTGGCAATTATTTATTTAATTGATCAAGAAATGTGAAGGAATGTCAGATGTATCACTGTAATAATAATCTCCAGTCTTCCTGACTTCCACACTTCCCACAACTCCCTGGAGTAGTGGTAATAAGGAGGAGCCTAACCATTGAGGAATTGTTGGAAATCATCTCCTTCCACTGGAAAAATTTTAAAAATGTATACCCACAAAAAAAAAAAAAAAGTCCAGAAATGTAGTAAAGAATTTTCAAAGACTATTTGAACTCAGCTCTATTTATATGTGATTTCCTATAACCAATTCTCACATATAACCTACAGATAGAATACAGAAGTTCCAGATTCACAAAAGTCAAGGTGTTGTATTGATCTTCACTCCCATCAATTAAAAATAAATCAGGCAGCCTGATAGTACCATGAATCTATCGTTAATTATCTTCCATTGATTGGAATGACCTTCCAATCAATGAAAAAGTAAAAATGTTTAATGGCTTGTTACAGAAATGATAGATACCATTGGACCAACAGGATGGATAAGCAGTGAAACAAATTAGAAAGATGTTTCCTTTAGTGAAAATCTTAGGCACCCATCTGCTGTGGCCTAGAGGTGGAGCTCTTGCCTCACAATCAGGAGGTTGTGAGTTCGATCCCAGGTAGAGGCAGATGTAGGGTCTCCTGCTTGGGCAGGGGGTTGGACTAGATGACCTACAAGTTCCCTTCCAACTCTGTTAAATCAGTTAAATCTTCAAGCATCTCGGCACTTCTAGTAATATTGGAAAATTATAATTTTAACCTATTTGCAAATCCCATGTTTACACATTTAATTTCATTCCTTATCTTTTTGTCTTTAATTATATCTACAGTATATCTACATCTGTATCATCTGTATCTATATATTTATCTATCCCCAAAATGTTCAATTAAAATTATATACTAAAGAAAACTATGCTCAAGTAGAGACAGGATAGTCATACTTTAGGTGAATATCTTTAGAGATACTTTAGCTCTGGAATTCCTTCTGTGAGACAAAACATTGGAATAGATTGCTTTAAAAAGTCTTCTAGCTTAAAAAGCCCTCCAGCTCTATGGTTTCTATGAATTGTGCTACTAAATAATTTAGGTTGCATGGCAACAGATCAACATAAGGAACTGACCTACTTTTTCCCCCTATAAATTCCTGGAACTTTTTCCCCCCAAAGAAAATTCTAGTAGGCAAATTACTCATGTTTTCATTGTATGGACAATGGTAGCACAAAATCAGAAGGCATATGGAAGAATTTCCAACTGACTTTATTTTAAAGCATAAACTTTCATGAGCTGCAGCTGACTTCATCAGATGTTTTCGATGAGTTTTAGAGGCCAAATTAACAATGAATGTTTTTTATGACATTTCCAATAAGCACTCAATCAGAAACTAAATGTCTATCGAAATTGTCAGTCATCCAGGTCATGGTTGCCTCAAAGGTGCTTTTTTCAAAAGGCAGCTGACCTATTTTTTTCTTGAGGAAGAAGACGTTTCACTTCTTATCCAAGAAGCTTCATCAGTTCTGACTGGAAGGGGAGGATGGGAGGATTAGTTGACTAATTGACTAATATCCAGTCAGAACTGATGAAGCTTCTTGGATGAGAAGTGAAATGTCTTCTTCCTCAAGGACAAATATCTATCTATCTATCTATCTATCTATCTATCTATCTATCTATCTATCTATCTATCTATCTATCTATCTATCTATCTATCTATCTATCATCTATCTATCTATCTGCCTTTTGAAGAAGAAAAAAAGCACCTTTGAGACAATCAGAAGTTACCCCTTTATCAAAGCTACCCCTTTCTTATATGTAGTACTTGCAGTTTCTTAATTGGGAAATGGGGTGGGATTGGCTGTTTAATCTGAAGCTATTGCTAGCTGAAGGTGAAATGCTTTAAATTCAAACATTTGATCTCTGAAAAGTTCAGGAAACCCATGCAAGGTTGGCTGGTTATTTATCTGATTCAGTGTAAAACATCCTCCCATAACACTCACTAGGAAGAATGTTCAGATTGCTTCTGACAAATTAGGAACATCTATTTGATTCAGTTGGTTAATACAATGATTTGAATCAATTTGGAAATGCTAACCAATAGAAGCTTTGATCCAAAGTATTGAATAGGGTGGATTAGATTGCCTGTATACTTAAAAAAAATATTCCGATACAATTCAGGGATTCTGTCCGAATTGTGCATCTGATTAGGAAATTCCCTTTGGTTTGAAGAGTTTATTGAACTGACTATGAACCTCATCTCTGAATGGGACTTTAGCATAACCTTAGTGATTGTTACACAGCAATTGAGAGTTGCACAATCCATTCATTGAAATTCTAGTAGATGCCTGGAGCCAAATTTGTGCTAGAAGGAGGCTAAATGGAAATGAAGAGGTGCATTGATTAGATAGATCTCTGACATCCTACTAATACTATGATTTTCCATAGTAGACAAATCATAATTTTACATTAAAATTGTCTTTGTCTTATACTCTTGGTTTCTCAGGTTGGGATTGTGCTAGATTTAGATTGCTGTACTTGCATAATAGATACTTGATTTGAAAGATTGGCTCTCTAACACTTCCCAACAATACTTGAAGTGAAATGAAAGTTTACTATAATGATTTTTTGCAAACATTAAATCAAGTAAAAAGACTGAGGTTTCATGTTTCATGGGGGATGAACACATTAAAAGGCTTTTAAAAAAAAATTATTTTGAGCCAAATGGAAACATAAAATATAATTCACCACGTGTTTCTAGTTTTTGCCTTCAAACCGCAAACTCTTCTAAAGTTGCAGAATAAATACTGCTGGATCAATGTAGCAATTGTTCACTGCTATACTTTCAGACTAAGTGCCTATCTTGCATCTAGTGTCAACAGAGTGTATGTGCTATCAATCAAATATGAACAAGAAAGAGAATCAAGAACATACCTGACATCCCCAAATGGCAACCAGTAATAACTTTAAATAGAATAATTTTGGCTCAAATAGAACCATTGTTTCTGTAATGGATTGGGGAGGCTCTGGAATACATTTTATAATGCACAGGGCCTCTAAGAATGCTGTGGGTTGAGGGTGAGGTCTATCACTATCCATGATGTTTAGGGGGGGCGGCTTTGAAAAAATAGTATTTGTAAACTAGCTGGTTCAAAATGCATTTGAAAAACAGCCAAGTAGTGCATCACTGAGCTCTGGCTTAATTTACAAAAGTATTACTTTTCTCTTTTAGCCCTTAAATTTTGGGGGACCAACAGTTTCTCAACTGCAAGGCTATAACCACAAATTTGGGAGAAAGCCACACTGAATCAAATGGAACTTATTTTGACTTGGCATGCAGAGGGTTGTACGAATTGTAGAATACTGTGATGAAATATTCTTCCATTTCAAAGGAGTTTCCATTTATGAAGGAGAACAATGATTTAAGATGAATTGGGAAGGGGGGGGAGAGTTCTATTTCTAGTTTGTGATGGATTATCTTAGCACCCTAGCAAGACTGTAGCCAATAGTTCTTCTTTTTCTTTTTTATAAAACTCCTAAAGTGCATTTGCAGTAAAGTGAATCTATCTATCATGTTTGTTTGTCCTATCTATCTATCTATCTATCTATCTATCTATCTATCTATCTATCTATCTATCTATCATCTATCTATCTATCTATCTATCTATCTATCTATCTATCTATCTATCATCTATCTATCTATCTATCTATCTATCTATCTATCTATCTATCTATCTATCTATCTATCTATCTATCT
>QLTV01001172.1:396159-408776 GCA_003457575.1 Thermophis baileyi | reverse complement strand
AAATTATTTCTCCCCTCCTTTTCTTTTCCTTATCGGAAGACTAGGAAGAATCCCCTCTGAAACATTTTCTATGCCCTCCCTCTTTCTGTGGGTTGAAACACCTTTTACATCTTTCTGTGGGCTGAAACATCTTGTATGTGCCAGTTGTCCAGTCTGGTTCTCCTCCTGTCTCCCAAAGTAATTCCCACGGGGGTAGGTAGGTAGGTAGGGAGGGAGGGAGGGAGGAAGGAAGGAAGGAAGGAAGGAAGGAAGGAAGGAAGGAAGGAAGGAAGGAAGGAAGGAAGGAAGGAAGGAAGGAGATTGTCAGAATGCTTGGAAAGGCTGTGAACCAGAGGTGGGTTCCTCCTGGCTCTCTGAGCTTGGTTGTTTTCTTGCAGACATTTCATTACCCAGTTAGGTAACATCACTGATTACTGATGTTACTTAGTTGGATAATGAAACATCTGCAAGAAAATAACGAAGCTCAGAGAGCAATGAGGACTCCATCGTTCAACCCTGAGCTGCAAATATTATTTTCTATTCTATTGTTAAACATTAATAAATTCTGAAATGTTGGCAAAGTCATTGGTTTTAAAGAAGCTGAGCACAGCTGCTTCCATAGCAATTTTGTATACAATGTTTAGCTTGATGACTTTGGCTGGTGTAATGAAAGAAAAATATTTCAGAATAGCGAGCTGAAACCAAAACGTGGCTTTTGTTGACCTGCATGAAGGAAACACAGCACTGACCAACCCATGCTTGCTTTATTTCCCCTTTCCCCCCCTTCTTTTCTTTCTTTCAATCAACAGAGACTGCATTCATAAGGAATCCTGACAGCCCAAATAAAGATTTCCTCAGGAAAAAGCACGCAGACACAAAAGAAATCCCTTGTAATTTTCACATTATCTGAAAATTCACACTGTCTTGCCAACTTGAAAATAAATGCTTCATTATAATGAAGGCAACCCCCTTCATTTATTTCCAAGTTAATATGCAGTATGCTTTGAAGAGGGAACACTGTTGATTTCTCAAGAGGAGGATCAGTAAAAGAATAATGTACTTTTCTTCACTTTAAAATGATGTTAAGGAGCTTCTATGCACCAGTGCTTTATTTTTATAATCTCTTTCCTTTCATTCTGGCTCCAAGCCTTAAGAGATAAGAGTAAAATGGGATGCTGGAAGTTAATCATAGCTTCATAAACAAATTATCCCAAACTACTTTTGCTCTTTTTTTTTTTACCATGAGTGATAATCTATGGCTATTATATGTTCCGTGAGGCATGGAAAGAAAATGAAGTATATATTATCCATTGAGGAATGAAAGGAATGCATTTCTTACCTTCTTAAGCTTCACAACCCCTTCCTGAGTCTCATAATCTGTTGTGATTTCAAACATTTCTATACCGTCGCCATCAATGATGTTGTAAGTTACTAAACCGTTTTCTCCAATGTCTGGATCTTTGGCTTTTACTCTTCCAGCTTCCTCTCCAGGAACGGCGGCTTCCGATATTGACATCTGATAAACACCTAGGCAAAATGGTGCTTATCAGTAAATGAGCTATATTGTTAATTCCTTTAGGAATATTTATTTTATTGACTCCATCAAGATATGTAAAAACTAGTGGAGGAAACAGAGGGAACATGGACATTCCAGAGATTCTAAGTCAGATTCAGGCAGCAATTCACCCATTAAAACGTCTCTTGGCACTCAGTGTTTTGCCCCATCGCACTTTGTTTTTGGTAGGTTTAATTAAAAAGTAGAGAAGTGCTAATTTGGCAGGCTATAAGGCAAAGCTCTTCCCTGAGTCATTATGGACTTGGGTGGTCTTATACTTTTTTCAAAATAAAATCGCTCGAACTTCTTGTATGGAGACTCTGTAATGGAAATTCTTGCTTTTCCACTTACTTTTTTTTCTCCAGCTTTTTTTTTCCATAGAATAAAATATACAACTGCTCCCCAAGTGAAATCAATTCAAGTGTGTGCTTATATAAATCCGTTTTGAACTAATCCACAAAACATTTGGCTTTTTTTGGGGTTTCTGGAGCACATTAACCCTTTTCATTAATCCAGTAAAGATGTGAACACAATTCAGGAGACACACAACTGTAAAGAGTATGGACACAGGAAGGGAGGGAGGGAGGGAGGGAGGGAGGAATTATGTAACATACCACCTCTGGTCTAGGCTACCAACCAGGGGTGGGTTCCTCCTGGTTTGGACCGGTTCTCCCGAACCGGTAGCGGCCCGCTGATGACGTCACTGAACCGGATCGGTTGGTGCCGGTCCGTGGGCGCCGCCATCTTTTTTTGAATTTTTTAAAATGTTTTTTGAATTTTTTTTCTTCCGCGCATGCGCAGAAGCCAAGTTTCCGGCACTGTGCATCTTGTTTTCAGCTTTTAAATTTTTTTTATTTTTTTTTATTTTTTTGCACTGCACATGCGCGCATGCGCCCACGAGGCGCGGCCACGTGGCGTGGGAGGAAGCAAACCGGCAGCGAGGTAAGTTAGAACTCACCCCTGCTGTGAACAAAATACTTAAAAACAGCAGTAAAGTTGAAATAAAAGAATCAGTATTTCTTTTTATTATATATATAAGGTGTAAGCTTGACATGTAGACTCAATTGCCTTGGGCCCCTAAGACAGAGGAAACTGTATCCAAATGATTAAATCCTTATAAATGATTAGTTGAGTAAATACTTGACTTCCTAATGCATTCCTAGTCACAGGACTATTAAAAATAATGCTACACCCAAACATTACAAGGGAAAACTCTGTCATGAATTAGGGATGGGGGATTGTTCATTTCACTTTTTTTTCCAATATATCAGAATCCATATATCTCTATGAGAGCAATATTGTAGACGCTGCACTGATATTGGGTAGGCTTTAATGTAGAAATCATAGTACTATTTATAAGACGTGAACATTTTAAAGTGATAAATTTTTAACACTATTTGAACTGGCTTGTAGGTATTTACAGGATCACCTGGTGAACGTATAACTGACCTGAGTGATTTGCTTGCCTTGACTGGGGATGTTGAGAGTGAGGTGCAGTCAGGATTGTGGCAGAGTACAAGTGTAGTTCTAACGGCTGCTAATTATATAATTGGGGTCATGCTGTGCAGCACTAGAGATTGCGCATGAGTTTGTGTATTTATATAATTTAATCATTTTCGTTCTTAAATTACCCACAAGCTGTGGATGCCTTTCGTTTGCCTGCCTATTTACAAAGGGTTAAATCTCTCTGAATGTCCATTTCATATTTGATGCATCAGTGACGATTATATACATATTCACTTCCAAATACAAAAAACAAACAAACAAACATGTAAGCAAATTAAAAACTTGTCATAACTGACACCTCCATAAACTACCGTATTTTTCGGACTATAAGACGCACCGGTGTATAAGACGCACCAAGATTTCGAAGAGGTAAGTAAGAAAAAAAAAGTTTTTGTCCTCCCCGGCCCCCAGAAGCACTCTGCAGGTCTCCCAAACTCTCTGCACGCCCCATTTTTCGCAAAAACGGGCCCGTTTTTCACCCGTTTTTCACAAAAATGGGGGCATTTTTGCCTTCCCCCAGCCCCCAGGAGCACTCTGCAGGCCTCCCAAACCCTCTGCGCACCCTGTTTTTGCAAAAAATGGGCCCATTTTTTGCAAAACTGGGACGCGGAGGCGGGGCTTCGGGAGGCCAAAAATGGCTGTATTCGGTGTATAAGACGCACCAACATTTCCACCCTCTTTTAGGGGGGAAAAAGGTGCGTCTTATACTCCGAAAAATACGGTAAATGGAGCCATCAAAAAGCAACGGACATGCAGATTTTGTCATTCTTGGAGACTACTGATCAAATCAGTCTAAACTGAGAAGCAACCATGAAATCTGCTTTTTAAAAACGTCTCTGCTGTGATCACAAATTCATAAAAAAGATGGAGAGGGAGTGCTTTGCTTTGGGGTTTTTTTTTAAAAAAATTTGGTCTCTTCTCTTACAGCGCATAACTATTTCTCTCTAAAATATGTTTCCATTGCTTCCATCCTCCATCTGTCTCCGTTAACAGCATTTCCCACCAAAAGTCTAGACCACATGCCATTGATCTCAGCAGGGGCATATTGTTAAAACATCATCGTCCAGTATGTTTTCAAAATGAGGCAGCACAAAAGTCCCTACCTCCTCCTGTGCCTTAATCCTCATCTTTGAAATGGTTCACTGTGTGTCCCTGGAAATGGCTCAACTCTTTTTATGTATTTTTTGCCTCCTTTCTAAAAGGACGCTCTTTTTTTTAAATAAAAACAAAAACTTAGAATGTAAAATGTGCATGAGATACCTCTTGATTCCTTTTGGTGTACATGAATCTATTTCAGAGAAAACCTTTATGGATTGGTGGGCTTATCTGGAATTTGGGACTGCGTATGGAATCATAAAAGGCTGAAGGGGGGAGGGAGAGGCTCCTTCACAAAATAGCTTCTATGGCAGTCATGGGCCATTGAAACATTGCCATCTACAAAAATCTAACTTGCCAGGCTGGTCACTCTCATTTAGACTCAGCTCCTCAAATACCTTCTATTATTTTAGCTTACCTTTTTATTTTTCTATAGACAAGTGGGCACATTTCCAAAGTATTGGCCAGTAGCCACCTACCACTCTTAATTTTTAAGAAAGAAAGTGTGCCTCAATCAGGATTGTTATCCCGCTACACCATTCTTTGCATGCTGCCAGTCTGTCATATTCAATGGGGGGGGGAGGGGGAGAGAAATTGCAGGGTGGGATTAGGGGGGGCGGTTAGTATGAGAGGAATCAAAACTACTCATTGTGCCATCTTGTGAAAGCCACCGGCAGTTCCAAGGTGACACTATGGAATGCAGCACCATTCAGCCTGTGAAGACAAGGACTGTTACCCAAACATTTTGTTTGGATTCAATTAGACACTTAGAAATAACCAAGGGGGATGGTGGGAGTAAGGAGAAAGTGAACCGTATGCTTTGGGCACAAAAATCTCAGATCTGGCTTTGCCTGTCTGGAAACCACTTGGCTTTAGTAAAGTGTACTTTCACTAATAATGGATTCAAGCAGTGGTGGGATTCAAATTTTTTTTACTACTGGTTCTGTGGGCATGGCTTGGTGGGCGTGGCTTGGTGGGTGTGGCAGGGGAAGGATACTGTAAAACCTCCATTCCCTCCCCACTCCAGGGGAAGGATACTGTAAAATCTCCATTCCCTCCCCACTCCAGGGGAAGGATACTGTAAACTCTCCATTCCCTCCCCACTCCAGGGGAAGGATACTGTAAAACCTCCATTCCCACCCCACTCCAGGGGAAGGATACTGCAAAATCCCCATTTCCTCCCGATCAGCTGGGACTCGGGAGGCAGAGAATAGATGGGGGCGGGGCCAGTCAGAGGTATTTACTGGTGCTCCGAACTACTCAAAATTTCCGCTACCAGTTCTCCAGAACTGGTCAGAACCTGCTGAATCCCACCTCTGGATTCAAGAGTCTTTCTTTTTTAATTGACCAGGTTGGGATGGTTGACAGGCTCTACAAGAGCCAAGTAGAATCAAATAAAATTTTTTAACAACTATGTTAAGCTACAGTCTCTTGACTCTCTGACACAAGCAAGGTAAAACACTATCCTTATGAACCAGATATTTTGGGATATACTATGTATTGCTTTGAGATTTATGGAAGATATAACATTATTAGCCAGAGATATTGGGTTTTCATTTCTAAAAACTGCATGCCACTGATGTTACTGGAGGACAGAAGCAGGGATCTTATATTAGAGTAGCATGGGTTTTGAAAATGGTTCAAAAAAGATTGTAGCACCTTAAAGTGTCTGTATTTTTAATGTGATTTCTTAAAGCAGCCATGTCCTTCTTTGGACAAAACCTCTGAATAGATGTAGCTGCTTTAAAGACATGCTGTACTTACACTTTTACATGTTTCAAAGCACCTCCTCCAAATAATGTTTAAAGCACAGGCAGCCCTATCTTTCTAAAAATCATTATTAATCATAATAAGAATATGATACTTGATTGCATAGATTCACTGTATTACTGAATAGTTGTTTGCTGACAAGTAAAAGAGGAGGAGGAGAATTACTCAGCTTCAATGAGGCTTCTGGTGGACCATTATGAGAAACAGGATACACTGGATAGAGTTCTTCAGAACTTACTCTGTGGGAACTTTGGTGGGTTGTCATTGACATCTGTGAGGGTAATTGTCACTTTGGTGGTTCCTGAAAGTCCTCCCATGTGTCCTCCCATGTCCTTTGCTTGTATCACAACATGATATTCTTCCTTTGCTTCTCTGTCCATGTTGGGAAGAGCTGTTCTTATAATACCTTCAGGAAAAAGATGAGAAGAAATGGTTCACAATATGTTCTTCAAATGTTTAGCTCACAGCAAGTCTGTTCTACATATATTCATTTGCATAAGGGCTGGCAGATATTTGTTTAAATGATTATACAACAGAGAAATTGCCTTCAGTGATCGTAGTATATACCAACTACAATTCACTCCACCCATACTCCATAGAATATTTGATGCTGGTTAAAGAAGTGGTGGGTGAAGAATATGTTCTGTTCATAATTTAATATGAATTTAATGTATTTGCATGTCCTGCCCTTATAATGCAACTTTATAGTCAATTCTGAACTTTCTAATAGAAGAGTACAAAAATGTATACATTGACTGTATTTTATATATGGACATGTATATTCAGGAAAATGCATCCATTTGAATTGCATTATATTGCTTAGAAAATGTATACCCCCCCCCAAAAAAAAAGTAGAATACCCCAGGGGAAAAGAATATGTATGCATATAAACATTTTCAAACACGTTGTCTAAAAAGCACAAGATTGGAAAAAAAATGAAGTCAAACACAATAGAATCATCCATCCGTAAAATTGGATTCTGCAAGAGTTTGATAAGCTCTTTCTGTGATCTTGCCTGGTCCGGCTTATAATATGATGATTGTTGAGGTTTTAATGGAGAAGTCTGAGGAATTTGATCTTTGCCATTTCCAATATGAGAAAGGGCATTAGGATTTGCACACAAAGGGTTGATTTATGTTATCTCATCTCGGATTGCTACCAAAAACAGCTGGCCTCCCAGTAGCAAAATTTTATTCCTAACCTGTTGTAATGCCAGTAAGGATTATGTTGCTGTGGTTTGTTTTAGGAAAATGAAAATGAGGTCACATTGTTAAAAACATCTATTGTATTTTGGTTTTTATGGGTTTTTTTAATTTGGGGTCATGATCAGAATGGGTTCACTAATCGATATGTAATCCAGGAATCTAAGGTAGGTTTAGATCTCAAAATTTCCATAATAGATATCAAGACTAGTGTTTGTTGTTTGGTGGGATTTGGGGGGAATTTGAGACATTATGATGCCATTTTCTCACTAGAGGGAAATCTTGGCTTTTTTTTCCTCCATCTTGGAAAGAGAAAGAAAGAAAGAAAGAAAGGAAGGAAGGAAGGAAGGAAGGAAGGAAGGAAGGAGGGAGGGAAGGAAGGAAGGAAGGAAGGAAGGAAAGAAGGAAGGAAGACAGACAGAAAGACAAAGACAAAGACAAAGACAGAAAGAAAGAAAAAGAAGGGAGGGAGGGAGGGAGGGAGGAAGGAAGGAAATGCTATTTTGATGGCTTTATACGGTAGCTAGGACATATTAAATGAGCATATCTTAAACTGAGAAACATTTTATCCAATTTCCTCCTTCTCCAGAGCTCTGTACCAGCTCATACACAATAGGGAAAGATGGATTATGCCATTCTCAAATACTTGTATAACAACCTCTGTACTCAACAACAGTAATAGGATAATATACTAAGGGGAGATTTAACAACATCCCTTTTCAATTATATGTTTGCATCTGTTTTGGATGCAAAGGTTAAGACTATCACTCAAATCTTCCTGAGCTGCCATTATATTATATTACATCATGAACATTTCATCAACAGATATTTGGACTGGCCCGGGTCTGTGATTCTGTTCTTCCTACTAAGAGATCAGTCTCGCTTAATCACCCCAAAGGCCACTTCATTCTGCACCATTGCAATCACAATTAGAAAAGGATTAGGCCATTTTGAAATGAATGATTTTATGTCAAAACCACTTAGCTAATGTTTCTTATTGACCTCCCCATCATATACTCTGCTCATATACAATCTCTCTCTCTCTCTCTTTCTCCCTTCTACTTTTAGCTTTTTTAATCTACTGCCATTAGTATTTATATAAATCAAGTTAACCATTTCTCATTTTTTTCGCTCTAGATTGCCCAGTTTTGGTCTTTGAACAAATAAATAAAACCAGGTACTTGGGATATGGAGTAAGGGACTAATACATTTGTTACCAAAATATACAGGAACCTCTGGTAGAATGGGGATTTTTGCTCCTGGTTCTGAGCATTTCAAGTTAACAGCCGTGTTAAAAATTGTGCACCACCTTCCTACTGCTTGTGAAGTTTGGGGGGCTGAAAAGTGTGTGGATATAAAATTATACTCCCTGACTATCAACTCTTCCACCTCCTGAATGCATTTTTAAGGCTTGTCCCTACTTTCCTAAATACACTTCAAAATGTATTAGGAAAAACATTAAAATTGTGTTTTATGATACTACTTTTTATGAAGATTTTTAATGGAGACAACAGACAGGAAATAATATTAGTAAACATAACACAGAAGACTGAACTTTTTTGATAAACCAACACAGAAGACTAACAAACTGTGTTTAGTTTGGGGAGCCACTTCTTTGATATGTATTATATGGGGCCAGCTGTTGATTACAAAATTTAACCTTTATCTAAGTTTGGAAGTCATAATACTGTCAGTGTTTTTAAGCAGCTGGTTTAGACACTGAACATTTCTTTTATAACCCCATGCAATCACATATACTAGGATCAGAGGTGGGTTCCTCCCGGTTCAGACCGGTTCTCCCGAACCGGTAGCGACCCGCTGGTGACATCATGATGATGTCACAGATCCGGTTCGGTCGGTGCCGGTCCATGTGCACCGCCATCCTTTTTTTGATTTTTTTTTTGAATTTTTTTTGAATTTTTTTCCTTCTGTGCATGCGCAGAAGCCAAGTTTCCGGCACTGCGCATGTGTCGCCATCTTGTTTTCCTCTTTTTTTTTTAAAAAAAAAAATTGCACTGCGCATGCACGTGCACGCTTTGCGTGCGCATGCCCACGAGGCGCGCATGGAAGCGAACCGGCAGCGAGGTAAGTTAGAACCCACCCCTGACTAGGATGTGGGTATAATTTCCATTAGAGATCATTTATAGCTTGAAAAAAAGTGTCAAATTCTTATCATATGCAGAAGGTGCATTTACTTTAAATCAAGCAAGAAAATCAAAGGCATCGTTTTCTCTAAAATAAATCCAAGGCCTGAATGCAAATTACAGGTCAAACAGAAACACACTGATGCTTTCAAAGCAAAGTTCTTAAAGCCTGTTGGAACTATGTGAGCATTTGGCAATGGACAAGAAAGTTTCTGTTTGGGGTTGAGTTAGAGATTCCAAAGCCTGGAATCTCTAACTCAACCCCAAACAGAAACTTTCTTATCCATTGCCAAATGCTCACATAGTTCAAACAAATATATAATATTTGTTGTTCCCTGTTGTTGCTATTGTTACTAGAATCGGTGGTTTATCTTCTGATCATCATATTTGGGACACGTAAAGGAATCTTGGTGGTGGCACAGTGGTTAGAATGCAGTATTGCAGGCTAACTGTGCCGACTGCCAGGAGTTCGATCCTGACCAGCTCAAGGTTGACTGCTAGCTGCAGTTCAGCGGTTCAAATCTCACTGGCTCAAGGTTGACTCAGCCTTCCATCCTTCCGAGGTGGGTAAAATTAGGACCCAGATTGTTGGGGGCAATATGCTGACTCTGTAAACCACTTAGAGAGAGCTGTAAAGCACTGTGAAGCGGTATATAAGTCTAAGTACTAGTGCTATTGTTAATCTCTTTCAGGTAATTAGCCATACCCACTAAAGCCAATGATCATGGATTGAACCTGTAGCCCAATAACAATTGGATTACAGAATCATGTATGTAAAAATGGGTGGTGATATAAACCGAATAAATTTGGAAAGTTGCTGGTTTCTTCTATTCTAAAATTCCCTTTCAGTTAGCACACAGTTGAGTAGTACCTGTTTGTGGCTCTACAGAGAAATATGGTTGGCCTTCAAGAATGCTGTAAACAAGTTTCGCACTGTTTCCATAGGTAGGATCATCAGCATCTGAGGCTGTCACCTGAATCACAGATGTACCTGCAAACAGAAAAGGGAACAGATACATATATTTAGATATACATATGTTTTTCCCCACTTCCAAAATTTCAGGTTAAGTACAATGCCAACTTCACCTTTCAATGGGAACAATGAGAAACACATGAGAGATTATCTTTACTAATTGCAGCCTGGAAAATCCACATTTCATTTCTTTAAAAAAGGTTTTACTAGCAAATCACCAGTGGTTATTCCAACAGCTGTACAGATTGCCGCAGATCTCTATTCAATTAATTTTTTTGGAGTATACAGTTGAGTTAATTCTATTTGCTAAATGCATTTCTCCCTTCTCCCCTCCCTTCCTTGCAATTCATTAATATTATGATTTGGAGTATTAATTTTAGGGTTGTGCAGCTCTTTGCGTCCAATCTCTAAAAGGGCTTTGGAGTGCATGGGAGTGTGAACATGACACCTGCCTGCAGCATCTTAAAGCAGTCACATCTCTTCCCTCTCCTATAATATGCTATATCTAAAGAAATAAATGATTGCTTAATTCACCCAACATGCTAAAAACATGTTAAAGGTTCCTATAACAAACTACCCCACAAGCTATCCAGCTCTGTGAGCTTTGTTGCATATGCAGTGATTCGTTCAGCATTTTTCTGCATGTTTCATGGGTGATTACTTTATTGGAAAGGGAGTTTATTTGACTGGAAAGGACATTTAAAATTGTGCTTTATATTTTGTATTGTGTAAAAGCCTTAGTCAGCCAGTACTGTAATAGATACCAAAACACTTCCATGATATACATATGATAAATGTAAAGTGACTATTGGCACAATATAGACCGCAGTATAATCAGCTGAGATTGGTCAGCTAATTATGGCAAGCTAATTGTGATCTGGTATTTGGTGCAGAAGTCATATAGATGCACATGCAAAATTTTGCTGCTTGTTTTCTTTATGGATAAAAAAAAAGAGATGATTCCTCCCCATAAGGACTGTTATTTGTTTCAGAAAAATCACAAGTGGGATTGGATTAAGGACAGCTGTTGTTCTAAATTCTTTCCAACCAATGGAATGCTAGAAAAAATAATGAAAATGAGGCTGGTACATTGTCAGCAGAATCACTCTCCCCAAACCAAGTGGAAGAAAAGCAAATTTGGTGTTGGGAACAAGCCAGCATAAGAGAGACTGAGTTTGAAGATGGGCCAGAGAAGGTCAGGGGCTAAGAAACAGTCCATTAAAAATTCCCCCAATGGCATCCTGATTTTCTGTGTGCATTGCTTGGATCCAAAAACACATTTGCTGGCTTTGGAACCAAATGTTGCTCACATCTAATGAAGATGCCATTGGAAAAAAAAAATAATGCAACTTTTTTTTTTAACCCTTGGCATGACCCAGCCCATTTTGTTCTGATCTGGTCTGATTTTTTTTTTTGGGTACATCTGTGCAGCTCAGAGGTGGGTTCCTCCCGGTTCGGACCGGTTCGCCCAAACCGGTAGCAACCCACTGGTGACATCACGATGATGTCACGGATCCGGTTCAGTCGGTGCCGGTCCGTGGGCGCTGCCCTCTTTTTTTTTTTTTTGAATTTTTTTTGATTTTTTTTTTATTTTTTCTTCTGCGCATGTGCAGAAGCCAAGTTTCTGGCACTGCGCATGCGTCGCCATCTTGTTTTTGGCTTTTTAAATTTTTTTTATTTTTAGTTTTTTGCACTGTGCATGCATGCGTGCATGAAGGCACGGCTACGTGGCGCGGGAGGAAGCGAACCGGCAGCGAGGTAAGTTAGAACCCACCCCTGATGCAGCTTCTAAAGAAGTCTTTTCCTGGGCTTGAATCAAATATACATTTAAATTAAGGAGGCATTAAAGAGATTAAAAACTCTTGACAACTCTTGCCATTGTTACCTTAACACCATCCAAACTTGAGAACATATTTTTGAATCCCTGTGGCTATCATGCAAACTTGTGCAAATTAGCCCATTAATTTCTGCAAGTACAGTGAGAGGGCACACACCAGATCCAAAGCATCTTTGTCTGCTCCAGACTTGTAATAGGAGAAACAGTTGGTTAGCATTTTGGAAAATTGCTGATTTCTCCATTCTAAGTCTCTTTCTTTCCTCCCTGGAGGTCATACACCAATAAAAAGGAGAGCTATTAGTAAAGGCCAGGAATGAATTAATAAAGGCCAGGAACGAATTCCAGAAGCTTGGCAGAGGTGGGTTCCTCTCAGTTCGGACCGGTTCGCCCGAACCGGTAGCAACCCGCTGGTGATGTCACAATAACGTCACGGATCCGGTTCGGTCGGTGCCGGTCCGTGGGTGCCGCCATCTTTTTTTTTTGAATTTTTTTTTTCTTCTGCGCATGCGCAGAAGCCGAGTTTCCGGCACTGTGCATGTGTCGCCATCTTGTTTTT
>QLTV01001172.1:367911-396066 GCA_003457575.1 Thermophis baileyi | reverse complement strand
TATTATTATTATTATTATTATTATTATTATTATTATTATTATTATTATTAATTTTTTGCACTCGGCATACTTTCCAAAACTTGTTTAAGTCCCCGGTTAGCTGTGTCTTGCCTCTCATAAATAGAAGAGCTGTTTCTTCCAGATTGTTGAAAATCAGTTGCTTTAAGTGTTCTCCAACTGTCACTTAGCCAACAGCTTTTTCATCATGCTACCTGAATTGTTTTCATCCCTGGTGGTCACAATAAAAGCTGCAACTTAGCTTGGTTTTGTCTCCCCCCCTCATCTTCTCTCCCCCCCTTGGGTTTTCCTTTTGCAGCATAGCTTCTAGATGATAAAAATAGAAGCCAGGTACTCTCCTTGTTCATAGTTTAAAACATTCTGAGATTTATTTTTTTTTGCCAATGAATAAAAGGCTTTGGATGAACATATAAATCTATACCTAGATAGCATTTCAGATTGCTTACAATCAAAAGGAAAAACATTGTTATCCGTGCATGTAAGAAGCTAGTGTTATCAGGAAGAAATCCATTCAGGTTTCCTCTCAAATAATTTAGATGGGCAATCTTTTATCAGCTGGAGAATGCTTAGCATTGTCTGAAGCAGAGGTGGGTTTCAGCAGGTTCTGACCAGTTCTGGAGAACCGGTAGCGGAAATTTTGAGTAGTTCAGAGAACTGGTAAATACCACCTCTGACTGGCCCCACCCCCATCTATTCTCTACCTCCCGAGTCCCAGCTGATCGGGAGGAAATGGGGATTTTGCAGTAACCTTCCCCTGGAGTGGGGAGGGAATGGAGATTTTGCAGTATCCTTCCCCTGCCACGCCTACGAAGCCACGCCCACCAAGCCATGCCCACAGAACCGGTAGTAAAAAAATTTGAATCCCACCACTGGTCTGAAGAGGTATGGAGCCTAGTCCTATCACAATTGATTTGACATCCAAGGCAAGGTACTATACACAAGTTGCATTTCCCTCTGGCTTATCACTCTTCCCAGCAAGAGAATAATATTGCACGTTTGTGTTACCTACCCACATTGGATCTCTCTGGTACATTGGCATGATAATTTTCATGAAGGAATTCAGGAGGGTTGTCATTGATATCTTGGACTTTGACGATAAATTCTGAGGGTGGTTCCAAGGGCCGGTTGGTGTGTCGGTCCACAGCTTGGGCAGTTAATGTGTACTGAGCTCTTTCTTCTCGATCCAATGTCTTTGTTGCATGGATGTTCCCTGATTTGTCATCTATAACAAAAATAATGCCCGCTCCTTCACCTGAGAGAATGTATTTGATGTTCCCATCACCAGAATCGATATCTGAATGAAGCTGCAAAAGGAAAAAAAAAAACATATTCACATACAGTCTCCAAAGACAACAAAGGCAACTGTTGTGCCAAGTCCTCAACTTACAACAGTTCATTTAAGTGACCATTCAAAGTCAAATCAGCAGTGAAAAAAGTGACCTCAGACTGTTTCTCACACTTACAGCTTCCCACCTGATCAAAATTCGGACGCTTGGCAACTGATTCATATTTATGACGGTTGCAGTGTCCCGGGGTCATGTGATCCCCTTTTGCGACCGACTTACAAGCAAAGTCATTGGAGAAGCCAGATTCACTTAACAACCATGTTACTAGCATAATAACTGCCGTGATTCACTTAACAACTGTGGCAAGAAAGGTCGTAAAATGGGGCAAAATCGACTTAACAAATATTTCACTTAGCAACAAAAAAATTGGGCTCAATTTTGGTCGTAAGTTGAGGACTGCCTGTATTTCTGACATTTCCCCAAAATATTCTTCTTCAACTTTTATGATACATAAATTACTGACTTTTCTTTTTTTCTGTAAGAAGGAGAAAGAAAAGTTAAATTCCCAAGGATGGAAACACTAGTCATAGTAAAGATGTCTGTTGATTATATAATTCTTATTCTAGTGGGCCGTTGCTCCCCTGCTTTCTACATTTCAACCCAAATCCATTATTTATTTATTTCTACGTTGCCCATCCCACCTCAGTGACTTTGGGTGGTTTACAACAGGGGTCTCCAACCTTGGCAACTTTACGAGTTGTGGACTTCAACTCCCAGAATTCCTCAGCCAGCGCATGCCGGCTGAGGAATTCTGGGAGTTGAAGTCCACAACTCGTAAAGTTGCCACGGTTGGAGACCCCTGGTTTACAACAACACAATAACATTAGAGAACTCATCTCTTGATGGCTTTCTTTTCAATTCAGAAAGCAGGAAGGATGTGTACAATAGAGAAAATAAAATTAAAAGCATTAATGGATTCATTAATTTACAATAATAAAATAAGCTCAAATTATATGACATGTGGGCATATTTAAAAAAAAAAAACACTGATGCCCATCTCACAAATATACTTCCCAAATAAATATATTAGAAGGTAGAAGATAGATTTTGGGAAATTATTATTTAATACTTCTTAGTCATCACATTACCTTGAAAATGTTAGTGTTGTTATAATGAAAAGGGTAAATAAACTATTTTTTAGAGTAAACATTTATTAGAGAGTAATGGACAAGTTTTAAATGCCCCTTCATTTTATTTTGTTATGTTGTTGTTTGTTATTGCACAAACTTATACAATGAATCTCTAATGACATAAAAATGGATATAACTAGAAAGTAGTTTCATGTAATCTGGAAAGTACATGTATGGGTCCAAAGTATATTGTGGGGGTGGATTTAAAATGCATTTGGATTTAAAAAAAAACATGAAAGGAAAAGCTGATTATTATTTTGTAAGAGTAAAAGGAGGAACATAATATCTTAGGAAAGATTTTCTATTTAACAGATTTTTTGATTAAGTGTACTTTAAAAAAAAAAGATAGATTTTCCCATTATGGAGCTACAACAAAGGGAACCACCCATTGATTTCAACTAATCTCTCATTTCATAGCTACTTAATGCCCATTGTGATAGTTTAATGAATAGTATTAAAGCAATTAATGCATGAAATGAAATCAGAATCCTGCCACTTAAATTTCCACAACAGTAAAGGCATTCAGCGCCATTGACAGAATGTAAGATTAAGGCCATCTTTACCTTCCTACACTTCATCCTATTTAAAGCTTGAAGAATGCTCAGCTGGTTTGATTTATCACACCATGTCAGGCTATTTTAGTAGATGTTCCAATGTTCTCTAGAAAAAGGGATTTTAGATCATTCAAATATGAGTTGTCCAGGGGTGGGTTCCTCCCGGTTCGGACCAGTTCTCCCAAACCGGTAGCGGCCCACTGGTGATGTCACGATGACATCACTGAACTGGATCGGACGGTGCCGGTCCGTGGGGGCCGCCATCTTTTTTTTTTTTTTTTTTAATTTTTTTGAATTTTTTTTTTTTTTTTTTTTGGCTCTACCTAGGATCGAACTCTCAACCTCCTGTTTGTGTTTCTTTATTTCTATCTCTAAGTCACAGCAGCTGTTGTTGGAGATCATTGCTGTTCAGAGGTGGGTTCCTCCCGGTCCGAACTGGTAGCGCCCCACTGGTGATGTCATGGTGACGTCACGGATCTGTTTCGGTCGGTGCCGCTCCGTGGGGGCCGCCATCTGTTTTTTTATTTTATTTTTTTGAATTTTTTGAAGTTATTTTTTTCTTCTGAGCATGCGCAGAAGCCGACTTCCGGCACTGTGCATGCGATCGCCATCTTTTTTTTTTTGGCTTTTTAAAATTTTTTTGCATTTTTTGTTATTGCGCATGCGCGCGTGCTTCGCGCGCGCGTGCCCGTGAGGCGCGTCCACGCGGCACAGGAGGAAGCGAACCGGCAGTGAGGTAAGTTGGAACCATCCCCTGGAGTTGTCCTACTACTTGATAGCATAACAACAGATTCATACCTATTTAGCAGCTCTGCGTTCATGTAATCACAATTAGAACAATGAAAGGGGTTTTTTTGGATGTTGGCAATTTTTTTAAAAAAAATACATTGCATATTGATTTTTGTTCTACTTTAAGCCTATGCATTTTAAATGTCCTGTTTTGCTTATATTCTGCATTTATTGAGCTTGCCTAATTTCTGTACCAAGTTTATCAGATTAAGCCAGTGTATTGAATTTACCTTGTAGTATTTAATTTGCTTGTTCAGACACTATGCTAATATTGTAAAGATACTCTTGAGTCCTAGTAATGGCATCCATGCAGTATTTTGGGGTGAATTAAATCAGGAGACTGCGAGTTCTAGTTTCATTTTAGGCCTGAAAGCTGGCTGGGTGAGTTTGGGCCAATCACCAGGAGACTGTGAGTTCTAGTCCTAGATTAAACATGAAAGTTGGCTGGATGACTTTAGGCCAGTTAATCTGAATCCACTATGTCAAACTTAGATGACAAGTTGGTTGGTCAATGCAATAAATGGATCAATCCTCAGTTGATCTGAAAAAGTGGAGCTGGGAAATACACACACACATGCACACATACATATCATTAACACTGATATTTTTGAAGCACAAGGCAGTGGTCATCACAAGCACTGGTATATCATCTGCTCAAATTTATTGTTTGGGTTTCTTTTGCAATTTGTCATTGTAGCATCAATGTTATATCCAGTGTTCCTTAAGGGGAATGTATAATTGAATGTATGTTTTGATTGGAAAAATGTATCCCAAAATTCAGAGGAGTGTAAAAATTGAAGAATAATTACATTTTGAAAGGCCTAACCAGTCTTTATGATTACATTCCAAATTTGGGGAATTTGAAAAGGTATTTTGGATTCCATACAACATCATTATCAAATTCAATAGTATTAGCTTGGGGATTAGTTAAAATCATATTAGAATCAGCTTTGATAATGAAAATGAGTTTTGAAATATATTATCTGATCTTACATCTGGTGATTGTCCTACATATTAAATTTGTCCCTCCTCTCCTTCAGTTAAATGTATAAGCTATTTTAGAATGCAGAACATAAAAGCAACATATAATCGGAGACAAAAAGAGCAGTACAGACCATAAAACAAGGCAACAAAGCTCAGAAGCAACAATTAAAGTCAATATCATATTCATTCCAACTTAGAATGTGGTACAAAAAGTTTTGATGGCACAATGAATGCCTTGCATAGAAAAGAGTTTGCTTGAGCTTATGACATCTCCATTAAAAAAGGACAAAGAAAAGACAAGCAGGAAGAGAATATACAGTATATCTGGGAAAATAATCAGTATGGCCATGCAGTCAAACCAGGTATGAGTCCATTCACTAAATTCCTTAGACAAATAACATTTTAAACAAACTGAACGAGCTAAATGCTAATGGAACACATTTTAAATGTATCTGCATGATCCAGATCTCTGCCTAAGAATTTCATTTCCTCCTTTCCTGCAAAAAAAAAACAACAACAACAACAACTCTGGAAAGCATAAATGAATCTCTATTTCATATGGCCAGCTACAGCTTTTCATCTGGGTGTTGTAGCACCATTCTAACCATCTTACACAGCTAACTATTAACCTTAAATACCAACAGTTGGATTGTTGTTTGGCTGGATTTATAGCTAAATGAATCAGTTCTAATCTCAGTTGGATAGGAGAGGGTTTATCAAATGAAGACGAATATATGTGTCCCAGGATAATGCTGCAGGATCCAATCTGGGTCAATCACTGGAACCAGAGGTTTTGTCTTCCAACTTTTTAGACTCATGCTGAAGTCCATCTTCAGGGAACTTCTCTCTCTAGCTAGAGCAAGGGTGTCAAACTCAATTTCATTGAGGGCCATATCAGGGTTGTGTTTGACCTTGGGGGGCCAGGGTGGGCATGGCCAAGGTGGGTGTGGCCAGCTCAACGTCACTCATGTTGGGGGCGCCTGTGGTGGCCCGAGCGCTCTGCCAACAAAAACAAGCTCCCGAGCTCTGTTTTGGCTGCGACGGCCTCCTGCAATCCTCTGCCAGTGAAAACGGAGCTTGGGAATGCCTCCCATGGCCCTTGCGAGCTCTGTTTTTAGCTGTGATGGCCTCCTGCAACCCTCTGCCAGTGAAAACGGAGCTCAGGAGGGATGCACACAGCCCAGGCACTGCAGGCCAGTCCTTCGCTGTTTCCAGGGCAGCCCCACGGGCCAGATCTAAGCACCCCGCGGGCTGGATCCGTCCCCCGGGCCTTGAGTTTGTCACCCCTGAGCTAGAGAGAAGTCCCCTGAAGATGGGCTCCAGCACGAATCCAAAAGCCGCAAAAACAAAACCTCTGCTCCCGGTACCGGCCCAGATTGGATCCTGCAGAAGTCTTATCATTCATGCATGTGTTGCTCTGAAAAAGTACAAAAAAACTTACTCGGCCTACTAGTACAGGATCCGGTCCAGTATATTCTTCTATTACAAAGAACTGGTTCCATACCCATCCTCTTTTTGACCTCTGGAGAACTTGCCCTTCCTTCCCTTTCTCGTGATGACCATGCAGAGATGGCCTTGAGTGGTTCAGTTTGTCTGTCGCCATAACAAAGCTGCAGCACAGCATTCCCAGACAGAGAAGGGCAGCATGTAAACAATGATCTTCCTTCATTTTTGGTTAATGTATAGGCACCAGAGTACTCCCCAATTTTCCCCCTTTCTTCTCAAAGGGTCACCTCAAAAGTGAACAGGAATACTATAATCCTCTGGAAAGTTCACAGGTTTTCCGTAACCGAGATGTCAATGTTCCTTAAGTCCATCACTTTAACTCTGTATAGACTCCAAATGGTTTCCTAGAGTAAGAAGAAGAACCATACAGGACAAAATTAGTTCTCTGTTATTCTAAGCTCAGCATTTCAGAAACCTAGCACGTAACAAAAGCTTGATAGACCATTGACACAAGATGCTTGTTTCTTTCCCAAGACGATAATATAAATGAAATATAAAGACACCTCATAAATTATTCACTAGAATGACCAAGATTGGATGGTCTCCCTAGGTTGGAAACAATAATCTAAGAATATCTAGAATTCTCAGGATATCATGTTTTTAATAACTTGCTCAAAAACATAAATTTTTGTATTAGTTGGAAAATTTTCAAAAGTGTAGAGCAGGCAGGAGTGCTCATTTTACTCATTAACAGTCCTTCCATTAAAAAAAAAAGTTGTAATTTTTGGACAGATGCTTTCAGGGAGTTTCAGTGGCCCAATGTAAGATCTGAACTGATACTTTTAAACAGACGTTTTTTGCTACCTTTGGAGGGCACTAAAGACCACATCTTTGTTCAATAAAGCATTTATCATTTCTGGAGTCCACAGTGAAGGCCCATCCTTTCTGCTACAATTAAAAGAACAGGAGACATTCTCACAGTCTGCAAAGTAATGGCTCCTTATCTTGGGCTGGGAAGCAAAAAATAAAAAATAAAAAAAATATCCATCTGTAATCGTATGTGAGAATGATCTGGAGACTGGGGAAAAAGACACTGGGAACAGTGAGATAAAAGACAAAATAGTCTACAGGTACATACTGGCCAGGGCAAGAAACTCAGAAGAAATCCTTCCTGGTTTCTTGGGCTGTAAAGGAGATGGGATGAGAATTGTACTTTCAGATTTTCAAGATTCTATTAATATAACTTTACAATAAAGTAGAATTAGCTCATCTGGTCATGTTTCCTTTCAAGTCTATCTGACTCTACCATAATATGAGTTACCTCTATGGTAAAACCCTCCTGCATATATAGGATTTTACCTAAATATAATCCTTCAGACATTTTGGCTTCCCTGCTGATGTAATTTCCAACCAAGGTCAAAAATGCTGGGATGCTATCTTTAGAGAGATAGGGAATCTACTAGGCCAATAGCTAGTGGTATTGTATTAAATTCTCAATTCTTTTTAGTGTCAGATATACCTGGTTGGAAGTAATAGCTTGTTGGATTTGGATAAGATAGTGGTAGCCTGCTGGATTTGAGTAAAATCTTTATAATCTTAGCTATTACCTCTCTATTTCCAACTAAGCCTTATACTGTATATCTGTACTACCAGATTCTTTAGTAAGGGTACCAAATTTTGGGAGATTGACGGAGGAGCTACAAAGAAACATTATGCCTGTAAAATATGGTTTATCTTCATTTGATATGTCCACCCGAAAGGAACTTCTCCTTTTAACAGAAGTTCTTATTAAATGAAAGTACCAGAAATAAATAGAAATATAAAGAAAAAATAAGTCAAGCATTATTTAAAGCATCTCTACTTCATCAGATTATTCCAATAAGATTTTTTTTAAATTTAACTGAGCTCCTATTTACTCAGTTGTTGTTCATCTGAACTGTATAATTAGCACATAAAATGGATATTTCTCACTTTCTAATCTCAGAAGCTTCAAAAAGCAGGCTGTACCTGGACAACAAGCTATATTTAATAATGTGTGAAACGTTGGGCAGATCATAGGAGCAGATTTGCTGTAGAAAAATAACTTCAGAATTTATTTTGCTGACCAGATACAGATCCTTCTATAATAGTTCCTATCATGGTTCTAGATTCTTAACAAAACATCAGAAAGTACATTCTAAGGCCGTGATGGCGAAACTATGGCACGCGTGCCACAGGTGGCACGCAGAGCCCTCTCTGCGGGCACGCCAGCCGTCGCCCCAGCCCAGCTCCACCGTGCATGCGTGCACACCTCCCGCCGGCCAGCTGCTTTTTGGGTCTCTGCCGCGCATGCGCGGGGGGTGGTTTGCATGTGCAGCAGAGGTGGGTTCCTCCTGGTTCGCACCGGTTCTATAGAACCGGTAGTAAACCAGGGTGACATCACGGATATGGTTCTGTCGGTGCCGGTCCGTGGACGCCACCATCTTATTTTTGGATATTTTTTTTGGGAATTTTATTTTTTGGGGGGGAGGATTTTTTGCTTCTGCGCATGCGCAGAAGCCGAGTTTTCGGCACTGCGCATGCACCACCATTTTGCTTTTGACCTTTTTTTGCTATTTTTTGCTTGATTTTTCGGCACTGCGCATGCGTGCAGCCACGCGGCGTGCAATGCGTGCACAGCCACGTGGCACAGGAGGAAGCGAACCGGCGGCGAGGTAAGTTAGAACCCACCCCTGATGTGCGGGGAGTGCTCGCATTGCATTTTAGGGATTTGCATGCGTGCGCGCACCCCCCTACATCCCGTTTTGGGCCTGGAAGGTCTCCTGCACCAACCTGGAAGCCAAAACAGGGCACGGGGGCACCGCACAAGGTCCCCCGTGCCCCGTTTTGGGCCTGGAAAGCCTCCTGCACAAACCTGGAAGCCAAAAATGGGTGAGGGGCGGGGCACATGCGCGGGGGGCACTCACATTGCATTTTGGGGTTGCACGTGCGCGCGCTTTGGGCACTTGGCACCAAAAAGGTTATGGAGCCATCATTGTTCTAAGGGAAACCTTATACATGTCAGTTGCAAAGAATCAGGACCATCCATTAAGTAGCAGCATAGAATATTTATATCAAGCTTATATAAGAGAATGAGCCACGGTGACGCAGTGGTTAGAGTACAGTACTGCAGGGTACTTCTGCTGACTGAGTGCTGACTGCAATTTGGCAGTTCAAATCTCACCAGGCTCAAGGTTGACTCAGCCTTCCATCCTTCCGAGGTCGGTAAAATGAGGACCCAAATTGTTGGGGGCAATATGCTAACTCTGTAAACCGCTTAAGAGGGCTGTGAAGCACTGTGAAGCCGGTATATAAGTCTAAGGGCTATTGCTATTGCTAATCTACTCAACTAAAGTTTAACACTAAATTGGAGCCAGATAAAAGTCAACAGAATTCAGGAGAGGTTGGACTTGGATGTTTGTGGCAACGTAAAGACTCTAATCTGATGACACATTTAGCTCTGCCTGCTCTTCTCCTACAATTATCCTTAGAATAAAAAAAGATAGGGGAAAATTAAAGAAGATAAATGAAATGTACAAACAAATTTCCTTCCACCAGATCATTAATTTTAAATGATCCCATCCACAGTAGGTATGTGAAAAACCATCAAATATTTCCCCTAACATCTAAAATGTAGCTTAACTATATGACTGGGTTTGGTAATGCAATTATATAGAAAGCCTGTAGAAACATTGGAAGGGGGAGATGCAGATATATGAAAGTGTTTACTATCAGTTGTTCAGGCATGAAAAAAACCTGAACACAAAACATTAACCACACATCTAAGCCATTATCTTTAATTTACTAATTAGGGCTTAATGCAGTAATCGCTTGCAATCCCTTTATTTTTCAAAATGTCTCTGTGTAGTGACATCTGTGGAGTCTCTGGGTAACGTTCCAAACAGAATGGGTCTATTTTGAATCAAGCCCGGCTGTATCTGGGCTTCTTGAGATGAAATGACAAGTTTCCTTTAAGCATACAAACCAGAGACTTCATTTGGGCTTGGAATAAAAGCAAATAAACCCTTTTCATCTGAACAATAGTGCTATGTCAGCCCCCCTCTTGCCTTTAGCTTCTTCTAAAAGCATCTGGGCTTTCTAACCATATTAAATACTGTAAAAAAAAAAAGGACACCCTGGGATTAGGATCAGAGAAAGCTCAAAATACACAAAAATGTACCAAAAAAACCCAACCCCCCCCCCACAACCCAGCATACTGGACCAGTCTGAAGCTTGTTTAATTCAGCATTTAAACACATACACACACCACAAAGAAAACAAAACCCCGCTCAGGAGGGTGTACATTTTAATAAAATGCATACTTAAAGGGCAGATCATGTTCTCACTAACATCTGGCAAACTATTGCCATCTTTGAGCACCGTTCAGAAACCATGTCTGGTTCAAACTGCAGCACAGAACTGTTCACCAATGTAGTGTTGCTGGATAAAAGCTGCACAGTCATATTACATTTGGATTGGAAGCTCTGCATTGGTTATCAACAGATTATGTGTGCAATTCACTACGTTGGTTTTCATCTGTAAGACCCCACAGACTTGACTCTCAGTACATGTTGTCTTCCCTTCTCCACATTGAATTGACCCATCTGATTGATGAGTCCTCACTGTCAGGGGTCTTCAGGGGTGGGCTGCTGGGGGTTCGCAGGGGTTCGGGAGAACCTCTAGCTAAGATTCTGTGCAGTTCGGAGAACCCCCAAATCCCACTCCTGGCTGGCCCCGCCCACCCCACGCCTTCCCTCCCAGGAGTCACCACGCTGCCCATTTTGGATGCAGGTAAGTGCAGGGTGCACGCGGAGCCTCGGGGAGGGCGAAAAACGGGCCTACCGGAAGTTCAGGAAGGCCGGAAACAGGGCCGTTTCTGGCCTCCAGAGGGTCTCCGAAGCCTGGGGAGGCCGTTTTTGCCCTCCCGGAAGCTCGAGGAACCTCCGGAGCCCAGGGAGGGCAAAACTACCTCCCCCCCTCCACCATGGTGCAGGAGGCCGACTAGGCCACGCCCACCCAGCAACCTGGCAGAGAACCCCTTGCTAAAAATTTTGAAGCCCACCCCTGGTGGTCTTCTGTAACTGGTAAGGGCCAATGTTTTTCAGCTGCACTCAATATATTTTGGAACAGTCTTCCTCTTCTTTAAGTCCAGGGTTGTGTCCAATCTGATGATCTTCTAGAAGTGAGTAAACTCTGTGTGGCTCTGAATGTTGTTTAGAGAATGATGACAGAAATGCCATCTAACTTTTGTATTATGCATTGTGGATTCAGCATTGGTTTCTGTGTTTCTGTTGTAAGTCACCCCAAGACCAGGTGAATTGTGGTGATACAGGAGTTCTTAAATATGCATAAACCTCCTCTCCAGAGCTCCTTACTGGAAAAGCAAAAGGCAGAGTGGTAGATAAAGGAGGCACTAATTAGTTCTGATACTTTTATTAAGAACTCTTGAAGGAGGTTTGAATAAAAGTAGAAATGAATATTATATTTTTAGACTTACAATGACATCAGCCTCCTTGCTATTCTTTGTCACAGAGCCCAAAGAAAATAGTGTGGTAAAAAATGGGGTGAAATGTGAAATGAAAAAAATTTGTACAGCTCTACATTTTAAAAGTAAAATGTATAATTAACATGAAAAAGTACCATTCTATAAAATATCAAGTGGCATCCTCACTCCAAAGCAAGCAGGCAGGCAAACAACTACCTTTAAGAAAAATAAGTCTCTTTTTCTTTCCAAAAAGTATATTAATTTTACACAACAGAAGTTCCACAGTGATTTTCTTAAAGGAGAAGGGAGATAACAATTTTCATTTGATAACTAGAAGACAAGGCTAGAACTTATAAATCATATCTGACTAATTATTTTTCAGTGTCTTCTCTGTCTACATATATAATCCTAGTTGGACCAAAAATATTTCCATAGAATGCCCTTTCATTTGACATTCATTAGACCAAGGCAGGGGTGGGTTCCAATTTACCTCGCTGCCGGTTCGCTCCCTCCCGCGCCACATGGGCATGCGCACGCTTTGCGCGTGCACGCATGCGCAGTAACAAATAATCAAAAAAAAAATCCAAAAAACCCCCCAACCAAAGCCGAAAGAAACATGGCGACCGTATGCACAGTGCCGGAAGTCGGCTTCTGCGCATGCTCAGAAGGAAAAAAAAAATCGAAAAAAAATTCAAAAGAAAATTCAAAAAAATTTCAAAAAAAAAGATGGCGGCCCCCACAGACCGGCACCGACCGATCCAGTTCGGTGACATCATTGTGACATCACCAGCTGGCCACTACCGGTTTGGGAGAACCAGTCCGAACCAGGAGGAACCTACCCCTGGACCAAAGGTGTCAAACTCAAGGCCCGCAGGCCAGATGCGGCCTGTGGGGTGCTTAAATCTGGCCCACGGGGCCGGCCTGGAAATAGCAAAGGACCAGCCCGCGGTGCCAGCAGGATGCTGCAGGAGGCGTCCAGGCCAAAAATGAGGTGCAGGGGTGTGTATGGTCCCTCTGCATCCCGTTTTGGTCAGCAGGGTGCTGCAGGAGGCATCCGTCCTGTGCCCCCCCCCATCTGGCCCGCGGAGAACTACAATGCTGATCCGGCCCTTGAAGAAATCCAGTTTGACAGCCTTCCATTAGACTAAATAATCTCTTACATTTGTCTAACCAGCACTTTTACTGTACATGATAAAATGGCAGCTGTTCCACCAGAATACAGAATTCATAAAGCGGATTTTGAGGCACCACCAAATAATCTCATGAAAGATTGCGTAATTCTGAGGCATTTATTGAAATGAAGTGGGAGAAGGAATTTCTGAAAAAAAATATAATTCTCTAATTAATTTAATTTAGTAAATCAGTAGAGTTGTGAAATAATAGAATTTCATTCACACGCCTTCTTTAGACTGCTCAACTTCCTGTGAGGTGCTTTGCCCATAGTGATGTTATGCTGTATGACTTTGTTAATCAAATTGCTGTGTAATAGTCAGACCAGCTCAGTTGTGCACTATATTGCCAAGGAAACCTAATGGCAAAAATAAAGACATAAAATTTAGATGGTGAGATGGGGATCAGAATGACAATAGTTGTTAGGTTTTTTGTTGTTGTTTCATTTGCATGTAATTTAGTTATTTTAAGATACACAGAGATAGTCAGTTTGGTGTCATGATAAAGGGTCCTGCTTTGGTTACAAAAGCAGCAAGATGACCTTGGGCCAGTCACTTTCTCTCAGCCCTAGGGAAAAGGCAATGACAAACCACTTTCAAAATCCTGCCAAGAAAACTGCAGGATTTTGAAAGTGGCTTGTCATTGCCTTTTTCCTAGGGCTGAGAGAAAGTGACTGGCCCAAGGTCATCCTGCTGGCAACTTCTGCAGGCAATTGCTAGAAGTCAATATTGACTTGAAGGCACCCCCTCCTTCCAAAAAGATACATAGAACAGCTTATAGGTCTATTCTTCATATTTTTGACAGGTTTCCCTTTCAGCTACGTTCAAAACTATTATTTGCTGTGAGTTTTGGAGGGATTAAGAAATACACCCAAGACTTTTGGTTCCACGTGTGATCCAGGGGTCTAAACAATGAATGCTTCTGAGGTTGAAACTTGATGAAAATCTCTTCCCTTCTAGGAAGCCAAACCAGGGAACCTCAGTCAACCACTATTTGTATACCTCCAAAGATTAAGCTAGAGAACTGTGACTAGACTACCTTAAGTTTCTATACTTGATGCTGCTGTAGAAGACCACATTCAGCTGGTACAGAACTCACATTCCCATTTGATAATGAGTCAGACCCAGTAGTGTTTCCAAGGCAAATATTGTGAGAGATGTACTGACTTACAGTGTGTTTCTGGGTGCAGATCAAGGTACTAGTTATCACCCATAAAAACCTATGTGGTTTGATTATCTGCTAACTACCTGTACTGGACAGAAACAGCCTATCCACTTTGAGAAGGCAGAGAGTGCCTGTTGAATGGCTCTCCACTGAGATGTCACATCAAACATTCCCATTGTTGAAAGTTCAGAATGGATGCTAGTAAAAGAGAAAAAACACTGCCAGAGCTAATCAATCAATACATAATGAACCAATCAGTCTAGACCAGTATTGTTCAAGCTTGACAACTTTAAGATATGTGGACTTCAACTCCCAGATTCTTCCAGCCAGCATGAGAGGAAGTCCACATATCTTAAAGTTGTCAAGCTCGAGAAACACAGATCTAGATAATAAAGTCCAGCAAATCCCCAGAAAGTCAAAGCTTAACCAACCAATCAGAAGCAGAAATCTTCCCCTTGTTCTCTCAGGCGAGTTTTTAAAATGGGAAGAGCCACCTCTCTTTTGCCTTGGACAATCTTCCATTGCAGAGGATGAAATCCTTCCAAGCTGGCTTGTGCCAGCTGAATTGAGTCATCCCAGTCCCAGCATAAGTATTGACGAATCAGAAGAAATTAGTGATCTAAAGGAAATATGGAGAATGGGTATGATAAGAATCCTTTTGTTGATTCATATTAGGGATTGGCTTGCACAGAAGTGCTTATTATTGCCTTACTCTACTTCTCTCTTTGGTTTTATACATACATGTATATAGAATCCTTGCTATTGACAGGAATTCTGATATCCTTTCTTTAATTTGCCCATTGGTCTTTTAATGCTATACTGGGTCTTCAACTCTTAACAGACAACTCTATCTTCTCATTAGATGCTGCATTCCTTCTGGCAGGGATGTAGCTAAAAGTTTTGTAGCTCTGATGTGGCAGAAAACAACTTCTACTTTCTCCCTCCACAGTAAACCACAAGGGGAAAATTTGCTCTTAAATAAAAGTGGTGCTGTCAGGCTACCCAACTAGCTCACCCCTCCAAACAATATGGGACAATGCAACAATAAGAATTGGACAGGAAGGGCTTAGGGACGCCTGTGTAAAAGTGCCAGAAGTGTCCCTGTGTGCATCTGCAAGTGTGTACTCCATTATCGCTATTTATGGAAGAATGCATTTGTGAATATGCAGCAATGCTGATATAAATAATGTTATTCCTCTGTGCTATGCTGTGGAATAAACAATTGCCTGCATTTCCCAACTCTGTCTCAATGAACTGAATTATTATGGAAAGGTGTTTAAGTAAGCTTGCTTCCCTGCTGAGAATTTTTATGAGCAATAGGAGAAAAAATTGGCTTCAGTCTGCTTAGTTATTAGCAGCCCTGTATTCCTCTCGCAATTCAAGAATTCTCTTACATTTTAAGAAATTGGAGTTTGAATGCATTAAAATTTCTGAGTTGGATATGCACCAGGTCAATAGTGACAGAGAGTTGTTCATTTTGACTCTAGATACAGTTACAGGCTTAATTCCAGTTAACAAGAGCCTTGCCAGACAGGGCCATTATTCTGCATCATGGATGGTCAACTAGAAACTCGCAAACATGGACAATAGTAGCAATAGCAATAGCACTTAGACTTATATACCGCTTTACAGTGCTTTACAGCACTCTCTAAGCGGTTCACAGAGTCAGCATATTGCCCCCAACAATCTGGGTCCTCATTTTACCCACCTCGGAAGGATGGAAGGCTGAGTCAACCTTGAGCCGGTGAGATTTGAACCGCTGAACTGCTGAACAGTCAGCTGAAGTAGCCTGCAGTACTGCACTCTAACCACTGCGCCACCTCGGCTCTTGTATAGTGAAGTAATGTCTATGGAAATTCTCAGTCATCCAGGTCATGGTTGTCCCAAAGGTGCTTTTTCAAAAGGCAACTGGACTTTGCTTTTCCTTGAAGATATTTCACTTCTCATTCAAGAAGCTTCTTCAGTTCTGACTGAATGGTAGAGAATAGAAGGACTCCATTCAGTCAGAACTGAAGAAGCTTCTTGGATGAGAAGCGAAACCTCTTCAAGGAAAAACAAAGTCCAGTTGCCTTTTGAAAAAGTACCTTTGGGAGTAATGTTTTTCCACAGTTGTGCCTAAGAAACACAAATCTCACATGATTCAAGAGGTGCCACACACAGCTGTCAATACCAGTGGCCATTAATTGAACAATCCTCCATGGATCTCTCTGATCCTCTTTTAACCTCTTTTAACCTCTAAACACAATACATGACAGCAAATTTTATAAACAAGTGCTTCTTTTTATCCTAAATCTCTCCTCATATGGTTTTAATGGAAAAAAACCACCAAATTCTCTACTAAAGTGTGGCACAAGCAGAAACACAACCACACACACCTCCACATTTTTAATGACCTATGTAAGTGTTTCTCAACCTTGGCCACTTTAAGATAGGTGGACTTCAACTTCCAAAATCCCCCAGCCAGCATGGGCTGGGTGGGGGATTCTGGGAGTTGAAGTCCACCCATCTTAAAGTGGCCAAGGTTGAGAAACACTGATCTATATTATTTCATGTATCTAGATTTCCCCTTACATGTGTTCCCTCCAAATTAAAGGATTCCAGATGCTGTGCTCTCTTTAGAGGATATTCCTCTGGTATCCTAATAATTTTGGCTGCAGTTCATCAGAAACAATCAAGTGATTCCAAGAAAGATGCTAATTTTGTAGAAAAAAAGGAAATAGAAATAGAATAGGGGAAAAAAAGCAGGAGGGAATGTCATGTAAGCAGGCTCTAAGCCTCTCCTACTGGCAAATAGATTAAAATGAAGACATGATCCTACTAATCAGTTGCAGAAGGCTTTGTCTCTTTATCAGATCTGTTGATGAGGAGCAATTAATATCGCTTCAGGACTTTCAGGAGATAGTGACATTCCAGCCAGCTGTTAGAGAAGAGCTTAAAATGGTCATCCTTTCTAAAGAGGACAACATTGGATTAGCTCCTGGAAACTGTTCCTTCCCTGTATCAGGGGTGGGTTCCTCCTGGTTCGGACTGGATCGCCCAAACCGGTAGCAACCCACTGGTGATGTCATGGATCCGGTTTGGTCGGTGCCGGTCTGTGGGCGCCACCATCTTTTTTTGGGAATTTTTTGTTAATGTTTTACTGTTTGGAAGGTTTTTCCTGTTCTGCTGCTTGAAAAAGGGCCCTCCCGCCCTCGGGTTTATACTGACCTTTATTCCTTCACCTGAAGCACAGCTGATCAGCTCCTCAGCTGTGTTTTGGGCTGATTGCAGCTACTGAGCATGTGCGGAAGCAAAATTGCGTGAGGGAACGTGTGCGTGCGCGTGAGTGTATCGAGTGTGCGCGCGCAAAACATCGCGATGCGAACCGGTGGGGAAGGTAAGTGGAACCCACCCTTGCCCTGTATCCAAAAGAGTATAGACAAGTATAGTAGTGAAATTAAAAGCTGGTGAGAACTTCGTTGCAGAGTAATGAGGCAGCATCTGGAGAAGCCATCCTACTCTTCAGAATTTATGACTCTTCTCCAACCTCCCTCAGGGTTACTTGCAACTGAAAAACTTCCCTGATCATCTCATGAACTTTTGTGAATCCAGATCTATGCCTCAAGCCTCTGGGACTAACTCACAACTTTCTCTTCTTATTTTCCCTTTAGGACTTGTCTTGGGTCACTAAGTTAAAAAGACCAAGCTATAAACAGTGAACCATGCTATCTGCAAGAGGCTACTAATCACAGATTTTCTAGCCAGCTGCTCTTTTTTCTCCACATTAGACCAGTGATGCCAATTATTTAAGAGTGATTTATAGCGATTACAGTCATAAAACAGAATAATCATTTCCAGACTATGGAATTTTATCTTCTTTTGGAGATAAAATTGATCTATCTTTCCCCTACAACATTACACCCACAACAATGTTTTACACGATTTAAGAGATGAAAAACAATAACTTTTGTCCCTTTTAATAGCTTTTAGTGATTCCTTTGTTATTTTAAAATATTTGATTTTCTTCTTTTACAGAAAAGTGTGTTTTCTACATGTGCCCACACATGGACATCTGTATGCATTAATCCATACAAATTACATTGATGGTTCAAATTATGGCAATGTCAGTCATCCAGAAAAATAGCCTCTTGGACTTCAAAGTTGAAAGGAGAAAATTCAATCTAAAATCTCCCTGTAAGGGAGTAAAATTGAACAATTTTACTAAAATCTTTCAAAGATCAGAAATAACCATTGCCTAATCCTGATTAAAAAAAAGTTACATAATTTAGATTCACATATTGTGCTACACCATGATTTATTTTAAATATAATTTGGACAAAAGAATTTCTTGGCTCTATTGTAGCACTAAAGCCTAAATTATACTTTATAATCCACACATATACATAAAGTGTAAAGACATAGATGTTAATTTCTATAAGACCTTTCATTTTTTATTAAATGTTTAAAACTATGATAAAAAATTGCATTTTAACCTTCTTAGGCAACTTCAATCAGTATTCCAAAATCAGCAAATACCAAAACTGTCAGTTCAGGCTGATAAAACAATTTTTTTTTTCTTAAATCCATTTGACACTGATAGTGCTACCTGTGTCAGGTTTTCTGACAATATCCAATTTTAACCTATATGCACTTGCCTGGAAGTGAAGCAATAGCAGTTATCAGCAAATAAGAATACAACTTGATGTCATTCTCCACGTTAAATCACATGATCCAGGACATGAACTAAAATGTAATTTGAGAATTGTTGACTTATCCATGAAAATGGGGTTCTTACAGTAACAGAATAGCAGAGTTGGAAGGGACCTTGGAGGTCTTTTAGTCCAACTCCCTGCTCAAGCATGAGACTCTGTACCACTCCAGACAAAAAAGGATGTCCAATCTCGTCTGAAAAGCCTTAAGTGATGGAGCACCAGAGGTGGGTTCCTACCGGTTCGGACCGGTTCGCCCAAACTGGTAACAACCCGCTGGTGACGTCTCAGAGCCGGTTTGTTCGGTGCCGGTCCGTGGACGTTGCCATCTGTTTGTTTTTTTTGGATTTTTTTATTGTTTTTTCTTCTGCGCATGTGCAGAAGCCAAGTTGCTGGCACTGCGCATGCGCCACCATCTTGTTTTTGGCTTTTTTTTTTTGAATTTTTTTTGGAATTTTTGGCACTGCACATGCGTGCACGTGAAGTGCGTGCACACCCACACAGCGCGGGAGGAAGCGAACCGGTGGTGAGGTAAGTTAGAACCCACCCCTGTGGAGCACCCACGATTTCTGAGGGCAAGCTGTTACACTGGTTAATTGTTCTCACTGTTAGGAATTTTCTCTAGTTCTAGGTTGCTTCTCTCCTTGATTATTTTTCATCCATTGTTTCTTGACTTGCTTTCTGGTGCTTTGGAAAATAGGTTGACACCCTCTTCTTTGGGGTGCCCCCTCAAGTATTGGAACACTGCTATCATGTCACCCCTAGTTCCTCTTTTCATTCAACTAGACATACCCAATTCCTGCAACCGTTCTTCATATGTTTTAACCTCCAGCCCGCTAATCATCTTTGTAGTAGAGCCTTCTCTTTCCTTCCAATATATCTAGGAGTATATTTATGGTGTGACATGTGTCAAGATTTTCTTGCCTCCTTTACAGGTATTTAAAGCCAATGGTGCATTACATGATAATAACTCCAGGAGACTAAGAGCTCATATTTTTTTCTGAAGCATTCTAGAGCATGATCATTTGTGCAGTGCAGTGTTGCTCCCAAATAACCATGAATGAGTTTGCAGCTATTTGGAATCAAGATACTAGAACAAAAGAGATCCCTACATTAGCTGACATTTTATTTATTTCATTAATTTATAACCCATGCATCTGAGTTTGAGGTGATTCTGATTAGCTTACAATGTAAATATTCTCTGTTAAGGGCATAATGATAAAGTTAGCTGGAGAAGATGAGACTCAAACCAAGTAGGGAATGAAGAAATAAATTTAACACGCTAGCAGAAAGCTGTCAGAAGGAAAATGGACAGAGATGACGGCTTTAATATGGAACCTGCATTATATAATTGAATCATTAAAGATTTTTAAAGGATGGCCTATGAAAAACAGCCCTATGTATATTAACTAGATTTATGTATTTACTAGACTGAACATGATTAGGCAAATTAAGACCACTTTGACCAGTGCTACATTATCAAACATATTAATAACCTGCTAGCCTACAGCTTGTTTTTTCCCCTTAAAAATTAAAATACCAAAATAAGTAAAACAATGTTTTGGAAATAATTTCATTTGGTAAATTTTTTTCCCCATGCCTTTCACAGACTAAAAAAAAAAAAAAAAAAAAAAAAAAAACATGAATATGCCACTATGGTTAAAAAAAAAAAAAGGTAAAGGAATCCCTGGGGATTTTATTCTACTAGTTGTTGCCGACTGTAGAGGCAGTGCTCATCTCTATTTCATGGCCACTGAGAGAGCGCTATCCGAAGACTATTTCTGCCATCATGAGGCCAGCATGACAACGCAGAGTATTGTTACTTTCCCACCAAAGTGGTATCTTATTTATCTACTTGAATTTGCATGCTTTTGAACTGCTAGCTTGGCAGGAGCTGGAGTGAGGACAGGAGCTCACCCCATCACATGGCGCTCAGGTCTCGAACCTGGCCTGGCAGCTGTCCATCTGACAAGCCCAGTGTCTTAACCGATGAGCCACCTCTCTGTCACCATGAGCCTTAACAATTTTCAAGGGGGCCATAGAAGAAAAGAATCTTGATGTACACTGACCTTTTAGATATTTCAATAATCAGGACAGCCAGAAATCAAAGCAGAGCAAATATATATTGTGAGTAGAACTGTGGAGCCATTGGGGGGGGGAAACCCCACCTTTGTGTTGGTTTCCTTCTGTCACTCTTAGGCATTTTATAAAGATGGCAATTAGAACAAAGGAAAATACAAGAGAGAAAGAGCAATCTCTTATTATTTGCCTTATAGGCTGAGACCTTCCCCAATTATAAAGTGCAAAGAGGGTGATTCGAAAGCTCTTCATATAGATTCCTGAACACATTGGGTGGTTCAAGTACCAAAAGGGTTTGTTTCAGGAGAGTTACTGAACTTCTTTGTGGCACTGATGGTTTCTGATGCACAGAAACATCCATGCTTGTGAATTTCTTTCCGATGACTGGGTCTTTAGCCGATCAGTGCACATCAGTAATGGAGTGGTGGGTAAGAAGCATGATCCCACCACTATCTCAATTATGCAGTGAAAGCATGGTGGCATCTCTCCCAGGCTTTGCACTAGCTTTGACAAGAGAGAGAGAGAGAGAGAGATGCTGTATTATTTACATCCGATTGCCACAGTTATTCTGTTTCTTCAGTCTCCATTTAATTTGCAGGTATGTGCAGCGTGGAGCTAGTAAAGCCCAATTTAAACATGTAATAGAAGCAAAACAGCCCACGAACTGAAATGACATAGAAATAGTCTTAAGGGAAAACAAGGGGGGGGAGGAAGACTAAAAGGTTCAGGAAATGAAAAATGGTTGTAAATGGTTTTAACGTTCCTTTGCTGCCCTCAGGGAGATGCTCTTGAGATAAATGTGATACCAGCTGTCTGTTTTTAAATATAAACTCTGCTAGAATAGCAAACCAAGCAACATTAAACAAAAAAAAAAAGTAGGCTTATTATGGAACAGAGTGATTGACAATATCATTTGAAATAATGACGAGACTCTTGGGGGAAATTTATTCTAAAATAATAATTGTGTACTTGTGCAACTCAGAACTAAGTGGAAAATTCATAATTCACATTGTACTCAAAATTCAATATTGCCATTCCCTTTGCCCATTCAGCTTCCAGTTCTGCTTGATGTTATATGAGGTTGTAGATGGGACCCGGGAAGAAATAATCCATATCAAAGTAACTGTCTTTTTGTCACTTATTTTCACCCAGTTCTTATGCATCTTTTGTTCAAGGTCAGACTTAGCCTAAGAACATTCCTTTTTGCATGCATTCTACAAACAACAAAAATACTATAACAAAAATCATTGTAATTTATGATCTGTCCAGCTCTAATCCAAATATGTAGCAATTCTAAATGACAGTGTAAATCTCAAATTCTGTCTTTTAGATGAATAAGCATCAGGGTTGCCAAAGCCACCAGAAATGCAGAACATTTTCCTATCAATTAGGAATTAATACAACTCTTAATTAATTTGTTCTCCACAGTTTTGCTCCGCATCCTTTTAACAGTTTGCATTTTACTTTTTGTTTTGTTTTTACAAATTGCTCTTGTTGTCCCAAGAAAAAACTAAGGGCATGATTGGAGTTCCTTGGAGACCGAATCCGTGGTGAAATCCTACTGGTACGCCCCAGTTTGGGCGTACCGGTAGCGGCGGCCGCCTGTGGTTTGGAAAACCAGTAGCGGCGGCAGCGCGAGGCTCCGCCCACCAGCCCGGACATCGCCATTTTCTTGTTTGTAACCCTCTGTGCATGCACAAAGCCTGCGCATGCGCAGAAGGTGAAAAACGTGTGTGACGGTGGTGCGCGCTCTCGCAAAGCACACACTTATGAACCGGTAGGGAAGGTAAGTAGGTGGACCAAATCATCGATTAGAGAGCACATCCACAAAAGTTACTAGCACCAGTGGGTAAGTAAACATTTGAATACTATCATAAGTTTGTCTTTTCCTCTATCTAAACATCTGCTGGGGGGGGGGAGAACATTTGACCTCTGGTGCTTTTTCTTGCCACAAGCAAAGGATTCATTCAAAAGAATCATTGGTGAACCAAGATTTTAGCAGCAGTCTTGTTCTTAGGGAGAAATGATTAATAGTCTTCTCCAGTCTGGAGTTTGTGCAAACTGTTAATTGTGTGTGTGTGGGGGGGGGGGAGGGAATGCTCACCATTGTATGAACCAAGGTTTATGAAAAACCTTTGGAAGTCATACTGAGCAGAAATCTTCTCCTTTTCTTCATTATTATTTCTGTTATTCTGATGAAATTTAATTAAAGACTATTTATTTCGATTTAGAAAAGGATATGTGTTTGTTTGTGTTACTTATTTTTTGGAGTATAAGATGCACCTTAGTTTTTGGGTAGGAAAATAGGGGAAAAAATCTGCCTACCAGGTATTCATCTGGCTAGCGTCCTTAGTCTGGTCAGCTTCAGCACATTATTTTATCCCCTGGTTAGGTGTTGTGACCCAGCGTAGTAAACCCCCAGAAACGACACACACACACACACACTTGTCCAAACTAAAGTAGGTTTTATCACTAATCAAGGCTTAGTGATCATTTAAGTTCAGAGTTTCTCCCAAAGTGTTTGTTAACATTCACAAAACACTTTCGCCGGGAGTTCAAAGACAAAACAAAACAAACAGATTATGAGGACCTTAATTGCCTCAAATTGCTGGAATTGGCCGAGAGCCCGGACTGGAGTTGGTCCAACTGATATCACCGACAAAGTAATCAGAAGCCCGGTGAAGACATCCGTTGTTTCCAGCAAAATTGCCCTTTGTGAGTCAACCTTATATAGGCTTAGGGCACGGCCCCTCTGCCTGCAGGGTTACCTGTGAGTAGACCTCCTTCTGCAAAGCCACTCTTGCTGGCTAGCTGCCCTGCGTGCCCTAGCATCAATCAGAGGCCCCTCCTCTTCACTGGAGTCACTGAACTCCTGCTGAGGAGGTGCAGAAGGCCCTGATTGAGCATTGTCCTCTGGCCCTGCTTCCTCTTCGGTCTTGGACTCCGGTGCTGGAGCTACAGACTGCTCTTGCCACCCTATGGTCTGTTCTTGTTCTTCTGGATCCATGAGCAGCTGCACAGGGACGGGGGCAAGCCACAACATTAGGGCTGGAAAAAACCTCCTTCAGAGGGAGTAGCAATGAAAAAAGCCTGCAAATCCGGGAAGATCGTTAGCGCCCCATTAGGGCTGGAAAAAAAGCTTCGAAAAAGGTACAATCGGAGTATAAGACGCACCCAAATTTTCAGCCTCTTTTAGGGGGGGGGGGGAAAGGTGCATCTTATACTCCGAAAAATACGGTAGTTGCTTAAGCCAAGAGATGTTATGAATGTCTTGTCTTTACTTGTACAGTCTTCTCTCTAGCTTTCTGCTGCACCCCTGGCTTTTCACTTTTTCATTCCCCAGGACAGGTTTCGGGAGGGAATTCTTTCCACCTGAACCTTGCTTCTGGTGGGAATGTCTGAGCAGCCAGGGAGATCCCCTAACAATGGAATACTGCGTAAATGAAAACAACCCAACAAGAGTCACCTCCATCAGTCTCCAACGAAAATACAGGTAGTCCTCAACTTACAACCACAACTGAGTTCAAAATGTCTGTTGCTAAGTGAGACATTTGTTAAGTGGGTTTTGCCCTTTTCTTGCCACAGTTGTTAAGTGAATCACTGCAATTGTTAAGATAGTAACACATTTGTTAAATGAATCTGGCTTTCCCATTGACTTTCCCATTGTCAGAAAGTCCCAAAAGGTGATCACATGCAATGGTCATAAATATGAATCAGTTGCCAAATGTTTGAATTTTGATCATGAGACCATGGGGACAATCATAAGTGTGAAAAACGTGTAACTTTGAACAGTCACCAAACAAAGTGTTGTAAGTCGAGGACTCTCTGTATGCTCAACAAAAACATCAGGAGAAAGTCCCAAAGGTGCTTTTCTCAAATGTTTCACTTCTTATCCAAGAAGCTTCTTCAGTTCTAATCATTTTCAAAGAAAACACCAAGAAAGTCCAGTTGCCTTTTGGAAAAAGCACCATTGGGATAACCATGACCTGGATGATTGAGAAATTCCATAGACATCAGGAGAAAGTGAAAAATGAAATGTTGAAGCAGCCTGAAAGTAGGGTCAAAAGATAGAAGTCTCTTCTGTCTCAGGAGGAACCTTTGGCAAATCGCAAAGTGTGGTCCTTGGTGCTCTCAGAGCTTGGTTGTTTTCTTGCAGACATTTCATTACCCAAACTATGTAACATCATTAGTGCTAGTAAAGAGTGGGGATTGCTCTCAGTTTATATTCTAGTGGCTTGCCCTGTCAGTGTTGGTGGGAGTGATCTTGGAGGTTCTTTGGTTGGGCTGTTTATTATTAGCTTGTTTGGCAATTCCTTGATTGGAGTATTGTTTACTTCTCGACTGTTAGTATGATGTTAATCTTGGAATTAACCTAGGCTCATCTGTGTGTTGCTTGCTGGTGGGGAGGTGTTTTGGTTTTTTTGTTCCCATTTTGGCTTGTTGATTGTCTCTTTTGCACAGTATATTTATGTCTATGTGTCCATTGTTGGCTAATTTGTCAGAGTGCCAGGCTTCTAGAAATTCCCTAATGTTTTGGACTTGGTTTGATCTAGGATGGTCATAGTTTCCCAGTTGAAAATATGGTTAAGTCTGTCCATATGTTGTGAAATTAAAGAATTTTCAATATGTCTTCTGGCTGGTTTACTTCGGATGTTTTGGAGGGCTTTAGTTGGCTTGTGTGCTACTCTGATTTCATGTGTTTCTAATAGTCTGTTGGTAGTTTCTGAGATATTTTTTGATGTGTGGCAGTATTATTTTTTTTACAGCTTGTATTGGTTGTGCTAAATTGGGTTGAGTGATCAGGCAATTTTTGATGAAGTTTCGTGGATATACTTTTTGTTGGAAGGTGTTGTATAGATGCTCTGTTTCCTTTTTCTGCTGTGCAGGGTTGCTGCAGTGTGTTTGTGCAACATTTAAATAAAGCATTATTTGCAAATTCACAATTGCATTTAGGATTAGGTAAATTCAAGAGACAAACTCCCCATTTCTCCCCTTCATTTGGAGTAAAATTTCTCCAGGTGTTTTTCTACAAATGTGCCTCATCATTAGTAATGTTGATAACACAAATTTTCTTTCTTCCTCAATCTTACAAAACCAAACATTATCTGAAGATGATGTACATGACAGCAAGGAATAACCTTAGCAGCTACTTTTTAAAAAGTATATTCTTCAAAGTAGCCTTTTTCTAGAAATGTGAAACTGTACGCTGAAAAAAATTCAGCTTCTCTAAGAGATAGTCTGCTCAGCTCCTGAGTATACAGCCTCTCTTTTTCTCTCTTGCACACACACAAAGACACAACCTCCCATTACATTAATTGCATAATCACTGCCAATGTTTATGAAAGTTGGAAAAATCAACAACGAACAATCCTCTCAAAATCCAGTGCGATTTTCATTCTGATTTATGAGTGTTAAGATATTCATGAACTGGGAGAGCCAATGGTAACAAGGTCAGCCAATGAATAGGCATAGCAACTAAGTCAGCCAATGGGAGCTAAACACATCTGAGTCTGTGCAGAGAATCGAAACTGAAGAAGGAAGGCTGGGCGTAGCTCAGCCCACTCTGTGTTTGTCCACTCTGAACTCTGAACTGAAAGCTTGTCTGCTGCTGGAAATGAAACTGCTTGTAACTGTTGCTACATTGAAGAAATAATCTACTTGTGGTATTGTGTATATATATTACTATGAGTGAATGAATCCAGCTGAATCAGTTATCTATGTGTGCTTCTGGTTTTGATTTATGCAACAAACTCTGATAATGAGGTCATTTAATAAACAGCTGGTGGGAAATATAATGAGTAATACTAAATAAATCCAACTATTGTTTAAGAAGCACAAAATAGGTGAAGCAATGTCTTTTACTAAAGCAGTCTCTGCTGATATGAGTGTGATTTATTGAAGAACTTACTTATGCCTAGACTGAAGCCAAAGCAGACTCTGGCCATTTTCTAAATCTACCATGAGATTTCTGAATGTGCCCTTGTACACACAAACAAATTACCCCTTCGGGTTGTTTTGAAAAATTGGAATATTGATGGATTTCTTGTTTAATTTAGTTCCTGTCTTTTAAAGCATCCTGTCTTTCTGATTCGTCTGATTTATAATCTCAGTCAGAGGTAGAGTGACATTTATGTATATTTATTATACACATGTGTCCTGTCCTTTAATGTTTTCTTGTCCTTGGGATTTATTTATGGGTTTTTTCTCTATGCAAGAAGCAGAGTCAGAAGCTTAACTCATGTATTTACATATGTTTTCTGAATCATAAATTTTCTAAACACAGTAGCTCTTCCTGTCCTTAAAACTTCAGTCGTTTGCTTTCTTGCTGTTATTCCCCTTTGACTCTATTCAAGAAATACTAGCAGGAACTAACACATTTCAGGAGTTGTAATTCTGCAGGTCACATGTCAAATTTAACCACCTTTGAAATCCCATGATGACAGATTAACCTAAAGAGATGGAAGAAGCGGACAGGAGAAGAGTCATTCCCCAGCATTATGTGCCCCTTGGCATATATAGAAAAACCCTTTTGGGGAGACAGATTGTCTGACCATGGAGGGTCTCCTTGGTTGGATGAGCTGAGAAAATCAGTGCCTATAACTAGGTGGACAAAGTGGTTAAATGTAGTTGTTCTTTCAACTGGAATTGGTCTCACTTGGAGGGATATTACTTGTGCTTACCGGCAGAGTAGAACAGTCCTGTTGTAAAATGAAATAAGGAAGAGGAGAATCTCTCTCTCTCTCTCTCTCTCTCTCTCTCTCTCTCTCTCTCTCTCTCTCTCTCTCCCCCCTCCCTCCCTCCCTCCAGCTTTTGGGGTCATCAGCAACCTTTTCTTCTGCAGCCACAGTGGGTCTAAGAAATCTGCTCCTCTGCCAGAAGTATCAGAAATAACTTTCACTCTGAGAAAAGAAATATTTTTGTTCATGTCCATGAAATTTGGAACTTTCACATAGTGTGGTATGTTTCCCTACAACAAGATGATGATGAGGAGGAGGAGGAGGAGGAGGAGGAGGAGGATCTGGATGGGTGGATGGAGATAGATGGAGATAGATAGATAGATAGCAATAGCAATAGCACTTAGACTTATATACCGCTTTACAGTGCTTTACAGCCCTCTCTACGCAGTTCACAGAGTCAGCTTCTTGTCCCCAACAATCTGGGTCCTCGTTTTACCGACCTCAGAAGGATGGAAGGCTGAGTCAAACTTGAGCTGGTCAGGATCGAACTGCTGACAATGAGCAGTGAGTTAGCCTTCAATACTGCATTCTAACCCCGGTGCCACCA
>QLTV01001172.1:350493-361270 GCA_003457575.1 Thermophis baileyi | reverse complement strand
GAATGGCATGGTTTGGAAAGGGAAGAGGAATAGGGGGGGGGGGGAGGGAGAGAGGGGGGGGGAGGGAGGGAGGGAGGAGGGAGGGAGGGAGAGATGATAGATAGATGGTAGATGATGGTAGATGATCAGATAGCTCGATAAGTTGATAGCTAGGGAGAGAGGGGGGTAGATAGATAATAGATGAGCGAGAGACAGAGAAAGAGATCCATTGGAAAAGTGACTGTTGGAGTTGTGAATCAATCACTAACAAGCTAACAGAACTGTCATCATGACTCAACCACTTTGGGCTCAGGTTCATGAGCCTATAGTCCGAAGGGATTTCAATTTCACTCAGCAAGTCTCCTTAAAATCTCCATGGCATTCCTGTCCTACTTTGTGTTCTCCTTCCCCTAGAGGTGTTTTTTGTTTTTTGTTTAAATGAAAATAGAGCATTCCAGGAAACTCACTATGATGTTGCATTTTGCTTGGGTCTAATAAAGACATGTTATTTACTATGACTTTTGGATATTCCCTCCATGCACTCCATAATGATGGATGTCCAGGCAGCCCACAGAAACTAGATAATATTTTTCTATTTGCCAAATACCGTATTGACTTTTCAAGGCTGCGATCGTGCATCCATTATCTCCCCCTGCTGACTAAAATAGATTCTCAAACCAAGGCCACTGAGAGAGAAAGAAAACACAAAAATGCATTTATATCTCCTGTTTTGAAGTGATGGGGTACAAAACCTGGCAAATTATTTCTATTTCCCTCTACTTCCTTATTGTATCTCTAGAACCCTTTTATAGAGTTTCCAAAGAAATAAAAGCCCTTCTTAGGTGCACACCAGGGGCCCACCATTAAGTTGCTGCTAGCCTTTTCTCTGCCTCAGGTAGGTAGAAAAAGGGAAAAAAAATACTTGGTGGCAAATAGACTATAGAACAAAATCAAAGATGATTGAGAGTTCAGGCTTGAAACCGCTTAATTTGACTAGCTATTTCTCCAAAGTTTTCTTCCTTTGCAAAAGAGACTTTGTTTTTCAAGGTGCTTGAGAATTTCAACGATACATTTCTAGTGCTGATTCATATGGATGAGTACTTAATGTTGTATTTTTTTATATAAAAGTGAAGATATCCATACATATCACACCTATTTTTCTAAAATATTTGGCATTGCAATTGCTGCTTTTGAATTTGTTTATGACAGATTATTGTTTTACTGGGACACTATTACTGTGGTTACCATTTTTTTAAAAAAATAATAATTTTAATCTACTATATCCACTTTAAAGTATTTCTATTTTGCTTCAAGATTCTGTGATTCTAAAAGATTTAAAAAATAAACACTTTGAAATATAGAGACCTCACACTAGCTCCTTGTTCCTGCTTCACACTACATATTTTAAGTGGTCCTTAAGATATAATATGGATTAAGGGAAGTCTGGTTCATGTCAGTTCTGCATATTTTCATTTATTTATTCATCTTCTTTATTCTTTAACTAGTGACACATTTCTGTATAAACATAGGAAATCCATCATGGTTGTTTTATAGATGTTCTATCTAGTGTTTCCTTAATTTATGGACTCCTCTGAAAGTACTTATTTGAAATATCATTAAACCACACACAACACTTTGTACTTCTAAGCAGTACACAACAACAAAAATGTGCAATAAATAAATAAATCATGGAAAGATCTGATATAATCCCCCAATATCTCAGGGGATGCCACAAAGAAGAGGGAGTCAAGCTATTCTCCAAAGCACCTGAAGGCAGGACAAGAAGCAACGATTGGAAACTAATCAAGGAGAGAACCAACCTGGAACCAAGGAGAAACTTCCTGACAGTTAGAACAATTAATCAGTGGAACAACTTGCGTCCAGAAGTTGTGAATGCTCCAACACTGGAAGTTTTTAAGAAGATGTTGGATAACCATTTGTCTGAAGTGGTGTAGGGTTTCCTGCCTAAGCAGGGGGTTGGACTAGAAGACCTCCAAGGTCCCTTCCAACTCTGTTATTCTATTCTATTCTAATTTTAAAAAATACTTTAAAAAAATGATGAAGTTAATGATTTTTTAAAAATGTTTATGGACTTTAGTAGCTAGAAGCAATAGTTCCCCATTAGCAACGTGGCATAATAATGTGCTCTGCTAAGTCATTTGTGACTTTGCAGATGTCCTTAATATGAGATTATTTAACTCTGTAGATACTCAACACACATTAACTATCAAATGGGGTTTATTGACCTGTGATTCTAATTGCTCCAGTTTGCCTTAGCTCTTGATTGAAAGGCATACACACTTGCCTTTCTGGCAGGGTTTTTTATCCTTCCCTAAGAAATTTCACAAAGCCTGTCATTTAGCTGCCAGAAATGAGATTATGAACAGTCAAGGACATTTTGAACAGAAATGAAGCCGCTATCAAGCAGAACATCACCGTCTTGACTATGAAACAATATAAATGAGTCTGCTAAATACCGCATGATAATGTCAGAGTTGCCTGAATCTTACTACTACAGGGATCTCGGTTCAAATGAGAATATAATGTTAAAGGTATCTAAGGAGGTTTTTGGCAAGCATGATTGCCTGAAATGCAAATATGGTCATGTTGGAAAGACTTGGAAGACTGGGAAAAGAGACTGTGCCATGGAAATGGTCAGATAAGAGATAGCATAGTCCAACTGTTGGACAGTGGGTGGGAGTCACAGAAGAGACCCTCCACCCACCCACCCCACTTTCTCAAGCTCTAAAGGAGATGTGGGGAGAATTGTACCTTCAAAAACCGATGTCAGCCTCACCAGGAATCATCACCAGCTGAGCTAATTCTACTTTATTGTAAACCAGGGGTCCTCAAACTTGGCAACTTTAAGACTTGTGGACTTCATCTCCCAGAATTCTCCAGCCAGTTATGCTGGCTGGAGAATTCTGGGAGTTGGTCCACAAGTCTTAAAGTTGCCAAGTTTGAGGACCTCTGTTGTAAACCAATGTTTTGACAGAATTTTAAAGTCTGAAAGTACAATTTTTCCTCTCCCCCATCTCTTTTATATCTCAAGAAACTAGGGAAAGTCTCTTCTGAACTTCTCATCCCATCCACTATCCATCTTCAGGCTACGCTGTCTCTTATCTGACCATTCCCCTTGGCAACATCTCTTGGCCTGATCTCCAAAGTCTTGCCCACATACCATTATAGAGGCAAAGGAGAATCAGTAAAAGAACCAAAGGGGAAAAAATGGAAAGAGCTAAAGAAAAAAAAAAGAGAGAGGCATTCAGAAGGAGAGAGCTGGGCAATCTGGGGACTTCACATAACCTCCACTTTGAAGCTTTTATCCCCCAGAGTCATGCTAGCCTCCTTTTACATAATACAGAATAACAGAGTTGGAAGGTATCTTGGAGGTCTTCAAGCATACCATTCCAGACAAATGACTGTCCAGTCTCTTCTTAAAAATTTCCAGTGACTGAGCATCCACAACTTCTGGAGGCAAGCTGATCCATTGATTAATTGTTCTCACTATCAGGAGATATCTCCTTAGTTCTAGGTTGGATCCCTCTTTAATGATCTTCCACCTGTTATTTCTTGTCCTGTCCTCCGGTGCATTGGAAAATAGGTTGACCTCCCCATCCTGTCTGTGAAGCCCCTCAAATATTGGAAGACTGCTATCATGCCACCCCTAATCCTTCTCTTAAGACTAGACATATCCAGTTCCCTCAACCATTCATCATACACTTTAGCCTCTAGTCCTCTAATAAACTTTCTTGCTCTTTGCACTGTTTAGTGCTGTGTTTTTTCTCCTCTCTTTGGCAGTTAAGAAGTAAACATTGGTGTCACTCTTCTTGCTCCCCGGATATAAAGGACCAACATTTAATGCATCAGGCATTCTGGCAATGTCACAATTACAATCTAACCAATCTGGAAGGCAGCTTGGAGAAAGCTGCAGTAGGTTCAGAATGTTCTAGTATGTTATAGCTGTACAGAAATTGACAAGTGCAAGCTTTTGTGATCCAGCATCTTACCTTCAACCTTTGGAAGCCTGTTGCCAGTTAAAATACCATATTCTATCCATTTGAGCAAATTAACAGTTCCAGTAAAGCTTGTGTTTATGCACAGATATGTATTTAATCATCCAAGACTTTCTGGAAAAGAAAAAGGGAGGACACAGAAGTCAAGATGTAAGTCAGAGTAACAATGGAGATGCCAAAAAGAAGAAATTAACTTTTAATTATCCTCCCTTCCCTCTGTGAGCTTTAGAAAAGAAACAGCATCTTGGGCCCAAATTAGACTTAACAAATAACAGATGTGAATACATTTTCAGGCAAAATGTTCCCATAATTAAAGCAATAGAAACCAGGTCAGTATCCCATTACCTTCAAAGTAAAATGTACATTCATAAAAGATGCTCAGGAGCATCATCGTGAAAACAAAAATTCTACAGCAGCAGTAGAATCTTACTGCTGAGAGTTAACTGTCCATTAGGTGGATTCCCATCTTTAATATTTCTGGGTGCTGAACTACAAATTAAGGCAAAATAGGCATTATTACTTGGTGTGGAATGGCACTCAGTTTCATCTCTAAGGCAGTATTTCTCAACCTTGGCAACTCGAAGATGTTTGTACTTCAACTCTCAGAATTCTGGTAATTGAAGTCCACACATGTTCAAGTTGCCAAAATTGAGAAACATTGGTCTGCAAAAGACTTTAAGGACTACAAAAATGGAAGGCTGAATAACAGAATAACTAACAGAATAACAGAGCTGGAAGGGACCTTGGAGGTCTTCTAATGCAACCCCCTGCTCAGGTAGAAAACCCTATACCATTTCAGACAAATGGATGTCCAGTCTCTTCTTAAAAACATCCAGTATTGGAGCACCCACAGCTTCTGGAGGCAAGTCATTCCACTGATTCATTGTCACACGCAACCTGTAGAAGCCTGTTACCCAACTCCAAGAGCAAACTAGAGAATTAGGAAAGTCAGAATTATTTCCAACTATTCTTTTTGTTGTGACATGGTTTATTGTGGCTTCAAATCCTGCCTTGGACCATTACTGTATATACTGACCTTTTCTAAAAATAAATATCTGAAAACGTCTTCTCTTCAACTTAAAGCAGTCTATTAAATATAGCTGAAAATGCTTTGTGACACTTAAATCTACAAACATTCAAGAACTGTAGAAAAGCTGTCTGGGAAATGTCTGGGGAATTTTTATCTAAGGATTTTGTCAAGAGAAGACAAAAAAAAAAACCCTCATCTAGTGGGCATATCTCAAGATGTCATGAAGCAACACACAATACTAGCAGGGGTGGGTTCTGGCTTACCTCGCTGCCGGTTTGCTTCCTCAAACGCTGCGTGGGTGCGCGCGCATGCGCAGTGCTAAAAACCCAGCTTCTGCGCAGAAGCAAAAAACAGCTTCTGCACATACGCAGAAGCAAAAAACAAGATGGCGCCGCCTAGAGAGCCGGTTCGGGGGCATGTCCAGCTGGTCATCGCTGCCGGTTCGGTGAGCATGGGGAAATTCCCACTACCGGTTCTATAGAGCCGGTCCGAACCAGCAGGAACCTCTGAATACTAGGTTCAGACTTAGCATTTTTCTTAATAATAACTTTTGCCGAGATTTACTGTAATTTTCAAATAACACATCACCATATCTATTCGTAGTTGGGTTTTTTGGTTTTTTTTTTTCATGTTCTTTAATCCGGTTCTTTAAATCATACAATTTTGTCCTGGTTCAAGTTTGCAGCATTTAGAAGTCCCATTGCAACAGATAGCCAAGGAGGAAAGAACAGGGCATTTGATTGAACGCCGCCAACAAACAGTCTTTCCTCCAATTCCAAAACAGGATTATAGCTTTTTATTCTTGTGAATAAGCCATGTCTTAAGAAGACCGTTTATCCAAAGTGGCAAGCATAGTGATTCTTAAACCTCTGGTAATTCAGGTGCAAAAAAAGAAGCTTTTTAAACAAAAAAAAAAAGCAAATCTATTGTCCCCATATTAATTACTTCACAGTCCCTGGTGTTTAAATGGACAGTCCTGAGACCCAGGAACCAGTTAAATCCTACATTGTCCTTGCATGATAAAAAAAAAAGATTATAAAGGTTGAAAAGCAGAGAGACAGAATCTCACAGCTCCTTCGCCTGCACTGTGAAAGGATCATTGTGTCATCCTCATAAATCCTCTTCTCCCTGGCTCTTGACAACCAAAGCAATGGACAATAGAATTCTTGTATTGGACAAAATATCCCTTGTGTGCCAACGGGCTTATCTATTTAATTTACAAATGTCTTTCATTGTCCCCCAATAATTCCCCGTTAGTTGTTTTTTTTAAATCACCCCTATTATGAAGAAGACTAAATAAATATTCAGAGTTCTATGGCAAATTTGCTAGCATGAATAGCACCAATAGAAAACGGGGGAGAAAAGAGACTGTGCTTTTCTTTCTATTTTTCCCACTTTTCAGCCCCCACACTTGTATGTAATTTATCATTGCTGTACGCACCAGATACATATATTTTCACATGGTTCTCTGTTTTCTCATAGGGAAATTTTCACCTGTGCTCACCTAGATTTAGAAATACCCATCCCTCCAAAGCCAGTTAGGTAACGTAAATATGGTGTCCACAAATGTTCAGAATCTTTATGGATTTAAGGAAGTCATCACAGATTGCATATCTTGGATTTTTGTTTTGTTTTTTTTTAAGGATTACATATATTTAGGGTTTAATTTCATTACCCAGAATCTCTTTCCTCTATCTTTTTTTCCTCACTTGCTTCTGTTTACCTGCCTTCTTTGCAATCCTTCCATATCATTTAAGTTAGGATGGATGGATGGATGGATGGATGGATGGATGGATGGATGGATGGATGGATGGAAGGATGGATGGATGGATGGATGGATAGATAGATAGATAGATAGATAGATAGATAGATAGATAGATAGATAGATAGATAGATAGATAGATAGATAGATAGATAGATAGATAGATAGATAGATAGACAGACAGATAGACAGACAGATAGACAGACAGATAGACAGACAGACAGACGATGATGGATGGATAAACAATGAATGAATGAATGAATGAATGAATGAATGAATGAATTAATGAATGAATGAATTAATTAATTACTGAGATGAAGGCAGCCCATTGCCTTTGAATGATAATCAAGCACCATTCTCCCATTATGGGCAGATATAATCAGATCATAACAAAAATGAAAGTTGATTAACATTGAAATTAAATATCACTAATAAAACTATATGCAACCAATTTGGACTAGTAATTAAGACACAAGGCTAGAAAGCAGGACGCAGTGAGTTCTAGTCCTTCTTTATAAATAAACCCAGCTGGGTGATCTTGGGGCAGTCACGCTCAGCCCTAGGAAGAAGGCAAGGGCAAACTACTTCTGAAATTTTGCCAGGAAAACTATAGGGACTTGTCCAGACAACGTCAATCCTAACCTCAAGACAACAACAACAAAAGAGGAAAAAAAAGGAAATAACATAAAACCATGGACAACTATTCTCCTGGCCTATATTTAATATGCAATGCTGCTTGAATCCCTGTCTTAATAAGTGACCCAATTTGAATCGTGGCAGGTAATCCTTTTCAGATCATTTATTGATTTATTTATTAATGCTTCTCATTATTTCTGGGGTGCAAAGTTCTTCTAACAAAACAATTTGCATACAAAAGTAACACATGGTCTTCAAAGAGTTTGGAATTGCAACTCCTTCTCAGACAAGTGTAGCTTGTCCAATATTCAATCAATTCACTGATTTCAGCTTGTGAGAAATTAGATCAGAGTAAATCTTCCCCAACCAGCAGATGAACATATTTAACACAATGGCTCACTGATTGAGGCTCATCTAACCCACATTATATTCAAATCAGATGATTAATCTGTTTATTTCAGCTATTTCTCGCCTGCTGCCCAATTTACCACATTTCTAGAAAAAGCCATAATTTTAAACTTATAACCCAGTGAAAGATAACTAAAATAAAATTTAAAGCATTAATAAACTACAGTATTTCTTTGCAAGGACAATTTTGAAAAAAACCACACTAGAATATTGAAGAATATACAGTAGACAGATAGACAGACAAATGACAGACATATAGATATAAATATAGATATAGGTATTTGATAACAGAGCAGCCTTACAACCATAAAACTCATTTGTTACTTTATTAATCATACATTAAATTCATTATATGTCTACTGTATATAACACCATAGTAATGTCCCTATAATGTAATAATCTTCAGTTGTTAAAATGTCAAAAGATTCTTTTATTCAAACACTTACGTATAACCAATTACTGTATATAACATATATTGCAGTATACGCGAGCTTGAGTTCAGTAAGCAATTAAAGTTTTAAAAAATGGGAAAGAAAAAGTATTCCAGGTCCTTGGTAATGCTAGAAAGAAAAGGCACATCTATTCAACTCCTTTATTTTTGCTCAACAAAAGACATGTGATTCATCAGACGATTGCGAAAAGCATGATGAAAGGATAGGACTGAAGTATGAAAGTGATACAAAAATAAAGCCAGAAACTCCTATTTACTTTGAGTGAAATTTCCAGAAACAGATGAATTGTATGTTAGGATACTGAAGTAGCTTCTGATGTCCTGTTCAAATCTTTTACTTGTCAAAAAAAATATCTTTGAGAACTGTTGAAATGACAGATAAATAGAGGAGGACAAACGGTGGTCCTATCTTCAAAAAGGATAGAAGGAAAATTCAAGGAATCAGAATCCTGAAAAGGAAGCTTTGTGAACAGAATGGGTGGTCTATCCCAAAGGTGCTTTTTCAAAAGGCAACAGGACTTTGTTTTTTCTTTGAAGAAATTTTGCTTCTCATCCAAGAAACTTCTTCAAGTCAGAAGAAGGGTGGTCTATTAGATGTGGGCGGCAAACTATATCTTACCTCAAAGATCATATTCAAATAGTTTCTCCTTAAGAGTTTCACCTCTAGGTAAAACAAGGTATTACGTGAGATAATACCATGTCCAGTCTTTTATTTATTCTCTCTCTGCTGACATGGGTGAGGAGGAGGAAGGAATACTTGATAAATTTGTAGACCACCTAACATTAGGATACCCCAGAATTATAAAATGTAATTCAAGGTTGTCTTGTTAACTTAAAGAAATGAGCTGAACACTACAGAAGGAAATTTAATAAACGTAATGCAAAATGCTTCATTAGGAAGCAGAAGTCAAATGCAAAGTCTAAGTAGAGAAAACAGTGACTTGACAATAGCACTAACTAACAAGATCTTGGAATAGTTATTGATTACAAGTTGATTATAAGTGAAGAGTGTGATATAACTACTTAAATGCTAAACACACTTTTAGACTGCGACAAAAGATGTATAGCTGACAAATCAAGAAAAGGATTTGTTTCTCTTTTTCCCCACTGCATTTGTTAGACCAACCAACACTTTTGTGTTCACTTCTGGGCATTGTGCTTTAAAAAGGATTCAGAGAAATGTAAATAGGTTCCACAAAAAGAATTATCAGTATACTAGAAACTAAATTCTGTGAAACCGTATTGAAGAAATATGGGAGTATTTAACCTTAAGCAGGCAATGTTGAGGACAGAACTTTTCACATTTCACCAAGAAAACAAATAAGAACATTTTTTCTACCAATTCAGATTATAGACACATTGTTCTAAGTTATGGGAAGCTTAATTCTATTTGAATATTGGAAGGAAATAAATCTTAGTAGAGTAGAAAGATTGGAACAAATTTGGAACACTGGAAACAATTTTTCGGAAAAGTGGTGGGCTCCCTTTGCTGGGTGCAAGTAAAAGGCTAGACACCATCTGTCAAAGATTTATCAGCTTGGATTCCTGCACTGAACAGGGAATTGGATACAGTATGAAATCACTGCTTACAACTCTATTATTTTAATATTTTATTTAATCGGAAGTGGAAGTATGTCTGTCCAAAATATTTTTTTTAAAAAAAAAACTTGGATGTTTCCTTGAAAACGCCTCTCTTCCTATGTTGAAGGATCCACAATTTACAAAACATCTTTCTTCTCCTCCCCCCCCACCCTCCCACTGCTCTTCCTTCAGTTTGGCTGTTCTCCACAAAATCATTGGCTGCTTCCAAACCTGGTGTTGGCAGCGAAGGTACATTCAGATGGGCTTGGCTGGGTTGAACAGACCAAACGCTCAATGAAAACTCCCCACAGCTGGCAACTATATTGGTCAACATGAACTTGCCCTGACAACAGAGCTGCAAAAATGCATGGTGGGTAAGTCTCCAAGCCAGATCCAGTTCATGCAGTCACCAAGCCAAGACAATGGAGCAGCCTTAAATATGTGGATTGTTATCTAAAGACAACAAAACAGCTGGGCCGCATAAGTTCAGCATTCAATACCATCATACCAGATAAACTAAATCAGCTAGCGGTACCTGAACACACTTGTAAGTGGATCACAAGCTTCCTAACGGACAGGAAGCAGCAGGTGAAGCTAAGCAAAATCACATCAGATACCTGTACAATTAGCACAGGGCTGTGTGCTCTCACCACTTCTCTCTATATACCAGTGACTGCATCTCAAACGATCCATCTGTTAAGCTACTGAAGTTCGCAGATGACACAACAGTGATTGGTCTCATTCGAGACAACGATGAAACCGCATACAGACAGGAGGTTGAACAACTAGCCTTGTGGTGCGACTGGAACAATCTGGAACTGAACACACTCAAAACCGTAGAAATGGTGGTAGACTTTAGGAGAAACCCTCCCATTCTACCACCTCTTACAATACTAGACAACACAGTATCAACA
>QLTV01001172.1:294427-339879 GCA_003457575.1 Thermophis baileyi | reverse complement strand
ATAATAATAATAATAATAATAATAATAATAATAATAATAATAATAATAATAATAATAATAATAATAATAATAATAATAATAATAATAATAATAATAATAATATCAACATCAACAACAGCTAAACTTTAAGTTACTGAAGTCAGCAGATGCTACAGCTTCTCCTTAAAGTGGATAAAGCAGTCCAGTTATTAGCAAATTAAAAATAACCCTTAAGTTCTCCAAGAATTCCATCGGGGATGTTAGTCACACACTTCTCATTGATTTTAATTTACGTTCTTGAGAAGTTCAGTAAAGCTGCATCTCCAGTTAAAACAAACAATTGGCAGTTTATTAAGTCATGGTTTCTAAATCACATGCCCATCCTGCTCCTTTTTAATGATGACTTAGGGGCAAGGCAAAGTAGCAGAGATGAGGAAGAAGAGAAAGGTGAGAAAGAAACCAATATATAGCTCATGATCAAGGCTAACTGCAGTGACTCAATGTTCATTTCATCTTTGCTACTGGATGATGTTTTTAAAAAAAGTATTTTTGTTCAGAAGTAAAAGGGTAATTACAGTAATAATGAAATAGAACAAAGAGAAAAGTTGCCTGCTGTCAAAAGATTCCCTTCCTCTACCCTGAATGAACATCAGCCAATTCTCAGTAAATTTATCTTGTGCTGTTCTAATTGCGTTCCCAATGAGCACCTGTTCCAGATTAAATCCCATTGAATTCAATGGAACTATTTTTGATGGCAAAGATTTATGTCAGGGTAGAGAAACCATATCTCTTACACAAGATGCCAAACACCCATCGCCTTGCTTGTTTTGTATGTGTTTGGACTTCTCTTGGAACATGACTGTAAAAAATGAATAGCAATAACTCCCATTATTTTGAAGCAGAAAGGAAACACGCCCAACATTGTAGTGCAACCCATAAAAAGTGTTTAACAAAGTGTTAAAACAAAGGTATATAGATAGTCCTCAACTTACAACAAATTGTTTAGCAATTGTTTGAAGTTACAATGGCTCTAAAACAGTGGTTCCCAACGTGGGGCCCACGCCCCACAGGGGGGCAATTTGATTTTTAATGGGGGCAATTGGAACCTTGTTTAAACCAAGTTAATGGCCTTTTAGGCTTCCTCCACATGAGTAGCAGTTCACTTTTTGAATAGTATTAAGAATTATATGTCATGGGGGGGGGATCAGGATTTGAGAGATGGTTAGGTGGGGCATGGACAAAAAAATGTTGGGAACCACTGCTCTAAAAAGTGATTTACAACAGTACTCACACTAATAGTTGCAGCATCCCTCATAGTCACGTGATTAAAATTCGGGCACTTTGCAACCAGAAAGAGTTGACATTGGTTGCAGTATCCCAGGGTCATGTGATCATCATTTACAAACCTTCCCAGCCAGATTCTGATGAGCAAACTTAATGGGACAGCCTGGATATGCTTAATGATTGCTGTGATTCACTTAACAATCATGCCGAACAAGGTTGTAACATTGGGTGTGACCAGGGGTGGGTTCTAACTTACCTCACCGCCAGTTCGCTTCCTCCCATGCCACATGGCTGCACGCGCATTGCACGCCGTGTGGCTGCACCACACGGCTGCACATGCGCAGTGCCGAAAATTCGCAAAAAAAATCCCCCCCCCAAAAAAGCCAAAACAAGATGGCGGCGCATGCACAGTGCCTGGGACTCAGCTTCTGTACATGCGCGGAAGAAAAAAAATAGCAAAAAATTCCCCCAAAAAAATTCCCTCCCAAAAAATTACAAAAAAATAGATGGTGGCGTCCACGGACCGGCACCAACAGAACCGGCTCTGTGACGTCACCAGCGGTTTGCTACCGGTTCTATAGAACCGGTGCAAACCGGGAGGAACCCACCTCTGGGTGTGACTCACTTAACAATTACCTTGCTTAGCAATGGAATTTCTGGTCGCAATTGTGGTTGTAAGTTGAGGACTACCTTCAATCTTGAAACTCCACCCAAAAAGAATAGAAGAAAAAAAATTGAGCTGCTTGCATATTATCAAACTGACCTCACCTAATTTTCCATATTATTCTACTCATTTTGTATATAAAGAATATCTGATTTCTAGCCAGATTGTCAGTGTTTATCTATGCTTGATATATAGTGTCCCCTACTTTTTTCCTCCAGAATAATGGCTTTATTATTATTAGAATCAGGCAGGATACAAATTTAACAAATTGTTATTATTTGAATATAATACACATTCCTTATTTCATAATCTGTGTCAGAAAAGCACCTCTTACAATCCATCTTTTTTTTTTTTTATTCTGATCAAGTGGCCTCAGTTATATTCTACTACAACACAATTTCTGTCAAATGATTTGGAAATACACTACAGGTGATACGTTTAGTATTAAAGCCTTGCCAGGCAGATACTGCAGCATTTGAGAATTCATAAATCCTGAGTTATAATGGTATAACTCAAAATGTTTAGCCACAATGAAATGGTAAATGCTGTTCGGAATAAGATGTGATTTCAGTTCTTAAACAATTTCCCAAGAAGAAAAGAAATTATGATCTCAGGGGAGGGGATAAATTGTATTCCTCCAGTTGTTACAGGTAGTCCTTGACTTACAATCACAATTAAGCCCCAGATTTATGTTGCTAAATGAGACATTTGTTAAGTAAGCGTTGCCCCATTTTACGACCTTTTTTGCCACAATTATTAAGTGAATCACCGCAGTTGTTAAATTAGTAACGTCGTTGGCAGTAGTGGGTTCTAAAACCCTTTACTACCGGTTCGTGCGCACGTTCGCGTGCATGATGATTCTGCGCATGCACAGAAGCATCCCGGGCGGGTGGGCAGAGCCTCCCACCGCCACCGCTACCGGTTCTAAGAACCGGGCCGAACCGGGAGCAACCCACCGCTGATCGTTGGTAAGTAAATCTGGTTTCCCCATTGACTTTGCTGGTGAGAAGGTCGCAAAAGATTATCACATGATCCTGGGAAACTGCAACCATCATAAATATGAGGCAGTTGCCAATTGTCTGAATTTCGATCATGTGACCATGGGGATGCTGCAACGGTTGGGTGAAAAATGATCGTCAGTCACATTGTAACTTTGAACGGTCGCTAAATGAATGTTGTAGGTGAAAGACTACCTATACTGGTTTTCCCTCCTGTCCTTTGGCTATACTGGCTTGAGGTTTATGCTACCTGGACTGGAGAGCATCATCTGGAAAACAGCAGGTTTTTAAACCTTTGCCTTAACATGATCTGGCATGTTTTCATTGAAATAGACAATTTTGGATGTTCAAGAATTCTTGTATCATTGATAGAGGGCAACAGCAGAATGGGAAATGGCAATTATGCAAATTGGGTGGGTGTCAGAGGTGGTATTCAGCCGGTTTGGACCGGTTCGGGCAAACCGGTAGTAGCGACCTGCGGGTGGGCCCGCCCCGCCCACCCGCCCGCCCTGGCGCTATGCCGTCCTATTTAGCCATGTTTTCAAGCCGCACGCATGCATGCAAGCCACATGCATGAGCAAAGCGCATGCACGGAAGGCTGCGCACATGCACAGAAGGTGCACACGTGACCGAAGACAGCGTGCGTGCACTGGACGAACCGGTAGAGAAATTATGAGAATCCCACCTCTGGTGGGTGTCTCATACATTACATAGGCCAATCGTTTTTTCCAAACTGGAGAGTTTCCCAGCTTTGATTTATAGGTCCGTAGCAAGGAATTGAAAAAATTATGGACACTACCCACCAGACTTATCACTTCTAAATGACGGATAGGAATTACATCAGGTAGCTTTCGGTTCCATCAATGCTTTGCAATATTGACTTTTTAAGACTAAATGATGCCTTAATGTAATTGCAACTCTCAACCTACTTAAAAGATCATACAATAGTGATCTTTTCTCCGATCCTTCTACTTGACCTTTGAATGACATGCCAAAGGCTATAGTTCCAAAAGGAGAAGAATCTAAAGTTTATGTTAAATGTGATGTGCTTATTTATCACATGGTTAATAACATGGGGATGGGGTTCTTGAACACTGCAACAAGAGGTTGGAGGAGAGTTAAATGTACTGTAGTCATGGATTCTCGGGCTGTTTAATCCTGTCCTAACACAAGGTAATTTTAATCTTTATTTGTGTGCTATGCTGGTCTGTGTCCATTATAAAGATTGACTGATTGATCAATTACTTGTGAGAATTGCAGAGGAACACACAATTGGACTGCAGAAGTTCAATGTCTGTTTTCTGTGCTATAAGGGCTCTCTCTTACAAACATAACATTTGAAAGGAAATAGTTTGAATAGAATCAGTAAAAAAGTATTACCGGTACATATATACTGTAATAAGGAACTTTTATCTCTTTGATTTAAATTGTGCACATGCTTAATTCAAGGATTTAAATCTGCTGAATTTAATGATTAATTCATATCAACTGTTTAATATCCGTAAGGTTTTTTTAAAACCAAAGGAGCAGCTCATATACAAACATTTCCTTTTAACCCACATATTAGTTTCTCTTGTTCCTCATTTTCTCATCCAGCTTCTAAAAGAAACACTTTGATCGCCAACAAGATAACGAAGCGGTGCAGAACTGCAGGTATTCCATTTCCTCGCCTTAAAAGTTCTTTTAATACAATTATTTCATTATAACCACAACTGGTTCAAAACTAAAAACTCAAGCTCACATTCTCAGCAAGGCTCTTGCTCATTTTCCCAGTAGCCATAAAACATTCTGTGTTTCCTTGGGACAAAATAAAATAATAAAAGAGGCTGAATAAAGCGTCTTGACCATGAAGCATTGGGATAATTAGCTTTCAAACTGTCGTCCTGCCCATTTTACACAAAGCACCTTGTTCATATAATGCTCTCAGATTCTCTTCTCCAAAGTTGGGGTCCAGTTCAAGGGATGATTAAAGTCTCAGACATCAGTCAACTGTTTGGAAAACTGCGAAAGGACAAACTTTTCTTTTCTAGTACTTTTCTCAACTTAACCAATCATTTTTATTATTCTTATTTTTAGCTACTTTAGAATTTTAAGCACTGTTATCAAAATAGCTGCAGTGGGAAAACTTTTCTGCTCAAAAAGATCTGCGGGGTAACGGTGTCCAGTAGCCTTGTCAGAAATCATCTTTTTAAAGTCTCCAACCAACCTGTGGACCGGGCAATTAGATAGATGATGTTTCCAATAGAATGACAAATTCTCCAAATCCTTTCCCACATAATTTCTAAGGACAAAGCTCTTTCCATTGGTAGCATTGCTATTAATAAACAAACCTATGAAAAGAGCTGCTTCATTATGTCTTCTCTTGGATCGAATAGAAGAAGAAGCCAGAGAAGCTGCAAGATTGCTGGATATGAGCCGCAGTGGTGCAGTGGTTAGAGTGCAGTGCTGCAGGCTACTTCTGCTGACTGCCGGCTGACTGCAGTTTGGCAGTTCGAATCTCACCAGGCTCAAGGTTGACTCAGCTTTCCATCCTTCTGAGGTGGGTAAAATGAGGACCCAGATTGTTGGGGGCAATATGCTGACTCTGTAAACTGCTTAGAGAGGGCTGTAAAGCACTGTGAAGCGGGATATAAGTCTAAGTGCTATTGCTATGTGATTATATCATGAACTACAGTACATTCAAGGCATTGTCCATAAATCTAATCACCCCAAAGTTCTTGAAGTCAATTTTGCAAACTTTTTTTTTCATTCCTGTCAATCCTGAATACCAAGTATAGTCAGGGAACACCATAAACTGCTCAGTGCTCCCTCCAGTTCAATATAGGACTGCAAAATAGTCATTGGTCACTGTTCTTTTCCCTGGGCTACAGTAACAAAAATCTCTGTGTCATTGTACTACATAGAGGACAAAATAAATTACTAATCTCCTGTGTTCTGAAGACATAATAGGTGTGGTTGGCTGTTTTCCAAAACCATCTGAGCTATTAATATAAGAGGGCAGCTTCCCAGCCATCATTTTTCCTTCGTTGAAATGCTAAGCTAGCGATGGCTAGGGCGATCGCCATGATAGCATATTTTTCTGGCTGGAATTTTCTCAGCAGCTTCCCATCTCATCTGCAATGCTATATATGTTATGAAGGAAGAATAAAGGCCCATTTAAGAACATAGGCTAAAAGCAAACTTAAGTAGGAGTTTGATTCAGCCATGTGTAAAAGCTGAAGAAACCGGTAGGCAAGATTGTGAAATTGAATAGATGGTAACTGAAAGAATGAGAGTCAGGTTTCCTAATTAGGCTGACACAGTAACCTTATTATTTGTCCAGTAGTAAGATCAGGATCTTTATATTTCGTCTTCTATTTTGCAATAATTTTTAAAGCTGTTTTTACATCCAGCAGTGACCATGAGCATTTGGTGGGGATGATTTCTGATGGGTAAACAATGCCCTGTGAATGCAAACTCTGCCTTTTGTCCTTGCATTTCAACATTTAAAAAAAGCAAATAGTGGATCTTGTGTTGTGGCTGACACAGACATCCATGATGGGGACTGGCTAGAAAAAAACCCACCATCTGAATGGCATCAGAGCCCAGTCACAAATCACCAGATGTATTCTTGTAATTAAAGATTATACTACAGGCTGACATTTTGCCACATAGCAAATTCCCACATCAGGTAAAGAGAGAAACTTCAGACATCTGTTCCTCAATTCATTTTTAGCAGGAATTAGGCAATGGGTCCCATAATTGAATCTAGAGAAAATAAACCTCAAGGAAGACATGATAGCAATTTGTTCTCTCTTGCTCCAAAAGGTGGGATAGGAATTCCTGGGGAGACCTGCAAAGACCTTTTAAATAGCCCAGAGTCCAGCTAATTATTAGGATAAATTTCAGAGTGATGGTGCTCTTTTCTTCCATAGAGTCATTGAAGCAGTGGTTAATTGCCTGTTGTTAGTAAAACTTCAGTTGTATCATACAGTAATCCTCGACTTGCGACCACAATTGAGCCCAAAATTTCTGCTGCTAAGTGAGACATTTGTTAAGTGGATTTTCCTCCATTTTATGACCTTTCTTTCTTGCCACATTAGTTAAGTGAATCACTGCTGTTGTTAAGTTAATAACATGGTTGTTAAGTGAATCCGGCTTCCCCATTGTTTTTGCTTGTCAGGAGGTTGCAAAAGGGGATCACATGACCCTGGGACACTGCAACCATCTTAAATATGAATCAGTTGCCAAGCATCCAAATTTGATCACATGACTATGGGGATGTTGTAATGGTTGTTTGAAAAATGGTCATAAGTCACTTTTTTCAGTGCCGTTATAACTTTGAAGGGTCACTAAATGAACAGTTGTAAATGGAGGATTACCTGTACATTATAGAACATTAATTATTATATGTTGTTGTTGTCTATGCTGGTTGAGAATTATAGGACTGATAATTTGGCTACTAAGCTTTTTTCATTGACAAAAGGATCATACAGCACAAGTATAGTTCTACACTCCTACTAAATAACAACATATCCCAACGTATAAAGGAATCATGTTCACTTATGGCCTTTGAATCTTACTGAACCATCAGCCAGTCCCCTTTTCTATGACTTAATTTCAAAAAGCTAGATTTCTTCCTGAGTCTGGATTCTCTAACTGGATAAAGTCATTTAACCTTCTTTAATCTCTTGAAATGAAATAGGAAGCCTCACATTTCAGTCCATTCAGAGCTGTCAGGGCTAGAAGATTAAGTTTAATGAAAGTTGGATATTTCCCTGCTTCTCGCACGATCCAAGGATTACCAAAAAGTTTAGCTGGATTGAAATATCTGGTTGAATGCTCTTGTGAGGCAAATGCCTTGTTCACATGGACCAACTGTGGCACAGTTGTTTGAATCCTTTGTTGGGTTCATTGCTTGAATCCCTTTATGGTAGAAAGCGTACATTGTGCAACTTCATTTATACTATCAAGGTTACAAGTCATTTTTGTTTAATTGGAATGTCCCACTTGAAGAGTGTGAAAACACCTATTTCTGGAACAAGGCAAGCAAGACATACCTAATTTTCTCCAGACTATTTCCTTCAGGTTCATCTCCCCCCTCCCCCACCCCAATTTGTTGTTTTGCATCAATTTCTTTTTTTCTCCCTCAACCCAATCCAAAATAAGCTCTTTTCTAGAGCGAAAACAATAGGTTAAATGAACACCGTAAACATGTAATTGGGCAAAAACACTGAAACATAATATGTACATGCAGGAGGGCAAGCAGCATGATAATTTTGTTTGCTGTTTTTTGATTATAGAATTAGGCATGGGTAACTCATCAAGAGGAACAAAATCCAAGCACAGAATGTTCAAGGCAATTTGTTAACATGGCCAAAAGAAGGGCAATAAACACGTTCTAACAATCAAGAGCTAGATTCTCTTATCTTCAACCAAGGTTTAGAAAGAAGGAAGAAGGAAGCGAAGGAGGGTGAGGGTGAGGAGGGTGAGAGGAGGAGGAGGAGGAGGAGGAGGAGGAGGAGGAGGAGGAGGAGGAGGGGAGAGAAAAAAACCTGCCAGAAATTATATTATGCTCAAGTCTGTACTGATAACTAAATTTTATTCACAAGGACTTCTGTTCTTAAGTACAAGGTATCCATGATATTGAAGTTACATCTTTTTCTGAATATGCTTCCAAGTATTGTCTGGTGGTTTAGTATCAGAGAAGGAGACACTTCTCTGCCTTCTATGGGGATTCAACTGAGAATATTTCCTAGGAAGTAAGTAGATGTTCCCTGGTGAAGTCAAGGCTTGGCAGGTGAATAGTGATGCTCTAGTAATCTAGATATTCTTTGGAAGAGAACTCCTCTAGGTTAACAAGAAGTAAGAATAACACCAGAAAATGAATTGATTCTGCCATAATTCCAGACTCAAGCTACTAGAGTAGAAAGTCTTGAAGTCCTGGCAGAACCTTCATTTCAGATTCTTCTGGTATCAATATTTATATCTGGGACTAGATTTTAAGATTCCGATTATAAGTAACAGTAGCTTGGAGGTTCCCTCATCTTGTTCCACTCCATAAGTTCTTGTGAACTCATAACGTATCTTAAATGTCATCCAGTCCAACCCCTTCAGTTGCAGGGTCCATTATGCAACCACCCAGTTTGTCACTGGAGACCTCTAGTAAAAGAGAGTGTTTCATAGTTTCTACAATCAAGAAATTTCTCCCAATGTCTATGGTGAATTTTCTTCCTTCTTCCTTTTACCCACTATTTTAGTCCTGCCCTCTGGGGCAATAGGGATTAAGTTCATTTACTCTTCTGGGTCACACAACCCTTCAGATAGTCTTTTTCGGTTTTTTAACACAATTACTGAAGATAAGGCACAAGGATGTGGTGACTCAGAAATCCAGGCTTCCCGTTTTTCAGTGTACAAGCATATTAGAAGAAAAAAAATGTGCCTAAGGACCAGCTTAGGTTTTTGTAATTACACAGCATATAATGGAACATGTTAGAAAAGCTTTATCTTGATCACTCAGTGCTAGGCATTCTTCTGACATCTCCTTGGGCTTAATACCTCTTTAATATTCCCGCATAAATAATTCAAATCTTCTTCATTAACCTTCCTGGCAGCTGCCACAGTCGAGATCCTCCAGAGGCTGCAAGAGCTTCTCTTCCTCAAAAGATGAAAGCATCTGATCTGAAATTGTTGCAATTTTTTTCCCCTCTCAATTTTGTAATTGTTTGCAAATGGAAGTGCTGAGGTGCACCTCTTTAGCAAGAAGGATTTCCTCCCCCCCCCGCCCTGGAATACCTAAAGGTATAGCAAGGGTAAGCAAGCTCTTTGCATTATTTGGACTGCATCATCAAGAACCAAGCAGAAGATGAGAATTACTTCGGAGTGCAGATGATGGAATTGCACGGCCATAACTCAACATAGACTTTAAGGAACAATTTGCAAAGGCTTTACAGGCAGTGTCAATTGACCAACATTACCACACCTTTTCTGATTTCATGTTCTGAATGGATTTTTGGCATATGTGGCATATCGCAATTTGTCTAAGCTATTTGTAGAAAAGTACCAAATCAAATATTTATTAAGTCAAAGAAGGAGAGCTGGAAAGCTAGAAATCCGGCAGCCTAGGTTCAAGACCCAAATGCCACGTGAGCTCCTGTCCTTACTCCAGCTCCTGCCAACCTTGCAGTTTGAAAGCATGCAAATGCAAGTAGATAAATAGGTACCACTTCAGTGGGGAAAGTAACAGAGCTCCGTGACATCATGCTGGCCACATGACCACAGAAATGTCTTCAGACAGGCACTGGCTAAATGGCCTTGAAACAGCGATGAGCACTCTCCCCTAAAGTCAGCAATGACTAGCAGAGTAAAATCTGCAGGCACTCCTTTATCTTTACCAAAGAAGGAGACTGGGGCGGGGTACAGTCAATTAAAAAGCATAGAAGATACATAAAAATATTGAAAACAACCTTCTGTTGTATATCAGGAAGAAATGGAAGGAGAAAAATGCTCTTGGAAATTTCTGCTCCAATAAATTTAAAGCTTGGCTGTAGTGAAAGCTTGCCAAAATTCAAATTGCACAAAGTGACAATACAGACAATTCAGCAAAAGGTTCCAGACCTGCATCAATCATCTGCACTCATCTGCAATTAGCACACTTCATTAATCACATTTGTCCACAATTATCAGACCCAACCTGAAAACAATGATTAAAAAAAAAAAAGAGAGGAGATGATGATGGGCATAACAGTATCATAGATCAGGAAGGACTTCCTTCTTCCCTGCAGAAATGTTTAATTTGTGAATGGTCTTCACTGGAACAGCTTTTTTATTATGTTTTTATTTAGGCTTTCATTAAAGTTTGGGAAGCTAGGAAGGTGGTAAACTGCTAGATAGTGGTAAACAGTAAAACTGCTAATTGCAACCATGGACATTTTATTTTTGAGAACAATGTTTCTCCTATAAAATTTAATGAAACTGCTCAGGGAAGCTAGCCATCTCACTCTGGAATACAGAGTTGAATGGATATTCATAGCAACATAATCTCCGTAACCATTATATAGTAGAGAGCTTGTTTATATTAAGGCTGTATTAAGGATAAGGTGCTCCATCACTGGATATTTTAAAGAGGAGATTGGACAGCCATTTGTCTGAGTCTCCTGCTTAAGCAGGGGGTTGGACTAGAAGACCATCAAGGTCCTTCCAACTGTGTTATTATATTAGTACTTCAAGAAACAACCCGCTTATGGAGAATTATTGAACAACAGAATGACAGAGTTGGGAGGGGCCTTAGAGATCTTCTAGTCCAACCCCCTGCACAAACAGGGGACCCTATACCATTTCAGACAAGCAGTTGTCCAGTCTCTTTTTAAAAGCCTCCAATGATGGAGCACCCACAACTTCTGAAGGCAAGCTGTTCCACTGGTTGATTTCCCTCACCATTAGGAAATTTCTCCTTAGTTTTGGGTTGGTTCCCTCCTTGATTAATTTCTATCCATTTCTTCTTGTTCCTGCCTTCAAGTACTTTGGATAATAGGTTTACCCCCCTCTTCTTTGTGGCAGCTGCTCAAATATTGGAATACTGCTATCATGTTTCCCCTAGTCTTTCTTTTCATTAAACTAGACATACCCAATTCCTCAACCATTCTTCATATGTTTTAGCCGCATATGTGAGCATGGAATAAATTGCACAAGGAAATGCTTCCTGGATTGAAGTCTTTTGGTGTGAGCTACTCTAAATATCTCCCAGGTTTCCATTTTTGCTTGTAGCAGCTCACATTTTCAGTAGGATAGATTTCCTGTCTCAATATCCACTCATTGTCTATCAGATTTCTTAATTGTTCTTTTCGGCCTCCTTCCAAGATTAATTCATTCTTAATTAAGCCCGTACTGTAACCAGGATCATTGTGAAGCCAGTTGAACTTTGAAAAGAAAGAAAGAAAGAAAGAAAGAAAGAAAGAAAGAAAGAAAGAAAGAAAGAAAGAAAGAAAGAGGAAGGGAAGGGAGGGAAGGAGGGAGGGAGTGAGTGAGTGAGGGAGGAAGGAAGGAAGGAAGGAAGGAAGGAAGAGAAAGAAAGAAATCAAACAGAAAGTAATGAAAAATTCAGCTCCAGTAATCACTATATTTGTGTTTCCTTCCCCCTCTGAACAACGTTTTCAGGACTGCCTCGTTTGTTCAGGAAAATGATGCTGTTTTCTCAAATGGAACACTAATATTAACAATAACCTATGATTTTACCTTTTTTTTAGCTTCCCCGTTTCAGTCCTTGCTACTTTCCTGAAAACAAATCCTAGCCACTGAAAATTGTTACCTTATAGCTTTTGCTCAAGCCAAGCATTATTGACTAAACTGGATGTATTTAATCTCTCTCTCTCCCTCTCTCCTCATTTCTTCTAAAATTTAACAGTCACAGATGGATGGGGTGCAAATTTTACATTGGTGCATGACCAGATTCACCAATGCAGGTCAAATCTAAATAATCATTACTTAGATTACATGCCAGTTCGTTCAGGGATGCGCTGCGCGGGCATGCGCGGGGCGCAGGGGCGTGCATGCGCAGTAAAAAAAAAAGCTTCTGCGCATGCGCAGAAGCAAAAAACAAGATGGCAGTGCCTATGGTGCCGCTGAGAGAACTGGCTCGGGGGCGTGGCAGGCCTGGGTCACTGCCGGTTCTACTGACCCAGGCCGCCATGTTACTAATGGTTCTATAGAGCCAGTCCGAACCAGTAGGAACCCACCTCTGCTACTGAGCCTTGAAACAGCGTGGTGCAAGTTAGGGGGTGAAAATGGCTCAAATGCCAAATTTCCTATTAACTCCTGCCACTGTCACTCATTATAAGAACCAGAACAGCTCTTCTAACTGTATTATGAGAGTACAGAATGTTCCTTGTTCACACTTTCCCGTCTGAATGAAATCTAATTGTGTTGGGGAAACTGTCTGTGAACTATCTTAATGAAGACCTGCAGAACTTCATTTAGTTACATGATCATATTTCTTCTGGGGTAGGGAGATTTTTCCAATGCAAGCAATAGTGTCCCTGATTTTCCTTTGATTAAAAGCCAGGCGCTCCCCAATATCTTATTACAGGTTGAAGATTAATATAATTCCGGATGTGAAGCAGGACAATGTAAAATGAATGATTTCAACAGAGGCTGGCTTGCGACTTCCAGCCTGCATATTCTCTTCTAAAAGAAGTATTCTTCTAAAACTGAATCCTAACCCTAAAAGAAGCTGCCAACATGCAAAAATCTGTTTCAATCATTGCTGCCTGTACATCAGATTTTTTAAAAATCTCATGTAGGTGTCGGAGCTTGATTGTTTTCTTGCAGACTTTTCATTACCAAACTAGGTAACATCATCGGTGCTAATAAGAGGAGTAGGGTTTGCTCTCTTTTATGTACTAGTGGCTTGCCCTATCAGTGTTTATAGGGGTGGACTTGATGGGTCAGTAGTATATAAAATGAAAGCAAACCCTACTTCCTTACTAGCACTGATGATATTATCTAGTTTGGTAATGAAACATCTGCAAGAAAATAACAAAGCTCAGACAGCACCAAGGGATCCCAGAGTTTAACTCTGAGCTACAAATATTCTCTTATATTGGTAACATTTGTAGTTTTTAAGAAATGGCAGTATGCGTTGGGTCAATAGAACTTGTTATGATAGGCCTCATTTTTATAATATAGGGAATGGGACACTCCTCCCACAAATAATCCATACCCATAAAAGATTCAACTCACACGGATAACTCCATAACTTCCAATAGGACATGAAAGCCATAGCCCCTGAATTTCTCGGTATTGGAACTTAACAACTTACTCCATCTGACTTAGAAGGTCTGGGCAACCAATTTATTATGCCCCTTTATAAACCATCTCAACTGATGGCCAATACCAGATCTGCTGTTCATGAATCTCTCCTGTTCTCTCGCTTCTTCTGACATTTTTACTTCTGTTGAGTAGAAAAGCACAGAACTGCTGAACAATCCCATTTGGTCAGTGGAACTAAAAGCCCTTGATTTGGATGCACATTGAATCCATCACTTGTCACTGTGTATCTTCCTACTGTATAATTTTATAGAGAATCATATTTTTTCTCAATGTTGTCTCAATGAGGGAGGGAAGAACCAGAGGAAAATATCTACCTATCCCACTTCAAAACATTTATAATAAATCTCTTTTCTTTGCTATAAATTCAGTCAATGTTGCACCAGTTTTATGGTAGAAGATAAAACAGAGACATTGCACCCATCTTACATTGGCTTGAAATGTTGGAGGGTAACTGGATATCCAAGAATGGAAAAATCTATTGTGAGATAGATAGATGATAGATGATAGATAGATAGATAGATAGATAGATAGATAGATAGATAGATAGATAGATAGATAGATAGATAGATAGATAGATAGATAGATGATAGATGGACAGATGGACAGATGGACAGATGAACAGATAGATGATAGATAGATAGATAGATAGATAGATAGATAGATAGATAGATAGATAGATAGATAGATAGATAGATAGATAGATAGATAGATAATCTCTACTGTTTAGTGTTTAACCAAGCAGCAACTAAATAGAAGTCTCAGCATAGAGAAAGGAAAAAGAGCTGTTGTTGTCATCACCACCATCATCATCATCATCAGAGTTAGAAGGGACCTTGGAGTCTAATCCACTGCTCAAGTAAGAGACCCTATACCAGTGATGGCGAACCTTTTTTGGTTCGCGTGTCAAAAGGGGGGGGGGAGTACGGGGGGCACGCGCATGCATGCCCACACCCATAATTCCATGCGCCCCCCATGCATGCGCGCGTGACACCCCCCTGCTCCTGGCACGTGATGGCACGCACGTTTTTTGCTCTCACCAGGCTTCAGAGTCTTTCTAGGAGCCTCAGGAGGGCAAAAACGGCCTTCCCTACCTCCCCCCCGGGAGGCCCACTGGAGGCAGAAAATGGCCCATTTGCCAACTTCTGGTTGGACCGGAAGTCCCATTATTTTGCTCTCCCCAGGCTTTCTAGGAGCCTAGGGAGGAGCCTAGGGCTTTCTCAGAGCCTTTCTAGGAGCCTAGGGAGGGCAAAAACGCCCCCCCCCGGAGGTCCTCCAGAGGCCGGAAACGTTCCATTTGCTGACTTCCGGTTGGACTGGAAGTCCCATTTTTTTGCTCTCCCCAGGCTTCAGAGCCTTTCTAGGAGCCTGGGGAGGGCAAAAATGACCTTCCCCACCCCCCAGAGGCCCTCCGGAGGTCAGAAATGGCCCGTTTTCACCCTCCCCAGGCTCCTAGAAAAGCTCTGGAGCTTGCGGAGAGCAAAAAATGGGCCTTCCCCACCCACTCCAGAGGCTGGAAACAGCCTGTTTCCCGACTCCCAGTGGGCCCAGAAGGCCCGAAAATCAGCTGGCCGGTGTGCGCATGTGTGCCGGACCTGAGCTCATGTGCCCACCGATATGGCTCCGTGTGCCACTTGTGGCACGCATGCCATAGGTTTGCCATCATGGCCCTATACCATTTCAGACAAATGGATGCCCAATCTTTTCTTTTAAGCCTCCAGTGATGGAGCACCCACAACTTCTGAAGGCAAACCATTGTTCCGCTGGTTAATTGTTATCACTGTCAGGAAATTTCTCAGTTCTAGTTTGCTTCTCTCCTTGGTTAGTTTCCATCCATTGTTTCTTGTTTTGCATTCTAGTGCTTTGGAAAGTAAGTTGACCCGCTCTTCTTTATGGCAGCCCCTCAAATATTAGAACACTGATATCGTCACCCCAGTCCATCTTTTCACTGAACTAGACATACTCAATTCTTGCAACCATTCTTGCTATGTTTTAGCCTCCCCTAATCATCTTAGTTGCTCTTCTTTGCACTCTTTCCAGAGTCTCAACATCTTTTTAAATCATGGTGACCAAAACTGGATGCAATATTCAATTCAGTTTATTATAGTCATAGACCAGAGACCAGAACAAATAAAAACACTCAGTAAATATACAATTAAAAATTCTACTATAAAATAATAAATAATAGCTAAAATCTATGATAAAATCCAGTCTGTCAATTATACATGGTCTAACTATACTAAAATTGCAGTCCATAAATGGATCCACTATTCCAAGTGTGGAATCTTATCAAGGAACATCTTAAAAGATCACTAAAGAGGAAAAAGGACACCCTCAGAATTATCTGCCAGAATTCTTTGAAATCTGGGCTGTTGGCTTTCCAGCCGACAAGTCCAGCATCTTAACTAGTAAGCTATAGCACCGCCCTAGGAAGACGAGCATAGGCAATATCAAATGCATGGACCAACTCGACACAAGCTACCTAAGTTCCTAGATCTGTATCAGGTGGGAAGGTGTCTTATGGAACAAAATCAGCTTAAAATCCACTGCTGCTTGAATTGAGGGAGAGCAGTAATATTTCTTTTCCCAATCTAAATCTAAGGAACATGCTATATCAGTGATGGCAAACCTTTTTGGCACTGAGTGCCGAAAAGGGAGCACTTCGCGCATGCACGCACTGGCCTGGGCCACGACCAGGAAGAGGAGTTGCCCAGGGGGCATGCACGTGCCGAAAAATTTATTTCTGGTTTCCGGCATGCGCATGCACGCCAGCCGGCAACTCTTCCGGTTACTGCCGAGCATGCTCACAGAACAGCTGGCCAGCGCGCATGCTCACAGAACAGCTCTTCTGGTTTTCAGCAGTGCCGCACGCACAAAGGCCAGCTGATTGTCGCGTGCGCATGCGCGCCAGAAACCCGGAAGAGGAACGGCCGACGCCACGCGTGCCAGGCGACATGGCTCCGTGTGCCACTTCGGGCATGCGTGCCATAGGTTCGCCATCACGGTACTATATAAAGTGAAATTCTTTTAGCATTTGTCTTTGAGTCAGTTTTTGACTCCTGGCAACTGCCAGGACAAGTCCCTGCAGTTTTCTTGGCAAGGTTTTTCAGAAATGTTTTGCCATTTTGCCTCTTTCCCAGGGCTGAAAGAGAAAGAGCATTGGTCCTATCTGATATGCTTACCCCACACTTTGGATTCTCCGGCAGTACATCAGAGAATGACCAGCACAAGGTCACCCATTTGGCTTTGTGCCTAAGGCAGGACTAAAGCTCACAGTTTCTAACCTGGTGCCTTAATCACTACTCCAAACTGTGTCTTTTATTTAGCATATATACTAGAAAATGCCAGGAATAAATCTCTTCTTGAGCCGCGGTAGCGCAGTGGTTAGAGTGCAGTACTGCAGGCTACTTCTGCTGATCACCGGCTGCCAGCAGTTTGGCAGATCGAATCTCACCAGGCTCAAGGTTGACTCAGCCTTCCATCTTTCCGAGGTCGGTAAAATGAGGACCCAGATTGTTTGGGGGGCAAGATGTTGACTCTGTAAACCGCTTAGAGAGGGCTGTAAAGCACTGTGAAGCGGTATATAAAAATCTAAGTGCTAAGTGCTATTCATTCTTAGGAACCGATATAAAATAGTAGTAAGTTAATTAAACAATGATTTTGCTATCATGCTTTCATGAAACCCCAAATTTGGTGCCTTGGACAGCAATCTTCATCTGTTTATTGCTGGCACCAGACTTATAGAGGAATTGAGTATGTCTAGCTTAGTGAAAAGAAGGACTAGTATTGGCATGATAGCAGTGTTCCAATATTTGAGGAGCTGCCACAAAGAAGAGGGGGTCAATCTATTTTCAAAGCACCAAAAGGCAAGACAAGACACTGTTCGAATATTCATGAACTGGGAGACCCAATGGTAACAAGGTCAGCCAATGAATAGGCATAGCAACTAAGTCAGCCAATGGGAGCTTAAACACTTATGAGTCTGTGCAGAGAATCAAAATTGAAACTTAAGCTTAAGGCTGGGCGTGGCTCAGCCCACTCTGTGTTTGTCTGCTCTGAACTTTGAACTGAAAGCTTGTCTGCTGCTGGAAATGAAACTGCTTGTAACTGTTGCTACATTGAAGAAATAATCTACTTGTGGTATTGTATATATATTATTATGTTTATAAAGAAGTTAATGAATCCAACTGAATCAGTTATCTGTGTGTACTTCTGGAAATTGATTTTTCTGCAACTGATAGAGACAATATATGGGAACTAATCAAGGAGAGAAGCAACCTAGAACTAAGGACAAATTTCCTCACAGTGAGAACAATTAACTAATGGCACCACTTGCCTTCAAGACAGTTGTGAGTGCTCCATCACTGGAAGCTTTTAAAAAGAGACCGGACAGCCAGTTGTCTGGAATGGTATAGAGTCTCCTGTTTAAGCAAGGGGTTGGACCAGAAGATCTCTAAGGTCCCTTTCAACTCTGTTATTCTATTATTGTTAAGAGACCATTATGTTGAATCTGTTTTCTTGCAAGAGAATGTCTGGTTTAACCCCATAGCAAGAAGCTATAAAACATCACATCCTACAAAAATGCCAGTCCCTCCCTGAAATCTAAAAAACTGCCCACATTGCTCTCTGTTTGGAAACATCCATAGTTCAGTAACGACAAATAAAGAGCTTCTGTCTAACAGCATAAAGCGTGACTACGTTACAAAATAAACAGCCTGTGGAAAATAGATTTTCCCCACCTAACATTCTTCAGTTGTATTAATCAATAGCAACTGTAAGCACACCATTTTCAGATATAATCATTTTCAAGATGACAGCCTCCCTTTAGGTCAATAATGCCTGCTTAAAAGTAAGCATTGTGCATTCTGAAACCATCAGCCGGTATAAAATTTACATGGCCACCCGTTCTAAATCCTTCCATGCCTCAAGGAAGCAGTCCAGTTTTCTGCTGTATCCTTAGAGTAACTGATCAATTTGCTTGCCCAGACATAGAAGCCATGACATTTTGTAGTAGCACTAGTATTCTAACAACAGAGAAACTCAGCCAATCACTCCTTGGCATCCGTATGGCAAAGGTTTTCCAAATAAAAGCATGAAGCAAAATCTATGAATAATGTAAAAGGAATAATACTTTTAGAAATATCTTTGTAAAGGTGGTGGAGGATTGAATTTTCTACATGTTGACATCCTGCAGAATACATTAGATACTAGTTTACTCAGTCTATTGTTTGTTTGTTTTAATTAAAAACTACTCGACCTTTGTCTGCTGTTCTGCTTTGGCATTTACTATTGACAATTACAGAGCTATTTTCAACCCATGGGAAAGGGTAGCTCACCATCATCTATTTATGAGATGCAATTGTGGAAGACAGAATCCTAGCAACCTAATTCTCTTGGAAAGCTCAGTTCGATAGAACTAGTTTCACCTTAAGGGTTAGTTCATCAAGTCTATTCTTGGAGGATTTGGAAAGGATGGTCTTTCAGCTGTGATTCAAAAGGCAGGTTCTCCAAGCTCACTCAGCCGCCCCCGTTTCAAAGCTAGTAGTTATTGTCTGCCTGCTTCCAAAGTTCTTCCTTTTCATTCTTCCTTCTGTGTAATTTCATGCTGCACCATCAGAAAAAGGTCCAAAGCTTGTCAGAATTGACATTCAAAAGAAGTAGGACAAATGAAAGAGGGCAGGGGAAAAACTGGAAGTCTTTTTAAAGACTATAGAAAAAAGAACACAAATTATTTTTATTTGTGGAAGGTGCAAATAAAGTGTAAACTGAGATAATGTGCAGACAACCAGAAGCACAAGGCACAAGGGTAGAGTTCAAACTAGACACTTTATTGTTTTATGCCTATTTCACAGGAATCTCCCCACACTGGCAGCTTTCACCTGGGAAACACTAGATAAGGCTCAAAGAGGGATCCTGCCCTCTTGGGACTAATTCTCCACTTGGCCTTTCCTCCCTAAAGGGACAGTTGCCCTCTGACAGATATTGGATACTACTTCAAATTCGTAAGCATAATCCTTTCCTTAGCTAACTTTGAAAATGGCAGAGCAAAGTTGTAAATAACAATCCCATTCTGCTGGAATGGATTTTGCACTAGGAGCTGATAAGCATCGTTCCTAATATTCATCTTTCTCTGATCAACAATCCAAAGACACACAAACCTTCTGAACATGCCAACAATGGTAGTTACCCGTGCATTTTCATTCTAAATGACAACATCCTAAGGAAATGAAGAAACTAGTGTAGTTGTTGTTTTTCAAATCTTTGAACAATTTGCATTAACAGCTAAATAGATTAGGAGAAGCTGCTCAAAAGCAATGCCTCCATATGTTCATGATATTGTAGATACAAATAGCAATGAAAAATTATATTAAAAAAAAAACCCAACTCCATAGAAAAATTGTGAAAGACTGGTTATGAATAGTATACAACAGCCAGCATGATACAGTGGTTAAGATGTAGTACTAAGATTGGCAAGACCCAAGATCAAGTCTACTTTGAGCCGTAACAAAATATAATAGAAATTAAATGCACATTAGTCTCTAACTCGTAATTTTTTTTTACATTATTTATTTGTATCCTGCCTTTATTATTTTTACAAATAATTCAAAGTGACATATCAACACATTTTACTCCTCCTATGTAGGCAAGAACCATTGTCTAGGTGAAATGTTTGAAGCATGTTTTAATCCAGGGGAATGATATTTGGAAATACATTAGAACCTCTGGTCACGAACGCTTCTGACCACGAGCAAATCGGATTCTGACCAAAAAAATTCACAATTTTCCCCCTAAGCGCCAAATTTCCAAAATTAGGTTCGGGTCATGACCAAATTGGTTTGCGACTAAAGTTATGGAACGATAATAAAACAACCACATACATTATATTACATCTTATAACAGCAGCAAGAATAGCGTTCACGCAATGTTGGAGACAAAAAAAATATACCCTCTGAAAGCTTAGTAATAAAAAAATATATACGATTGTGCTGAAATGGAAAATTAACGATTGAACTGAAAGGACAAATGAATTTGGAATATTATGCAATATGGAAGAGATGGTACGATTGGATTGAACATAGAAAACAGGGAAAAAAAGAGATAAAACACAAGTAGAAGTAGAATGGATATTGGAAATGTATGGAATATATTTGGATTGGAATGAAAAGATCTGTAAATAATATATATGTAATACTACTTGTATTTGAATACAATAACATGTAAATAACAGATATGTAAATAATTGGTAAATGAGCACAGTACTGTATAAATTGTGGAATTTTTTTTTAAAATGACAAAATACAATAAAATTTAATAAAAAAAGAATATAACAAGCAGGAAGATGTAAAGCAGAGGTGGGTTCCTCCCAGTTCGGACCGGTTCGCCCAAACCGGTAGCGACCCACTGGTGACATCACGATGATGTCACGGATCCGGTTTGGTCGGTGCCGGTCCGTGGGAGCAGTCATCCTTTTTTGAATTATTTATTTATTTTTTTGAATTTTTTTGAATTTTTTTTTTTCTTCTGCACATGTGCAGAAGCCGAGTTTCCGGCACTGCGCATGCATCGTTATTTTGTTTTCGGCTTTTTAATTTTTTTTTAATTTTTTATTTTTTTGCACTGCACATGCACGCGCGCAAAGTGCGCGCGCACCCACAAGGTGCAGCCACGAGGCGCGGGAGGAAGCGAACCGGCAGCGAGGTAAGTTAGAACCCACCCCTGATGTAAAGCATAGTCTGACTTAGTCAATCTCAATAAAAATAGATTTATTTGTTCTGCAAAGCTGATTTATGGGTCAGGTCTATCTAGGGCTGATACCACATGACTTCCTTCCTTCCTTCCTTCCTTCCTTCCTTCCTTCCTTCCTTCCTTCCTTCCTGTTTTTATGAAATTTCTTATACCAAGCAGTTCATCCATTTGGGCTGTAAACCAATACATACTTGGATAAATTCAGCTCAGTTAAACATATCTTCTGAGAAGGGGTTAAATTATTCGGGGTCACCAAATAATACAGACCCTTAAAATTCCCACTTCCTGAACAAATGTTCAAATTATAATCCTCCTAATCAATTTGTACTTCTCTGAATTTCACCATGCAATTTCCCCCCCTCTCCTTTCTTTTCCACCAAGCTTCTTATTCTTTAAATGTTTTGATTATGGACTATATAGACATTGCAACAAAAAAAAAAAAAAAAAGTCCTGCTGCTTTATAAATGTAATAAAAAGAAAATTACGTAAATGTTAAAGCATTAGATTGATTGGGCTGAAATGATACCCTTTCACTTGATTTATTTATTATTTTTAAGAAAGGATTCATAATTACAAAGATGAAAAAATTGGAGTGTTAATGACGAGAAACTATTGCTAGTGAAGTTCTTCTCTGTTCTCTATCAGTCATACTCCTAACTAACCACTCTTACCCCGCTTTTGATAACACACTTCAGATTTGACTAGCTGTTCTTCCCTCTGTCTGTTTCAATGGACTATACTCATCAAGTGGAAACCCAATTGATCTCAAAGGTAGATGTTTATTTTAGTTAATCAGACAGAACTGCCATTTGATCAGAGGTAGTGTCTCTAAACTGATTTGGAAGTGCTAATCCCAGGGCCGGTGCAGAGGTTTGAAGGGGTGTTTCAGTTCAATAAAGCTTCAATTGAGGCAGATTTGTAAATCAAGAGTGAGGAGATACTTCAAAGAAGCAAATCCAGTTAGGTGCCTTTGAAGCACTTCATAAGAGTTTTAAAGTTCCTTGCACATTCAATGGATCTCCTACTCTTTTTATGGTTGTTAAAGGCAATAAATGCTACAACTCCATGTATGGAGAACTTGAAAGAGGAGAAGGTTGGGTGATATGATGGGGTCTCTCACATTGACAGTAACAAACCAATGGGTTATATTACTTCGTTTAAATTTTGCCACTCAGAGTCCTTTTGGAGGGTCAAAAATGATACTTTTGAGTTACTCTCTGTTACTCTCAACTACTTCAATATGGTGAACCATATGTATTCACTTTGCTCATGAATTTAAAAAGAGGCCAGAATGTTTTATTCATATTTTATTTATGACTTTTATGACCCCCTAGAACAATTCTGAGAGAAAGCAAACCTTACAAAATGTTGAGACTCTGGAAAGAGTGCCCAGAAGAGCAACAAGAATGATTAGGGGCCTGGAGGCTAAAAGATAGCACTGGGCCCATAACCAATGTTAAGGAAATGAGTATACACATCAGAATGTGGGGTTGCAGTTTGATATCATAGAGTCAATAAAACAGAGATCTTCAAAGTGTTCAAAAATAATTTACTTGCTTAAACTAACAATGTCCAAAACAAAAAATATTAACACGAAGGTAAGACTTTAGCACTTAGCTATTAATCTTTAGCAGATAAATCTTCTACAGAAATATAATAGAAGAATCCTTGAGCGTCTGTAGTTTTTCTGTAGTTCTGTAGCATTATCAGGAGCATGAGCAGAAACGAATTCTCTTTAGTTAATTAGGCAGTCAGTCTGACTCAAGCTAGCCTGTTCTCCTTATATAACAGTTAACAAGCTTACAATACATTTAAAGCAATACCAACAAACATAGATTAATGGTTGTCTAGTCTAATGAAAAGAAGGACTAGGGGAGACATGATAGCAGTGTCCCAATATTTGAGAGGCTCCTTCACTGATGAAGGGGTCAAACTATTTTCCAAAGCACCAAAAGGCAAGATGAGAAACAATGGATGGAAACTAACCAAGGAGACAAGCAACCTAGAACTAAGGAGAAATTTCCTAACGGTTAGAGCAATCGATCAATGGAATAGCTTGGCTTCAGAAGTTGTGGGTGCTCCATCACTGGAGGCTTTCAAAAAGTGACTGGACAACCATTTGTCTGAAATAGTATAGGTTCTCCTGCTCGAGCAGGAGTCTTGAGTCTTTACTGATTTTATAATTATGGGTCATTGAACAGTCAATCAGATGTTTAAGCTGGATTTGGCATTTTTGTCCATCTTTCAAGTCCCTCCCAAAGACCTGGGATAGGCAGATGCTTGATGACGTTAGAGGTATTGTCTGAGGATGTAAGCTATTCTGAATAAAGCTGCCTTTTGCAATTGACTGATGATGACTCTGTCAATGCCGATGGAGTTTAAGTGGTGCTGCAGTTCTGGGATTGCACTCTAGGTGCCTATTGCTATTGGCACTACTTGATTATTATTTTTTGATATTATCAATAAGAGGAAAAGATAAGTCTACCATCACCATTTGTCAAATACCAGCTCTTTCTTCGATTGTCTTGTATTTCACTGTCCCAGACTGTTCTTGATGGTTCGGCTAATTAACTAATTTAAAGTATTGCCAATGCCATAATCCCACACAAACAAATCCTCTACCTGATGAAGGGGTTTTTCCCAGGAGAGTCCTTGCTTGCCAACTTTTGTATTACTCTCCCTTCAGAAACTCAGCGATCAGAGGCAGTAAAGCTGCAACATACATAATGGTGAAGTAAATAACTGCTCTTTTGGTCCTGCTGAGGAGAAGTCAAAATTTGCCAATTATCCTGCGCAACTTGGCACCTTCCCCGAAGTGTGTGATGAGAAGAGCCTTCCCAGGAGGGCCCAAATTTGTCAACTAACTGCACCAAGCCTGCTGGTATGCCACGACAAAACCCAGTGATCAGAGGTAGCAAATGTAAGAGTAACTCAACAGCTACGCTTGAGTGTCTTGCTAAGAGGAGACATCCCAGGAAAAACAAGCACAATAATAAGAGCTTACCCTTGAAGAGCTGGAACAGGGCACTGTTGGCAATGATTCTTCACAGCTTAGGTATGTTTGAGAGATAATTTAGGGACTGCTATCCTTTTAATGAGGCTCATTCTAGAGAGCTATTTAGGATATGGGAGAGAAGATAGCCTGATCTCCATTGAGAGACAATTCCGAAGACCTGGCATTAAGCACAGTAAAACAACATCTTCTGGCTTTAGCTACTTTCAATTTTCCAAAATGTAGGAGGATAGGATAGGATAGGATAGGATAGGATAGGATAGGATAGGATAGGATAGGATAGGATAGGATAGGATAGGATAGAATAGAATAGAATAGAATAGAATAGAATAGAATAGAATAGAATAGAATAGAATAGAATAGAATAGAATAGGAATTCTTTATTGGCCAAGTGTGATTGGACACACAAGGACGCTCTCAGTGTACATAAAGAAAAAAAACATTCATCAAGAATCATAAGATACAACACTTAGTGATAGTCATAGGTTACTAATAAGCAATCAAATCGTACTAGGAAACAAAACAAATATAAATTGAAAGATACAAGCAACATGGTTATAGTCATAAGTGGGAAGAGATAGGTACCGGTACTAGGAAAGATGAGAATAATAATAGTAATACAGTCTTAGTAAATTATTTGACAGTGTTGTGGGAATTAGTTGTTAAGCAGAGTGATGGAAAAAACTGTCCTTGTGTCTAGTTGTTCTAGTGTGCAGTGCCCTATAGCGTCGTTTTGAGGGTAGAAGTTGAAACAATTTGTGTCCAGGATGTGAGGGGTCTGTAGATATTTTCACAGCCCTCTTTTTGACTCGTGCAGTATACATAGTATGCAATGTGGTGTTTCTCACTAGGTTATCTAGTAACGTTGATCCTAGTTGGAGACTGTCCTTTGGGTATCCGAGTTTCAAGCAATAAAGGACTTTCTAGGTCTACAGGCCCTATACAGGTAGTCCTTGACTTATGACCACAATTTAGCCCAAATTTTCTGTTACTAAATGAGACATTAGTTAAGTGAGTTTTGCTCCATTTTACGGTATGACCTTTCTTGCCACAGTTGTTATATGACTCTGCCTTCCCCATTGACTTTGCTTGTCAGAATAGCAATAGCAATAGCACTTAGACTTATATACCGCTTCATAGTGCTTTACAGCCCTCTCTAAGCGGTTTACAGAGAAGGGTGCAAAAGGTTATCACATGACCCTGGGATGCTGCAACAGTAATAAATATGAGTCAGTTGCCAAATGTCTGATTTTTGACACGTGGCCATGGGAGTGCCACAATGGTCATAAATGTGAAAAACAGTTATAAGGTACAACAGCACTTTTTTCAGTGCTGCTGTACTTTCGAATAGGCACTAAACAAATTCATCTACCATACCTGTACAGCTATAATCCATAGCTCTCTCTAAGCCTATAAAAATCTGTATGAAGCTTTTTCAAAATGCTTTCTTGTTCAGTTTTTCAAAAGTCCCACCTCATCTACAAGAATGCTTTCCATCCTTTAAAAACAATTCCTCTAACCCAGCCAGAGGTGGGTTCCTCCTGGTTCGGACCGGTTCGCCCGAACTGGTAGCAACCCGCTGGTGATGTCACGATGATATCACGGATCCGGTTGGGGCGGGGCGGGTCCGGGGGCACCGCCATCTTTTTTTGGGGGGGGATTTTTTTTTGAAAAAAAAAAACTTTTTTTAAAAAAAAATTAAAAAATTTCTTCTGCGCATGCGCAGAAGCCGAGTTTCCAGCACTGCACATGCGTCGCCATCTTGTTTTTGGCTTTTTTTTACGTTTAGTTTTATTTTTTTGCACTACGCATGCCACGAGGCGCAGCCACGCAGCGCGGGAGGAAGCGAACCGGCAGCAAAGTAAGTTAGAACCCACCCCTGAACCCAGCCCTGTGCAATTTCTCCCTAGCATAAACTCCTGCTCTATATTTATAAACTAGAGTGATTCTGCAATCTTTCTCCCTCTCTCTTCCTCCCTCCCTCCCTCCCTCTCTCTCGTGCACAGATAGTACAATATCACCATCTGCTTAGTTTCAAAATGTCAAAAAGTTGGCCCAATAGTATCAGTTCAGGGATAAATGAGAGCAGGTGAGAAGTGCCTAATTATTAAATTTACAGTGTGCATGTTAGATGTTTGTCTTCATTTCTGAAGCATCTTATCCACTCTGCACACAGCAAATGTCATACCGGTGACCAACAAATTTTTCTGACTCTACCCTGCTGAAATAAGGAGATAGAAGTTCCCAAAAGGAAAGGAACATAACCTTTTTTTTCCTTCATTTGTTAATGTGAAACGCACAGATAGAGGAAAATAAGCAGACAGTCACAAAGATCCCAAAAAAGAAATTAATAAAAAAAGGCAAAACGATATTCTTCCCCCACCCACCCCCAGCAAGCCTAATAAAAAAGGAGGAAACATTAATTACTATGGTGTTTTTATGATGGAGCAACTCAATTCAAATTAAATACCTGCTTGCTAACCTTGATTATTAAAAAAAAAACTGAGCACCTGAGGTTTCACATATTTGATTGATTGATTTTTACCCACCTTTGTTAATGTTTATAAATAACTCAAGGTGGCAAATTTACCTAATACTAATTCCTCCTCCTTTTCCCTCCACAAAAAGAACACAGTTTAGTGGATTAGAGACAATAACTAGCCCAAAGTGAGCCAGCTGGTTTTTATGCCTAAAGTGGGACTAGAACTCACTGTCTTCTGGTTTCTAGCCTAATGCCTTAACCACTACAGCAAACTGGCTCCGGTAATTTAACATTTTAAATTTACTTGAAACATGGCCTCACTGTGATTATAGGTATCCCATGGAATTGGCCTCTGCGATTCTAAACGCATTGATTTGAGAATAAGCATCAATCACATTGGGGAGGCACGGTGGCTCAGCAGGTAAGACGATGGGCTTGTCAGCTGGAAAGCAGGTAAACTAGGTTCAAGACCCGAGTGCCATGCGACAGGGTGAGCTCCTATCCTCACCCCAGCTCCTGCCAACCTAGGAATTCTAAAACATACAAATGCAAGTGGATAAATAGGTACCACGTTGGTGGGAAGGTAACAGTGCTCCGTGACATCATGCTGGCCACATGAACAGCATGTGGTCATAATGTCTTTGGATCACCGCTGACTCATTGGCCTTGAAACAGAAATGAACACCACCCTCTGTAGTCAGTAACAGCTAGCTGAGTAAAATCCTCAAAGACTCCTTTACCCTACTCATCACATCTGTGCATAAGATATACTTGGCATTTTTGCTATTACCTGGACTATTTCACCCAAGCTCTGGCCCGGTTTCACAGGAACATTAAATTAACATTAGTGCAATTTCTCACACAGGCACATCTACATTATGCATATTGAAAGGGGGGGGTAATTTTAAAATGTACTGTACTTGGCATTAAATGTAGGGCTAAATGAATCATAGGAGGTGGGAGTTGAGGAAACAGAACAGAAATGTTATTTGAGTTCAGCACCATTCTCAATGCCAAATCAGATTTGGTTTTACCTTAGTGCAGATTTTAAATTAACTCGAAATTTATAGCAAGGGAATGCTGTTATACAAGAAAATAATTCTGCTGAAATCGACTGGAATAATTATGCTTATGATTGGAATACACGGTCTCTAGGATCATATGCTATTTAAAAAACAATGTCTTGATCATGAAAAATGTTGTTCTTTTAAGACCTTTTTGTGTGGTTAATCACAAGGGACAACCGTATTAACCTCATAATTGCAATTACTGTGTGTGTAAATATATATACTCTATGTATGTTAAACCACCAAGGTGACAGAGTCAATGGGCTTGCAAAAATGTATGAAGTTCCTTATTTGAGGCTGAGCTAACACTTTCATGTGTTTTAAACCATATGGAAACTGATCCACACACACTTCTTTTATAATGATACTTTTAAACCTTCTGGCTTCATTCCTTGAAATATTTCTTGCCTTCCCACCTCCTCTTTTGAAGCAGGCAGTCTGCAATCTCTCAGTAAATCTCCCGAGCAAAGATAGAGAGAGTGACAGATTTTATATTATTTTGATGATGAGAATTCAAGGAAAAAGTTTGATTGACACCTTGCATAAGAAATCTTGCAAGAGAAGGAAGAACACTCGATGGGGGGAATATTATTGGGGCTGAGGACCAGATCAAACTGTAGCTAAAAGAAATAGAAGGGAGTTAGGTAAAGCCAGAAGGGTGACAGATAGTCAGATATTAAAATGCTGTTAACTTCAAGGATTAAAGGATGTCTCCCAGGCTTCCATATCTTCAATTTTTTATGATATATTGGAATGCAACTCTCATTCCAACAGCTCAAGGATGCCAGGAACTGTAGACTGAAACATCCAAGAAATTGGAGTTCCAAGTCTATTTCCACTCCAGTGCTTTACTAATAACCAGGAACTTACACACTTCAGTTAAATTCTACTCCACAAAAATAAATTTGTTCAGAATAACAGAGTTTGAAGGGACCTTGTCCAACCCCTTGCTCAAGCAGGAGATCTTATACCATTTCAGACAAATGGCTGTCCAGTCTCTTCGTAAAAGCCTCCAGTGATGGAGCACCCACAACTTCTGAAGGCAAGCTGTTCCACTGGTTAATAGTTCTCTCCCTGTTAGGAAATTTCTCCTTAGTTCTAGGTTGCTTCTCTCCATGAAAATGGGGTTGTTACTGTAACAGAATAGCAGAATGGGGTTCTTACTGTAACAGAATAGCAGAATTGGAAGGGACCTTGAAGGTCTTTTAGTCCAACTCCCTGCTCAAGCACGAGACTCTGTACCACTCCAGACAAGTGGCTGTCCAGTCTCTTCTTAAAAGCCTCCCATGATGGAGCATCCACCATTTCTGAATGCAAGCTGTTCCACTGGTTAATTGTTCTCACTGTTATGAAATCTCTCTCTTCTAGGTTGCTTCTGTCCTTGATTATTTTTCATTCATTGCTTCTTGTTTCCCTTTTGGTCCTTTGGAGAATAGGTTGACCCCCTCTTCTTTGTGGCAGCCCCTCAAATATTGGAACACCGCTATCATGTCTCCCTAGTCCTTCTTTTCACTACACTAGACATACCCAATTCCTGCAACCATTCTTCAACCCACTCATTTGGGAAGAACCAAAATAAATATTGTTATCCCAAATCACAACTCTACTCCCAGGTAAAAAGCTTCAAAGCTTTTATCCTATCAATGAAGATTCTGTTACTTTTGAAGTTAACTGAAGTTTGCAAAAGAGGATTTTTAAAAAACCAACGTGGTTCTTTAAACATTTAAATATCTGCATGCATGGCCCAAATTTGATTTTCATTATCTAAAGAGGAACAGGGGGATGGGAAACGAGGGTCCATTACTGCCATAATTTATAGCACATCTGGCTGCAAACCAGCATGCAACATAATTGCTTTGCTGGAGATAATCAGGAAAACAGGATTTTGAATAATGAAATTGCATGGGCTAAGACCTAACTAGAGAGCTAGCAAATTTCAGAGCCCTCTTCCATTATGACTGATTTTGTGTCACCAGGTCAGTATCAATTCTTAGCAAGTACATATATAAATCTTCTCAAGGATGACCTTCCATCATAAAATGGCTAAATGCACATAATAGTCCAAACTCAGATTAGGATAAGCAACAAAGATGATTAAGGGGCTGGAGGCTAAAACATAAAACAAAGAACGGTTGCAGGAATTGGGTATGTCTAGCCTACTGAAAAGAAGGACTGGGGTGATATGATACAATAGCAATGTTTCAATATTTGAGGGGCTGCCACAAAGAAGAGGGGGTCAACCTATTTGCTAAAGGACCAGAAGGCAAGACAATGGATGAAAACTAATCAAGGAGAGAAGCAACCTAGAACTAAAATGACATTTCCCGACGGTGAGAACAATTAATAAGTGGAACAGCTTGACTTCAGAAGTTGTGGGTGCTTCATCACTGGAGGCTTTTAAGAAGAGATTGGAAAGCCACTTGTCTCGAATGGTATAGGATCTCCGGCTTGAGCAAGGGATTAGACTAGAAGGCCTCCAATGTCCCTTCCAACTCGGTTATTAGTTAAATACTGTTAAATCTTGGTCTACTGAATTAAGTCATTTATACAGCCTGTCAAACCCAGACTAGCTAACAAATGGTTCCAGTCACAGAGCAAACTATGTTTAACAAACTAGATCATGATTTAACATAATAGTTTGCTTTATGTAACATGTGAAGACAATGACTGGATATCCACAAAAAGTCACAAAATTATAAATTACCTAACAAAAGTAAAGATAAAGATTTTCCCTGTCCAACTCTAGAGGGTGGTACTCATCCCCGTTACCTAATTACCGAATAGCATTTTTAATAGCAATAGCACTTAGACTTATATACTGCTTTACAGTGCTTTATATAGCCCTCTCTAAGTTTACAGAGTCAGCCTATTGCCCCCAACAATCTGGATCCTCATTTTACAGACCTCGGAAGGATGGAAGGCCGAGTCCACCTTGAGCCTATTTTAATTAATTTAGGTAATTTTTAAATTACCTAATAACATTTTGGTTTACCCTAATATGAATTTGCATCACAGTTATAGCTTATATGCAAAGCAATGGCACCCATTTCTGACAATTAATCTCAGAGATACTTATGTTGAAGACAAATTACCTATCCGGGTTTAAACCAGGCTAAAATATTGTTGCCCCTGGCCTGAAATATCTTATAAAGATATCCAGGATGATGATTCTAAAAATATGGTAGATCTGATGGTGTACAAAGTATGAAATGCACAAGAAGAGAAAATCTTGGGACACTACATTAAATGGGAAAGCAGTTGTGTTCCAGATGTTGCTTACTACCTTCTATCTTGTCATCCCTGGGGCTTTCTGGAATTAAAAAAAAAAACATATGGAACTTTACAGTTGCTGCCTTAAGTTTCAGGCGGCCTACTTTATCAGTTGTTTATCTGTGTTTTGCATTTCTCGTTTTGTTTTCCATTTCATTTTGCTGCAAGCATCTGACTGACAGTTGGCTCCGTAGCCCACAAAAGTTTCTTAGGTAACGAAAATGCTGTTTTCTAAGATTCTGTTACTTTCTGCTTTTTCCGGGGAAGCAAATCTCTTAGAAGTATTGTTGCAAATATGATATCAGCAATTACTATGAACAATATAACTTCTCCAACATAAACTGCTTTGATTCTTAATTTTTTACTGGGGTGAGTGCAGAGGTGGGTTCCTCCCGGTTTGGACCGGTTCGCCCGAACCGGTAGCGACCCACTGGTGATGTCACAGTGACGTCACGGATCTGGTTCGGTCGGTGCCGGTCCGTGGGCGCCGCCATCTTTTTTGTTTGTTTGTTTTTTATTTATTTATTTTGATTTATTTTTTTTTATTTTTTTCCCGGGTTTTTTTCTTCTTCTGTGCATGCACAGAAGCAGAGTTTCTGGCACTGTGCATGTGTCGCCATCTTGTTTTTGGCTTTTTTTGGGGGGGATTTTCTGGCACTGCGCATGCACGTGCATGCAAAGCGTGTGCGCGCCGAGGCGTGGCCACGCAGTGCGCACGCAAAGTGTGTGCGCGCTGAGGCACGGCCATGCAGCAAGGGAGGAAGCAAACCGGCAGCGAGGTAAGTTAGAACCCACCCCTGGGTGTGTATGTTTGTTTGTGTGTGTGTGTCTTTGTGTGTGTGTGACACAGAGAGAGCGTGACAAAGTAAAGATGTATGTATATATGTATATGTGTAAATGTACACACACATTTTTATTCACCTGAGAAATAGGGAGAACATTGATAGTTCAGATATTTTAAATACCAAAGATCTGATTCCGTTTTAAATTATCTCCATGCTTAAGTAGTGTATAAAACATTGGTTCCTGAAATACAACTCAGATGATGCATTTATTTTTCAAGAGACACCTTTCTGAGATGTCATTAAAATAAAATAAAATTATGTCTGCTAATAATCACAAGATTAGACCCAAGCTTATGCTAAAACCAGACCGTTTAAAACAAAAGGAACAAATTAGCTATGATTTATGCACATCTAATGGGTTTCAATGGGTCTGCAAGCAGACATAAGACCAAACCAGAATCTGGCCCATTGGCACAATGCATACATTGCTCTAAACTCTGGATTGATTTAATCATGGTTTGTTGGTTAGGTCACAAAGGTCTGTTGTACCCTAAGCCATAAATCATGGTTAAATAACTTATTATGATTGAACATGATGTGCAGATGTTGCCAGCTATGCCAAATGTCCATGTACAGCTAAACAGAAGCTTTCTATCCTTATTCTGACTTCTTTTCATATTCTCACACTTTATCCTCATTCAGCAATCTTGCAGATATTGCATTTGCTCCATTGAACTGAATGAGAAAATTCACAAGTGTGGGAAGTTAATTTGAATATTTGGCTTGCACACGGAGGAACAAATGGAAATGTTACTTCAAAACAATGTTATTATTTGTATGCTGAATATTATTATATGCAATTTAGAGATTAGGTTTCTAATTGCATTTCCATGGAGGAAAACATACCTCCATATTTAAACTTGTCACATTATTGCTGATGTCTTCTCGCTTGAAACTACGAAATAGCAGCATCGTATTAATATCTCTATCCAACCAGGTAGATAACCTGATCTGGATTTAGCCATACAAGGGCCCCATCAAGGCTCTTGGGATGCAGTGAATGGTCAAAAGTGCAAAATCACTGTGTGAACAGACATGACCATGGATTTGCATACCCACACTCAACCATCTTCATTAAGTTAGCACACACCCCAGTAAATACTAATCATTTCTTACAAATTATTGTGCCTGAATTGCACAAAGTTCAGATGCAAAAGACATGCCATTTATGGAGGCTTAGATCGTTTCTTCTTGACTTAGCATCCAGATAGTCCTCGCCTTACAACAGTTCATTTAGTGACCATTCAAAGTTACAACGGCACTGAAAAAAATGTGACTTATGACCGTTTTTCACCCTTACGACCTTTGCAGCACCCCCTTGGGGACCCTTGGTCACATGATCAAAATTCAGATGCTTGTCAACTGATGCATATTTATGCCAGTTGCAGTGTCCTGGGGTCATGTGATCGCCTTTTATGACCTTCCGACAAGCAAAGTCCATGGGGAAGCCAGATTCGCTTAACAACGGCAGTGACTCACTTAACAACTGTGGCAAGAAAGGTCGTAAAATGGGGCAAAACTTCCTTAACAAAACTCCCTTAGCTGTTTCGCTTAGCGCCAGAAATGTTGGACTCAATTGTGCTCGTAAGTCGAGGATTACCTGCAATGGAAAACTTTTCCTTTTTTTTTCACCCAACAATTAGACCTTCTAAATTAGATATAAGCTTAACAGTTAATATCAGTGAAGATTAATGCTTCGTAAAAGCTCATGTAGTTTTTAATTTCTATTTGGACATGCACACACACAAGAACATCGCTCCATAGTATTCAGTGTAGTTTTCCTGACATGACTTCACCTCCCTGCCCCAGAAGAAAAGTGCATAAAAATCCATCTTATTCTGTCTTTCAGTAGAAGAATCTGACACTGAACCACATTCTCCACCAAGCACACTAACCTTTTTTTGTTGCTGCTGTGTGAAGCTGTTTTCATCCTATAATGACTATGAGCCCCACCAAAGCAGCTCCGTATAATTTCATTGAAACCTTTTCTGAACCATGCTCCTATAATCCATAAAGATTGATTGCTACTACAGAAATGAAATATCCCTTCCAATATAATTAAAGGACTCAATTAACCCTCTTTCATACTCTGAAAATATTTATACTGGGGGGGGTGTACAATAAATTCCCCCTCAAACTGCTGCTAAATCATCATCATCTTCTTCTTCTTCTTCTTCTTCATCATCATCATCATCATCACAGTCCAACAGTCCAATCTATGATCCTGGATTAGGCATGGACAGATTGCATGATTTCTCATTAGCTTTTTCCTTCCTTCCTTAACTCAAGTTATTCAAGGAGTAAATCCCAAAGAAATATAACTGTGTGTGAAAGTTATATGATGGTTGCAATGGTTCTGGGGTCATGTGATCCCCTTTTGCGATCTTCCGACAAGCAAAGTCAATGGGGAAACTGACTTCACTTAACAATCGTGTTACTAACTTAACAACTGCAGTAATTCACTTAACAACAGTGGCAAGAAAGATCATAAAATGGGGGAAAACTCACTTAACAAATGTCTCACTTAGCAACAGAAGTTTTGGGCTCAATTGTCATAACTATTGAAAAACCTCAGGAACCACTCCAAATAATACTAGAAGTATTCCAATAAAAACTTCTAGCATTTCAGTCTAGGATTCCAATAAATAGAACTTTTCAACTGAGAAAACACCACCACCAAAAATGTCTATACGTCATTCTTCTGTGTAGAAGGAGCATGATCTGAAAACATATCCTATAAATATTAGATTAAATGTTTGTTTTAAAACTTACAAAGCCTTGGATTCATCCCCAAACAGATGGTCCACATAAAAGCTATTAAGTATAAGAGGCAAAAGTAATAATCCAATCATTAATGCAATTCCTACAACTATTTCAATGAACTAAAGAAAGAAAGAAAATGAAATTTTCGAATGCCTGGATAGATGATAGATAGATAGATAGATGATAGATAGATAGATAGATAGATAGATAGATAGATAGATAGATAGATAGATAGATAGATAGATAGATAGATAGATAGATAGATAGATAGATAGACAGACAGACAGACAGACAGACAGACAGACAGACAGACAGACAGACTTTAATCTGATGCCAAGAAGGTCTCAGGAAAAGCATTTGATATATCTTATTATTATGGGGGAAAAAAACATCCTCAGAACCCCTGGAGGCTTTTGTTACAGAAATTCATATTAAAACAAAAAAATGCCAGGGGAATATTATATTTGGTTAGAACTATTCAAGTCATCTCGGAGGATGAACATTTCTGAAATTTATCCATTAGTAGTAGAAATACTAGGAATAAGCTCATTCTTCTAAATCTTCCATTATTCTATTTTCCAACATCTGAAGATATGGCCAAAGGCTTCTCACAAAATTAAGAAAGAGAAAGAAAATACTCTCTCTCTCTATGTTAAAGTATCTTGACATGATAAATTCTCAAAAGAAAGTTCTCAGTCAAGTATGTAATGCTATCATGAAACTGTGGTTTATTATTTGGTACTCTGATAGAAACTCTTATTAAAGTTACAGCAAGATGGCCCAGAAAAATGGCAAACCATTTCCACCTTCACATTCTCTTAACTGTCTGTTCTTCTTGTAGACATTTCAGGCTAAGTAGTGAAATATTTGCAACAAGAGAAGATGCTTGGGGCCTAACAATTCAACCTGAGCTTTATTTATTCTCCATTATTGGACTTCCACCTAGAAAGCCTACATAGATATGTGTCCATGAAATCATCAAAAATCAAGCTCAAAAATCAAGTTAATCACAATGATTGGCTTCACTTAACGTGGAAGAGCCAAACAAATAAATCACATCAGGATTGAACATGATGGCTTGGATTATGCAGCATGTAGAGACGGGAGCTTAATTTGAAAAAGGGCTCAATGAGAAATTACCATTTTACTCTATCTTAGCACGTTGTGCAAAGGCAGCATGGAGGTTGAGGATCATTTATTCTTGAGCAGATGCTTCCCATGGAAGATTGGAACTGGAGCTAGTCAAAGGTCAGTTCCTGACTTACAACCACAATTGAGCACAACATTTCTGTTCCTAAGCCAAACAGCTGTTATGTGAATTTTGCTCCATTTTACGACCTTTCTTGCCACTTGTTGCTAAGTGAATCACTGCATTTGTTAACTTAGTAACACGGTTGTTAAGTGAACCTGCCTTCCCCATTGACTTTGCTTGTCAGAAGGTTGCAAAAAGGGATCCCATAACCCCGGGGCACTGCAACCGTCATAAATATGAGCCAGTTGCCAAGCATCTGAATTTTGATCACATGACATGGGGATGCTGCAAGGGCCGTAAGCGTGAAAAACGTTCGTAGGTCATTTTTTTTCCAGTGCTGTTCCAACTTCAAATGGTCACTAAATGAGCTGTTGTACCTGTCCTCCATCCCTCAGCCACACCAGGCTATCAAAATCCCACAAGTTCGTTGAACACTCTTGAGGGTGGAGTAATGCAAGTCCAAAAGTAATGCTAGAAAGACGGAGGAGTAAGATGTTAGTCCTGACAAACTGCCTGAGCATTAGTCTGAACCACAACACGATTGTATTCAGTCTCCCCTGAGAGGACAAAAAATACCAGTGGTAACAAAACAGTTTTTCACACTGGCCTAAAAAGCTGACAGGCTGAGTGTTGAGCTAGAAAAGAATGCCAGCGCCCTCTGGCGATCGCAAACTCCGGCTCTTAAAAAAAAAATTATGACTGAAGGTAGACCGAAGTATAGATTTCTTGCTAACACAGCTTAAAGGCATGAAAGCATAAAGAATGTTTTACCAAGAAATGAGAGAGCCTTTATTAAAACAAACACAAGAACGGTACAATAACAAGAGCTGATGCAATCATCTGGTATTATAAAACTGTGGCCCTTTCCAAGTTTACTTTTAACAGACTCTAACTTAAAAGACAATAATAATGACTTTGTCAACTTGAAGCCAACACAAAAATACTTTTAGGCTGTGTTATTTATTGACTGATGCCATATACCCACGCACAGGAGACAGGGACCTAAAGTCAACTAAAAATGAGAAGATTACAGAGTGTTGGCGATATAAATTAGTACGGCATATTTAACGTGTTCCTTTCCAAAAAATATTTCTAACTTCAATATAGCATCTTATTATTAATCAACAAACATCATTGCTAATTAAACATCCTGAGGCCCACTTAGAATTCCATGGACACCCGCAAGAAATGTTCATAGAAGCTGTTGAGATAGATAGGTTGAAAAGCAGAGAAGCCAAACAGCACCAGTTTTAAAGCTGATGGATACATACATACATACATACATACATACATACATACATACACATACATAGCTGTCATAGAGAATTGATCAATCAACCAACCAACCACTAAATTAAGAAGGCCAGAAGTTGTTGAGCTGCCAGTCTCTCAGAAACAAGCTACGTCTCAGAAAATGATTTTTCAAATTTATTAGAAGCAATAACGGGCACACACATTCCAAGAATCTTTTGCATTTCTACAAAAACGTGTTGTTCCATTCCATGTTCTTTCTAAAAGATCCTAAATAGACAAAGAGCAAGCCGGTCTACTTGATAGCTAGCTATGCATATGAAAAAGAAGCTTTCTCTGATTCACTTCTCCTGTTGTGTATTACTTTAATCTAAATACAAATCTTTAATTAGCGGAAAGGACCATATATATGTAGATAGATATAGTACTAATTATACTTGGCCAGACTAATACATGTATGCATTTGCTTGAGTATAACAATAGAGAATTATGCATGGTTAAATTTCTCTGTTTACCCTCCTTTGATCCATACGCAATTACTTGATGGTAAACATACATTTTTGTCAGGTCACCTCTATCTGCAGTGGTTCTTGCCCTGCCCTCAATAAGAAATTACCCGTCATAATTTTGATTAAATTCTTATTGTTTCCTGGACTATTGATGCTGATTGTAGCAGTTCGTTGCGTTAATGAATTTAGCCAAATGTGCAAACTTTGAGCATTTCTGCAAAGTCAGGCCTGAATGAGGAGTGTATAAATAGTATTTCCACGTCATCCTATTCCTCTGGTTGCACTATTGGAATTGGGAGTTTTAAATAGAAATTCTATAACGCAGAATTGCAACCGCCACACATTAATCAAAGAAGGCAAGGAGACCTTTGTTGGCGTTGGCAAAGGAGCGTCTTGTTTTTGTTTTTAAGTTTGCAGAGCTATCTTCTCCTCTTCTTTCAGGCTGCAGTGAGATCAGCTGCTTTGCAGCTGCACTCCCACCAATATTTCCTGGGGGCTGGGACAGGCCATTTTAAAATGTGCTGAAGCAGCCCTAAAGAGGGTCGTCACAATCTGCAGGTTGGTTTTTTGCCTGCATTCAAATTTCACCTCTATTTTATTACCTCTTTTGCAAGCCTGGATTGGGCTGAAGCCCGGCTACCCAATGCAGCACATAACAAAATAGTTCCACAGCCCTTCGTGACATTTTCCCAATCCCTTCTTCCACAGATTGAAAAAGTAAATAAGAACTGCAGAATGTACAGTTCTCATCAGAACACTCTTTAGGTTTAATTGTCACACAAAAGCTGAACTCTTTGGCAAATATTAACTGGAGAGCATCATATATTATCTAAGAAGGATGGTATGTTTTTGAAACACTAATGGTAGTGCTAGGGGGATAAAGTGTTGGGGGGAGGAGGGGGGAGGAGTTGGAGGAAAAGGAGGAGGAGGAGGAGAAGGAGGAGGAGGAGAAGAAGAAGAAGAAGAAGAAGAAGACGAAGAAGAAGAAGAAGAGGAAGAAGAGGAAGAAGAGGAAGAAGAGGAAGAAGAGGAAGAGGAAGAAGAAACAACAACAAAAAACGAGGACAATCAATGCTTTCAAGCTTCATGACTCTGCCTACATCTGCAGAACCCCTATGACTCGAGTACCTCTTTTATGACCATTAAGTGATAAAAAATAATTCATTTCTTAACCCTTAGTTAGTGGCTCACGAAATGCTCATTGTGCCATTTCCAAAAATGAACACAAAGTTCCGAGAAGGTAAAAGCGAACGGGAGAAACTGTTTGCTTCTCCTATTTGGAAGTTGAAGGTAGCTGTTTGAAAGAGTGACCTGATTTTCTTAAAGGCATGCCTTTGTCTTTGACGGGCAAATGCCCTACCACTTCGTTGCAGCAACATTCTCTTTTCAACAACAACAACAACAACAAAGTATAAAAAGGGGAATTCTCCCCCACCTCCCATCTTCTTCTTCCATCCAACCTTCGCCCCCCCCCCCCAACTAGCTTCTCCTTTCCGTTCAGCGCCCAGTGAAATCAATATTTAAAGGCACTGATGATCAATGGGCATCGCTCCAAAAGGTAAAGTTGTTCTCCTGATGACGTCAGATTGCAAGATGGGGGGAGGGGGGGCTCTTGAGGGCCTCCCAGGAAAAGGACCGTTATGCAGAAGGGACCAAACAGCTTTCTAAGCCAGCTTTTCTTTCCACCTTCGCCGTGGCTCAGATTTCCTAAAGATCAGCCAAAGGGTATAACGATTTTCCGACCAAAGCCACAGAGAGAGAGAGAGAGAGGCGGTCGGGAGCAAGAATGGAGCCGTTGGCAAAACCAGAATAAAAGTCTCTCTGATGGGGGGGGGGAATCTCCCGAATCCCGGTTTGGAAAACGTCTGGCCGCTTTCCCGTCTCCCTGCACACACATCTACAGGGAGAATATTTGGAATCGAAGCATTTCCTTCCTATTGAGATTCTGCCCCTTCCCAAACAAACACACCCACCCCCCACTACGCCCCCCCCCCCGCGCAGCCGGCACCCCCAACCTTCCTCCCCCCCCCCAAGAAGAGATCCGGAGTGGAACCGCTTTCTTTCCTACGGGGTTGCTATTCATCGGAACGCGCAGTCTCGAGTGGGCTTTGCAAAGGCGCCGCCGGAGATTCAGAGCTGCGCGCGCGAGGACCCGCGCGCACGCACGCACACTTCACACAGCGCGCGCACCCAGAAAGAAAACGGATTCGCGGAATCGAGAACTTAAAGATGGGCTTTGTAGTCCGATGGGGAAGGGCGGGGATTGGAGCAACCCAGAGAGAGCTCAAGATGCCTTTTGGCGCCACGCACGCACGCACGCACATCCCTTTCAACGCCTGGATTGTTGCGCCGATTTAGATGGTCTTGAACCTCTAAGCTCCGCTAGCCCCGTTCGGCCAATTATGGTCGCGGGTGCCAAAACCAAGGAACGAAATAAATAGCTCACTTTAACACAAACACACACACAGAGAGAGAGAGAGAGAGAGAGAGAGAGAGAGAGAGAGAGAGAGAGAGAGATACACGAACAGAGAAAGGGGAGACGGCGAGCCCCCAACGCCCCCTCCCCAGAGATCTTAAAGGCTTCACTTTCAGCCTCCGAGTCTGCCCTGCGCCTATTTAATTCCTCTCCAGCCCTTCTCGCTTGGTGATCCCCCCTCTAAGCTCCGTGTCGGGCTGCAAGGCACTTTCCAGCCCCACCAAGCTTTCCCCCCCCCCTGCTTCTCTCCCTGCTCCTCCCGACGTCCTTGATGGCCGGGGCGAACCCCAAAGCTCTGGTCCAACTCCTTCCGCAGCATCCTTCTGCCCCGTCGGCTGGCAAAGCAGCAGACTTCCCTCTCTTCATCCCCGGTCTTTCGCGCTCTCCCTCTCTCTCCTCCTCCTTTCCAAACCCGTCTCAAAGGAGCCTAAAATTTAAGAAACAACCTCCCTCCCCTTCCCCAGAAATTTAAGGGCCCCCGAGGGCCGGCGGGAAGGCAGCCGTTACCTGGAAATCTGGCGGCCCCAGATTCTCTCCGGATCACCTCTGGAGAATGGCGAGCAGACGAGTCCCATTCACAAGTAGAGGCGCAGTGTCTGCTGGTTCGCTCGCTCTCCAGCCTATTCCACTCCGCTGGCAACGCGGCTGAATGAGGCTTGGAGCTAGTGGAAGGCGAGAGAGCGCTTGGGGGGGGGAGGAGGGAGGCACAGGGGGAGGGGGAAAGAGGGGGAGAGAAAGGGAGAAGGCTGGAGGCTCGGCTTGGGCTTCTTCTGCCGGGAAGAGCTGGGGTAACCTCAAGGCTGCCCCCCTCCTTTCCTTTTTCGTGGGGTGCCTCTCTTTCCCCCTCCTTTGCCTTTTTGCAAGGCGGATTTGACTTGGGAAAATGCTAACCAGGATGCCTGGTGGAGAAAGAAGCAATAAGGAAGGAGCAGATCAGCCTTGTCCCAGGCATTTTGGGTCTCTAACACAGTTTGCTCTCAAGGCTTAGTCCTTTCCGATCTCTGGTGGGTTCCCTGTTCCAATTCAGACATCTTTCTTTCTTTCTTTCTTTCTTTCTTTCTTTCTTTCTTTCTTTCTTTCTTTCTTTCTTTCTTTCTTTCTTTTTTCTTTCCAAACTCTAAACCCCCTTCTTTGTAAAGGATGGCTGCTAAAATTCATCCTGTGCCTGCCACCCACCATTGAGAGAAGGTTATCTTGTTGGATGCAACATTTCAAATAGGAAAGTGGTTGCTCGGCCTTCTCAGACCAATCTTCATCTGAGGAAGAGGATGAGAAGCACAGCCAGAAAAGGCAGGCTGGTTTTGGGAAGCACGGGGGGGGGGGAACGACACGGGACGGGGGAGGACGATGGACGGACGGGGGACACGACAGTTTCTAGCCCTGGAATCATAGCCAAAAAAAATATTCATAATTCCTGACTTTTCACACCCAGATTCTTAGCCTGATCTGAAGATTCAGTCACCTCAGCCATGAGAGCATCTTTGTTACAACATAAACAGGCAAAAAGCAGAAAGGCAGGGGTGTATCTAGTTACTTGGAAGACCCCTAAGACCTTAGGCTCTTATGAGAAAAATGAACCATTCAGGGCTCTAGATACAATCCCAGATAGCCCACATTCTGCAATTGGCTATAGCCAGCACCATGCAGCTATGAGGACTGTCTAAAGCAGGGGTCCTCAAACTTGGCAACTTTAAGACTTGTGGACTTCAACTCCCAGAATTCTCCAGCTATGCTGGCTGGAGAATTCTGGGAGTTGAAGTCCACAAGTCTTAAAGTTGCCAAGTTTGAAGACCTCTGGTCTAAAGTCTACCTGTTGGCACTCAAGGGTTAGAACAACTTTTGAGACAGCTTGTGGCACCATCTGTGCCTTCCTTCCAAGACTTGCCCAACTACCCTTAAATCCTGACTGGTGCCTGAACCTGTCAGATCTAAATGTTCTGCCTTTCCTACTGGAATTCTGGCATAGGATTTTATCCCTGAGCCAAACTGCAGCCACTGCTCTGTCTGGCGATTTTCTGGTGAATTCCTCTTGTGATACTGACTTTGAACCCTTTGACTACATTGTGAAACTTTTAGGAGGGGATGAACAAGCATAAACAGGATAAGAGCCAGTTTGGTCTAGTGGTTAAGGCCCCAAGCTAGAAAGCAGGAGACTGTGAGTTCTAGTTCAGTCTTAGCCATGAAAGCCAGCTGGGTGACTTTGGGCCAGTTCCTCTCTCTTAGTCCAACCCACCTCACAGGGTTGTTGTTGTGGGGAAAATAGGAGGAGGAAGGTGTGTGTTGGAGATGTTCACAACCTTGAGTTACTTGTAAATATAATAAAGGCAGGATACAAGTAATAAACAAACAAACAAACAACAAAAACATCCAAGGCAATCTATCTTCCCTTTATAAAATATTATTTATTCAGAAGGAGTTGTCATGACATAGGGATGATGATGATGATGATGATGATATCGATATCCATTCAGTCATGACTCTTCAGTCAGACTCTTGGAAATTCTTTGGTCTCTCTACATCTTCCAATTTTGCACTACTTGACATAGGGATTCGACCTTCGAAGTGTGAAGGATTAAAGAGACCGACCATCAGCTGATGATCCAATCTTTTCCTGATCTGTATTCTTTACAATTGCAGGTGACAGAATTAGATTTGAATGGTGTCAGTACACAACTAAAACTCTCTATGCATTTTAAGATCATTAAGAGCCATGATGGCACAGTGGTTAGAATGCAGTATTGCAGGCTAATTCTGCTGACTGCCGGCTGCCTGAAGTTTGGGCAGTTTGAGTCTCACTGGCTCAAGGTTGACTCAGCCTTCCATCCTTCTGAGGTGGGTAAAATGAGAACCCAGATTGTTGGGGGCAATATGCTGACTCTGTAAACCGCTTAGAGAGGGCTGTAAAGCACTGTAAAGCAGTGTATAAGTGCTATTGCTATTAAACCAGTGCATTGGGAATAAAATAAAGTCAGGCTTTTCTCACTGGTAGATCTGTATTGTTGAGAGGCTTGTTGCTTTGTTTTTAATATAATGAACACATGGTCCCCTTACATAAAAATCTCAAGGGAAAGAGTGACTGGGAGAATGGTACCAAGAACAATAAGAGGACAACTGGTCTCTATCTATCTATCTATCTATCTATCTATCTATCTATCTATCTATCTATCTATCTATCTATCTATCTATCTATCTATCTATCTATCTATCTATCTATCTATCTATCTAATTTATCTAACTGCCCATGTCATGAGACATTCCTTAGTTCCACATTTTTAGATTATTTTATAGGGGAAGAACAGGCAGAGTCGGGCAGCGGAGTTAAGCTAGTCATCAGTCTAGAGTCGTTATGTTTCCACAAATGGTCTATGTCTAATAACCCTTCTTGAATTCCATTGACCCTTATCTACCACCAATTAATCATTGAACATTAGTTGACTAGATTCTTGTGCAGAGGCTTGAGTGATATATCTTCTTAATTGCAACTTAACATATGATCCTGATTCATTGTGTCTGTCACTTTTGATATATATATATATATATATAAATATATATGTACAAGGACGGGGATCTGAAAAGTGGAGTACATTGAGACGGAAATAATCCAATCTTGGAATGAGTTATTCTGGGTGGATCAGAACAGAGGTGACCTGCCCTCAAACTGTACCATTTTGGCCTTTGCTCTGAGGCAGGACTGACCCACTTTGAGATCAGACCATTTCCAGTACCCCCCAAAGGACCCAATTGGAAAGCAAACTTGGAATGTTCAGAACTCAAAATATTGTGCATACTTTCAGAGATGTAACATGTCTAAAAAAGCCATTCTGCCTTACCTGGCCTAATACCCAAATCTGACAATTTGATAAGCCACGTAGAGCAGGGGTGAAATCCAGCAGGTTCTGACAGGTTCTGGAGAACCAGTAGTGTAAATTTTGAGTAGTTCGGAGAACCAGCAAATACCACCTCTGGCTGGCCCCAGAGTGGGGTGGGAATGGAGATTTTGCAATATCCTTCCCCCAGGAGTGCCACGCCCACCAAGCCACACCACGCCCACCAAGCCACGCCCACAGAACTGGTAGTAAAAAAAATTGGATTTCACCACTGATGTAGAGTGACACATTGAAAAAATGATGATACAAGTATCCACGATATTAAAGTCCCCCCAATTTAGTTAGTTAGTTAGTTAGTTAATTAGTCTCTCTCTCTCTCTCTCTCTCTCTCTCTCTCTCTCTCTCTCTCTCTCTCTCTCTCTCTCTCTCTCTCTCTCTCTTTCTGTGTGTGTGGGTGTGTGTGTGTGTGTGTGTGTGTGTGCTGGAGTCCATGTTGACTCCAGGCAACTGCTTGAATAAGTCCCATTTTCTTAATAAGATTTCAGAAGTGGCTTGCCATTGTCTTCTTCCTAGGGCTGAGACAGAGTGAATGGCTCAAGGTCTGACAGCTGACATAGTGCCTAAGGTGGAACTAGAAGACATGATCTCCCAGTTTTTGACATCATGCTTAAACATGAGATCACACTGGCCCTCAAATCATCCCTTAATCCAAAATAATGGTTCCAGTGACCCTGATACCAAACAGCAAAGATTATAGCAGTGGTATTTGAAAATCAATGCCTACACAGACCAAGTGGAAAGTGCAGAAAATGAAAATTAGAGAGTTGAGTCAACTCAGAAAAAAAATTCCTAATATAACACCATTATATTTATAGACGAATAGAGTACTACAAGGCATGCCACTTAAGATATGTGAGCATCAGGTGAGCATCTCTGATTAATGTCATCCTACCCTGCAGACTCTGCATGGAGTAAGGTCCCTTTTGACCATCATGCTATGAATCTAAGAGATGATGACCTGATAAACATGAAAAATAAGCAGGATTACACTTCTTCTTTTGCAGAGCCACAGGGCATACATTGATTCATTGTCTTAGCATTTCACAACTACTTTCCTGAATTGAGGAGGAGTAGAATAGAATAGAATAGAATAGAATAGAATAGAATAGAATAGAATAGAATAGAATAGAATAGAATAGAATAGAATAGAAGAGAATAGAAGA